>CM046950.1:80629826-81229826 GCA_025698515.1 Gossypium sturtianum | reverse complement strand
TTTTATAAGGTAGGTCCCCCTCTCTCATCACACTCTTTTCTCCCTCTTTTAAAGGTAGATTTATCTGGTACATGTCAAGCTGGCTAAGAGTGACGAGGACTGAGTGCTGCGCCAACATTTTCCCAAAATTTCCATAGCATTTGTGTTGGCAATCCATCTAACCTTTTTTCATGGCAATATTTCACTTCCTTCATTCTCACCCTCTTTTTTCTCCTTTTCTCCATCCTTCTTGCACCTACTACATACAACAACCAATTCCCTTCTTCCCAATAGTAAAAGTAACATGAAATGACATTCAAGGCACAATCCAAGCGTTATTATGCATTGTTCTAAAAGTAACCTAAAAATGCAAATATATCTACTTAAGTACAGGCATTTAATCAAGCTTAGAGGTTCGAAATATAACTCTTTTCAAGAGTTATCAGTTGCCATGGAATTTTTCCGAAACATTGTTAAGCATGATGACAAATTAATTTAGTCAAAGTATTCTAGCTTATTCATGTTATTGTTGTTGAACTTGTGACATTGCTGCTAAACCATCACCCTGCATTTTATTACATCTCATTTGCTTTTAAGTTGATTTGCATCCAGTTAATTAATTTAATTTTAACATCTATCAATTCAAAATTATTGTGTTTTCTTTACCAACTTGTAAATTTACAATTTTTCAATTATTTGATTAACAGACATAATCCTTATGGAGACGATAACTCTTTTATTTATTACTTGATAATGACTGTATACACTTGTATTTAAGTTTTTGGCACTGGTGCAGGGGATTGTTGCCTTAATCAATTTTTTTTTGTGAAATTATTCTTTGCAATTTGGTTTTTATTTTATTTTGAACTTTATTAATTGCTTTGTTATTTTCTTTTAATATCTTATAATTTGGTTCAATTTTCCTTATTTTACTTTAATATTATTATTTTTCTTCGTTATTATTCAGGTGATAATGGATCTTATACAACATGACCAAGAAGGAGCATTTTCTTATAATGCTCGTGAATTCGATCATCATATTGCCGGCGATAATGACGCACCATTCGACAATATGTCATTCCTCTCTTCAATGAACTCAATCTGGGTATTGTGAGATAAACTTAATGCAATTACTTAAACATGATTCAATAATTTCAATACGTCAATATGTAACTTTCCTTAACTATCAAACTTTCAAGTGCTCATTCACAAAACTATATACATTCGTCATCATTTCTTCGATTCAAAGCTAAAACGGTTTATACACATACCTGTACCATCTCATACCAATCTCATATACATTCTCGTCTTTCGTTTACCCGTTGAACAATTCGGAATAGAAGTCGGATACTCAAGGATCTCACACGATAAGTACCTATACCATGGCCCAAAGCCAAATCAAGGTAACTTATCCGAAATACTGATATCATGGCCAGAAGCCAAATCAGTCGATATGCATGGCCCGAAGCCAAATCGGTTTGTCTCACACCCGTAGTGCTATATCATGGCCCGAAGCCAACTCAAGGTGTCCCTAATGACATGTCACTAGCATCCTAAACTATTCCTAAGGTTCAACCGGGATTCCAACTATTGAATCATCGTTGAATCATTTCCGAACTTGTCTGTAATCACATAATCACAATTCATGCTATATCAAAGCAGATAAAATACATTTGTAACGAAATTATAACATACAAACTTACCTCGATTCAAAAAAGATGAATTTGTCGATTAATCGAGTACTTTATCTTTTCCCCGATCCAAGTCTGTATTTCTCCTATCTTGATCTAAATATAATAAAAATTAACTTATTTAACAATCTATTCATTCAATTTAGTCCAAATCACACTTTAAAACACATTTATACTTTTGCCCCTAAACTTTCACATTTTTTACAATTTAGTCCTTATTTCGTAAAATCACAAATTAATGAACTTCACAATAAACCCATGCTAGCCGAATTACCATAATACCCCTATCAGCCCATATTTATCAACTTTTCACAAATTTAACCACAAAGTTTCAACATTTCTCAATTTAATCCCTATTTTGCATTTTTTTCAAAAATTACTTAACAAAACTTGCATAATTCACAACCAATATTCACAATCTATCATAAAACATCAATATAATCGTGTATTAATCAATGGAATCATTCAAAATCTTTAACAATTTTGCAAAATAGTCCCTGGGCTAGCTAGTACTAGTTGCAACGATCACAAAAAAAATCATTAAAAACGGAACAAAACACATACCTAATTGCATCAATTTTCCTTAGCCGAATGAAGAACCCTAATATTCTATTTTCTTCTTCTTCAATTTTGGTTAAAGATGAGAATGAATGTGTAACAGTCTGGTTTAGACCCTAGTCAGAACAGTGGTTTCGGGACCACAAATTCGAGTCTGAAAAATATTTTAATATTATTTTCTGTGCCTATGATATGTGATTAAGTATGTGTGAAATTTCTGTAAGTTAATTTATCCTTTTGAGTGCTTAATTTGAGTAAAAGGATTAAATCGCATAAGTCGTAAAAGTAGTATTCTATTTGATTAATGATCTATTTGGACTGGTTTATTAAACGTGGAGGATTTATATGGAAAATTGGCCATAAGAGGAGTGAGTGGACGGTAATGGTCTTTAATGACCTTATGTATATATGTTTTGTCTTATTTTATAAAAGGTTAAATATGTCATTTATGTATTAAAATGTTTTATGATAAAAAAAAGAATGAAAATGGGAATTAATTCATTCATCTTTTGACTGAAAATAAAAAAGAAAAAGAAGGATAGGTTACGGCAATCGATCTCGAAATCTCAAGCAATTATCAACATCAACACGAAATTCAGAATCAGAGTTTAAATCACACTGAGCTCGTTTCACTAGCATTTCATTATCCACTTTCTGAGTATCACATATTTGTTGTAAAAACAACGGTTTCGCTTTTAATTCAGCTAGCACTGAATCATCATCAGACAGATCTAAATGAGCATTCATTGCACATAATGCAAACAGTGATTTCTGACTCAATGCATCGGCAACGATATTTGCTTTACCCGGGTGATAATCTATCTCAAGCTCATAGTCTTTCAACAGTTCTAGCCATCTTCTCTGTCGTAGATTCAAATCTTTCTGAGTCATCAGGTATTTCAAACTTTTATGATCTGAAAACACGTGACATTTTTCACCGAAGAGGTAGTGACGCCAAATCTTTAATGCGAACACAATCGCGGGTAATTCAAGATCGTGTGTCAGATAGTTCTTTTCATGCGGCTTCAATTGCCTCGAGGCATAAGCTATAACTTTTCCTTTTTGCATCAGTACGCATCCCAGACCATTCAACGAAGCATCACTGTAAATCACAAACTCTTTGCATGATTCTGGCTGTACCAAAACTAGAGCTTCAGTCAAAAGGGCTTTCAACTGATCAAAGCTTTTCTGACATTTATCGGACCATTCATGCCTCACATCTTTCTGAAGTAATCTAGTCAACGGAGTATCTATCATCGAAAAGCCTTTTACGAACCTTTGATAATAACCAACAAGTCCCAGAAAATTACGAACTTTAAACACGTTTTTCAGAGGTTTCCATTCCAAAATAGCAGAAATCTTTTTCGGATCAACTCGTATTCCAGAGGCTGATACAATATGTCCCAGAAAACTGACTTCACACAACCAGAATTCACATTTGTTGAATTTTGCATATAATTGCTTTTCTCTCAGAGTTTGCAACACAATTCTCAGATGCTTAGCATGTTTAGTTTCATCCCGTGAATAAATCAAAATGTCGTCAATAAATACAACAACAAATCGATCTAGGTATGGTCTGAAAATTCTGTTCATCAGATCCATAAAAATAGCAGGAGCATTGGTTAGTCCGAATGGCATAACTAAAAACTCGTAATCCCCGTACCTTATTCTGAAAGTAGTTTTCGGAATGTCTAAATATTTTACTCTCAATTGGTAATATCCCGATCTCAGATCTATCTTAGAAAATACAGTGGCCTCTTTTAACTGATCAAACAAATCGTCAATCCTAGGCAACAGATATTTGTTCTTTATGGTCACTTTGTTCAACTGACGATAATCAATGCACATTCTCATCGTGCCATCTTTCTTTTTCACAAATAGAACAGGAGCACCCCAAGGTGAGAAACTCGGTCCTGCAAACCCTCTGTCAGTCAACTCTTGCAACTGTGACTTTAACTCTTTGAACTCTATTGTTGCCATTCGATACGGAGCTATCGAAATAGGAGTTGTACCAGGCAACAAATCAATACCAAATTCAACTTCACGTATCGGAGGTAATCCCGGTAGTTCTTCAGGAAACACATCAGAGAATTTACAGACAACTGGAACTGATTCAACTTTCTTTTCAGACACTTTCGAATCAATCACATAAGCAAAATATTCCTCATATCCCTTTTTCACATATCTTTGAGCTTTCAACACAGATATCATAGCAGGCAATCCATTCAAATCATTAGACTCAACCCGAACTATTTCATCATTCGGACATCTCAAATCAATAATCTTTCTTTTACAATTCACCACAGCATCATGCAATGTCAACCATTCCATACCCAGAATGATATCAAAATCATCAAAAGGTAATAGCATCATATCAGCAGGAAAACAAATATCTCGAAACATTAATGGACAGTTCTTGCATACTTTGTCAACCAGGACACTTTTACCTAAGGGGTTCGATACTTTTTAACAAACTCAGTAGACTCTACAGGCAAAGTCTTACTGGATACCAAATTCATGCATATATACGAATGAGTAGAACCAGGGTCTATCAATGCAATCACAGAAGTATCATAAAGTGTAAATGTACCCGTTATAACATCTGGAGATGAAGCTTCCTCCCGAGCTCGGATAGCATACGCTCTGGCAGGTGCTCTAGCTTCGGATCTCGCAACAGTGTCTCTCGTAGTTCTCACTGGAACATTATCAGATCTCTAATTTTGTGCAGTCTCTTGCTCAATAAACTCTAGGAAATCACGGATGAAATGATCTAATGATCCATATCTGAAGCAAGCTCGGTCATTCAATCTATAATTTCCCAGATGTCTTTTACCACAATGCTTACACTCAGGTCACTTGGATCAGACAATTCCAACACTTGCCATTGAAGTTGCTGGAGCTTTGGAACTCAACTGTGATCTAGCTCGATCTCTATTAGAATGTCCCACATTAACTCTCGAACAACTTTGTTCATCTCTGAATTTATTTGAAGCAAACTGAAATGATTTGCTTGGAAATCTCTTTCTCGCATCTCTGACTTCTGACTCAGCTTTTCTCTTATCTTTTCTGAGTGCCTCAGTTTTACACGTTTCATCAACAAGCACAAAAAACTCTTTTATCTCAAGAATTCCGACTAACAAACGGATGTCTTCATTGAGGCCATCTTCGAATCTCTTACACATAATTGCTTCCGACGATACACATTCCCGAGCATACTGACTTAACCTCACGAATTCTCTTTCATATTCAGTAATAGACATACGACTTTGCTTCAATTCCAGAAATTCTTTTCGTTTCTGATCAATGAATCTCTGATAGATATATTTCTTTCAGAATTCAGACTAAAAGAAATCCCAATTAACCCGTGATCGTATGTTTGTCGAGTTTTAAAATTTATAAAGAGAATGATCGAACCTGGAAACTAACTCTGACAACGATTGAGGCAAGTGCACGTATCGAATAGTAGTATAGCTTAGGCAAGACCAGATTATCGAACCCAAAGGAACTAAAAGTAATAATACTAACTTTCTTTTTATTATTTAGCCTAAAATAAAGGGAATTTGTTGTTTTTAATCTAAATTAATTAACTACTAAATTGAAGACTCTAAGACAAAGAAGAATGAATTTGGGAGAATACTTGAGGAAAAACCAATTGATTAAGACGACACCCAAGGAAGAATCCACCTAGACTTCACTTGTTATCTAACCCTGAACCAGACGATGTATTCACTTGACTTGATCCGTAGGATTCCCTAATTTATATTAAACCCTCTCTCGGGGCGAATAACGTCTAACCCTAGGTTGATTAATTAAAATCTCTTTCTAATTAAAACCCCTAGATTTGCATTAACTCGATCTATGGACACCCATATTAGGTTTCACCCTAATCCGGCAATGCCTCGTCACCCTATCTCTAGGTGCGCGATCAACTCCGCTTAACTATGCTAGATCTACTCTTAGGCAGGGACTTTTGCTCCTCCACCTAATCACATCAAACTTGAATCGATATCTGTGAAATATCAACACAAGAATTAAGAACACATAATTAAGAACAAATCAAATATTTATCATATAGTTCAGCAAACAATAACAAGATTCATCTAAGTTTCATCCCCCTCAGGTATCTGAGGGTTTAGTTCATAACAATAAAAGAAAACATCTTAGAAGAAAAGATAAAACAAAACATAAGAAATCCCTAAAACCCACTGAAGGAATTGAAGAGGAGATCCTCCGTCTTGAGTATAATTCTGGCTTCTTGAGATGGATCAACTGGCTATCCCTGAGTGAATCCCCACAAATCTGCCCTCTCTGGCCTAGCAAGACGCCCCTAAATGATAGCTTTGGGCTCCCCTTGACAGAGGGTTTCTGTCGAACTCCCCTCTTAAGTTGCCCCCTAAGATGTTTATATAGGCTTGGAGATGCCTTACTTGGCCTCCAAGTATCCAAATCTGAGTGAAGTTCCTATTTGGGTGTTTAATTAGACTTTGGAATGTGTTTCTTTGCCTCCAAGTATCCAAATCCGAGTAAAACTCCTCTTGGCCGCGGCAGGGGCACGACCATGGAACACGCCCGTGTGAGTCGTGGCGAGTCCGTGTGGACTTCATTGATGAGGCACGATCGTTTATCTCGTGGCTAGACCGTGTTTCGAGATTATTGAGGAGGCACGGCCGTGTGGTCTTAGGTCCAGGCTGTGTCGATTTCGTACTTTGGGCCATTTGGCCCGTTTTAAGCCTGTTTCTCGTTCTTTTCATCCTCCGGTGCTTTCCTAAGTATATAACATGAAAAGAAAGGATTAAGAGCACCTTTTTACATAAAATAAGGTATAATTCATCCAAAATCATACTAAATGTGGGATTAAAATATGTTACTTTTACGGTTTATCAAATACCCCCACACTTAAACTTTTGCTTGTCCTCAAGCAAAATTCTCAACTTACAATTAAAACAAACTTTCCATGATTCAATATACCTATTAACAATGTCTCATCATAATTCCTAGATAATTTATACATGGATAATTTAACTCAAAGAGTCCTAAAGATTCAAACAATATAAGTCATACATTTGTAGCACAAAACATAGGTGTTTCCCCTCATCTAAATAATTACCTCTGATCCAAAACCTACAAGGATTGACATCCTCACAAAAGATTCACTCAAATCACTCGAAGTGTTTAAAGTTCAAATTAAGCACTCAAATGTCAAACCTGAAAAGTTAATCCCATAGGCTTGCATGAAAATCAAATCTCCACCACTGTAATATGAGATGATGCACAAATCAAAAGGTCTTTATCAGGGTTGTAACGGGGCTTGGGTTAAGGTGTGGATAAAGGCTGAATTAGAGGGTTAGAATCGAGATCGGCCTAAAAAATTACCTAACTAGAAACAACGAACTGAAAAATAAATAATTACACGAATTGAAACTTTGAAACTAATAATATGAGCTGCTTCTTCAATAAATAGACGTTAATTGTACAAGCTCGCTTTTCATCATACTAATACTGAATATACTTCGATTTTTTTAAGAATAAATAATCAAATATTTACAATAATAAGAAAGTACTTTAACAACTAAAATATAGAACATAGTTAGGCAACTGCTCAAAATCAAATCTCGACAAAAAGGGTAGTAAAGAAGAATGGTGATAACAAATACAAAGGGTTTTGGGTTAATATTAGTGGGTGAGTCAATAAAAAGGGTTGTTAGGATCAAAGGGGTTCACTAGGGGTTAATTATGAAGGTAGGCTTTTTATGGAGTAAGTGGGTTAAATCCTAGGTGCCTTTATCATTTCTGTATATCAAATCAAAGATGTGGTCTCAACATGTATAATCGAGGCAAGTTCTAGAATAACAAATCAATGTTGACACACTCATAATCAAAAAGTGAGCATGAAAAAGGATATATGCTCTTATAAGGCTCAAAATCTCACAAAAAAAAATTATGGGTATTTTGATATCAACCTCGTAAATTTCAAACTTCAAAGTAATTTTAAAATTCAGGTTAACAACCTAGAAAATTTTTATTTCTTGAAAAATAGACTTATCATGCTTGATTCTCTAGTATCTTAGAATTTAATTATCAATGCACAATTATCAATGACTTAATCTAAAACATGTCAATAAAAATCATCAATCATGGAAATTTCATTCTAATGATAATATGAGAAATTTACTTTAAGACAAGGCATAATTCAGGGATTTGAGAACAATGCAAAAAGTTTGGCACCTAATTTCAGGAATTTGAGAATAATGAAAAAAAGTTAGGCACCTTTTTAGGTTGTTCACCCCCCCACACTTAAGATGTACATTGCCCTCAATGTACAAAGATAGATAATAGCAAAATAAAATCATAAAATCATAAGATGTGGAGAGAAGTGAAACTTCCTAAATTTTGGATAAAGTTAATGAAAAGAAACCGGATAGGATTGGAGGTGAACGTGGGGAAGCGCCTCGAACCGTTTGAACTTGAATCCTCAAAGTAGCCGGTCTGATTTTATTGTATCCTAATCTAAATCTAAATGGCATGAAGAATAAGAGGAAGATAATAAAGAAAATAAATAATAAAAAAATAAAAATAAAAATAAAAGTAAAAGTAAATAATGGAAAATGAAAGAAGAAAGACAACTAGAAAAGAAAAAGGAAGAAGGGGGTTAAATAGAAATTATGGATTTGGTGGTTGCCCCCCCTCGTACCTTCCTGCGGTGGCCACACGGCTACCGCCACGACCGTGTGCAAGGCTGTGTGGTATGGAAATCTGTACCTTGGTTAGTTTATGGTTAGGTGCTAAAAGGAAAAATAAAAGTAAAAGAAGAAAAAATGTAAAAATTGATGGGGTTAGTGCTCGGGTTGCCTCCCGAGAAGCGCTCGTTTATAGTCTTAAGCTAGACTTACCTCTTATTCGCATTATCAGAGTGGTTTAAGGAGGTGAAAATCCTTTCTCATGCGTTCAATTTAGTTTTTGATATATAGTTTAAGTCGAGTAGTGTTTACCTTAAAAGTGCTGAATTTGGGATTAGTTACCTCGACTGTTCCATCTAGGAAGATTTTGAGTACTTGATCTTCTATCTTAATCTGGGTTGTCCCATCATTAAGTTTCTCATGGAGTTGCCTCGTTTTTGCTACGTGTATTTCTTTGAAGTGTATCTTCCACTCGTCTAGTTCATTGATCCGAAGCTTTCGTTCCTCATGAATTTCTTCTTTATTGACACGAGGTCTAGGATCTGGCATCTGCGAAAGAGTTTCAAGAAACGGCAAGTTAATAAGAAACTTCTTTGGAGGTTTAAGAAATTTACCGAATTGTTCCTCTGTGTGGTCTTTATTTATCGCCTTGGGGTATGGCATATGAGCTTGGTACTCAGTAATTACCGGGTTTGGTAAATCATGGCTTACCTCAACCTTACCTTCAATTACTACAGGCTCTTGCCTTGGGTCAGATTCCACTAACCTTTCACTGTCATGAGTTGTTACGGCTTGAATTTGCTCTTTTGGGTTAGTTTCAGTGTTGCTTGGTAGACGCCCTTGCGGTCTTTCGGAAATTATCTTTGCGAGTTGTCCAACTGTGTTAGTAAGTTGTCCAACTGTCTTAGTGAGTTCCCCAACTTGGCTCTCGATCCCTATAATTGATGCCTGTTTATTCTTAAGGGTGGTCTCAGTGTCTTGGAGACGGTTATCTGTGGCTGCCATGAATTTTGTCAGCATCTCTTCAAGGTTTGGCTTCTTCTCCTGTGGATAGGGCTGATTTTGGAAATTTTGAGGAGGTTGTTGTCTTTGATTTCCTTGATTTCCTTGTCCTCCCCATGAAAAATTTGGGTGGTTCCTCCAACCTGGATTATAATTATTACTGTAAGGGTTATTATTAGATCTGAAAATATTACCTATATAGTTACTCTGTTCGCTTTCTGTGCCTGGTTGGTAGGGTGGGTACTCAGGATTTGCCATAGTTCCCCGTTTGGTAGGGTGGGTACTCAGGATTTGCCATAGTTCCACTTGCGTCGCACTGCATTACTGGATGTACCTTCGAAGAACACAAACTATCAAGCTTTTTATTCATCATCTCTACCTGTGTTGATAGCATGGTTACTGCATCGATGTTGAAAACTCCGGCTGATTTTGTTGGTTTTGTCCTTGTAACATGCCACTGATAGTTATTTAGTGACATCTCCTCTATGAATTCGTAGGCTGCTTCAGGAGTTCTATTGTTTAGGGTTGCACCGGCGGCTGAATAAATTACTTGCCTCGTTGAGGGGTTTACACCGTTATAGAAAGTTTGGACTTGGAGCCACAAGGGTAAACCATGGTGTGGACACCTTCTCAAGAGATCCTTATATCTCTCCCAAGCATCATATAATGTCTCTAAACCCATCTGCACAAAAGAAGAGATACCATTTCATAATTTAGCTGTTTTGGCCGGTGGGAAATATTTTAATAAAAAATTTTCGGTCATTTGATCCCATGTAGTGATTGACACTCGTGGTAACGAGTTTAACCACTGTTTGGCTTTATTTCTTAATGAAAAGGGAAATAACCGAAGCCGTATGGCATCATCAGAAACGCCATTTATTTTTAAGGTATCATTGAACTCTAAAAAATTAGCTATATGAGTGTTTGGGTCTTCGTCTTGTAAACCATCAAATTGAACAAATTGTTGAATCATTTGTATGGTGTTAGGCTTTAATTCAAAATTATTAGTAGCTATAGCAGGCCTAACAATACTCGATTCTGCTCCTGTTAAATGAGGTTTAGCATAATCATACATAGTACGTGGAGCATTATTTTCTGCCACATCTTGTGGTGGTGGATTATTCTCATCCATCCCTTCAGTAGGATTGGATTCGTCTTGTTGTTCTTCTTCTTGGTAATTTAGGGCTCGCCTAATTTCTCTGCGATTTCTATGAACGGTAGCTTCAATATCACTGTCGTATACTAAAGGTCCTCTCGGGTTCCTTCTAGTCATAAACTAGAGGTACCTGGAAGGAAGAAGTAATAAAAGAAGAAAAATTAGCAAATAAAATAAGAAGTAAAGTTAAATTGCAAAAAAAATAAAAATGGCTAAAGAAATAAAAATAGAGTGTTCTTAATATTTTAGGTCCCCGGCAACGGCGCCAAAAACTTGATCGTGTGTCAGAGTTTTAAAAATTTAAATAACGAGAATGATCGAAACTGGAAACTAACTCTGACAACGATTGAGGCAAGTGCACCTATCGAACAGTAGTATAGCTTAGGCAAGACCGGATTATCGAACCCAAAGGAACTAAAAGTAATAATACTAACTTTCTTTTTATTATTTAGCCTAAAATAAAGGGAATTTGTTGTTTTAAATCTAAATTAATTAACTACTAAATTAAAGACTCTAAGACAAAGAAGAATGAATTTGGGAGAATACTTGAAGAAAAACCAATTGATTAAGACGACACCCAAGGAAGAATCCACCTAGACTTCACTTGTTATCTAACTCTGAACCATACGATGTATTCACTTGACTTGATCCGTAGGATTCCCTAATTTATATTAAACCCTCTCTCGAGGCGAATAACGTCTAACCCTAGGTTGATTAATTGAAATCTCTTTCTAATTAAAACCCCTAGAATTACATTAACTCGAACTATGGACTCTCATATTAGGTTTCACCCTAATCCGGCAACGCCTCGTCACCCTATCTCTAGGTGCGCGATCAACTCCGCTTAACTATGCTAGATCTACTCTTAGGCAGGGACTTTTGCTCCTCCACCTAAGCACATCAAACTTGAATCGATATCCGTGAAATATCAACACAAGAATTAAGAACACATAATTAAGAACAAATCAAATATTTATCATATAGTTTAGCAAATGATAACAAGATTCATCTAAGTTTCATCCCCCTCAGGTATCTGAGGGTTTAGTTCATAACAATAAAAGAAAACATTTCAGAAGAAAAGATAAAACAAAACATAAGAAATCCCTAAAACCCCCTGAAGGAATTGAAGAGGAGATCCTCCGTCTTGAGTATAATTCCAGCTTCTTGAGATGGATCAACTAGCTATCCCTGAGCGAATCCCCACAAATCTGCCTTCTCTGGCCTAGCAAGATGCCCCTAAACGATAGCTTTGGGCTTCCCTCGACAGAGGGTTTCTGTCAAACTCCCCTCTTAAGTTGCCCCCTAAGATGTTTATATAAGCTTGGAGATGCCTTACTTGGCCTCCAAGTATCCAAATATGAGTGAAGTTCTTATTTGGGTGTTTAATTAGACTTTGGAATGTGATTCTTTGCCTCCAAGTATCCAAATCTGATTAAAACTCCTCTTGGCCGCGGTAGGGGCACGGCCATGGCACACGCCCATGTGAGTCGTGGCCAGGCCGTGTGGACTTCGTTGATGAGGCACGGCTGTGTATCTCGTGGCTAGACCGTGTTTCGAGATTATTGAGGAGGCACGGCCGTGTGGTCTTAGGTCCAGGTCGTGTCAATTTTGTGCTTTGGCCCATTTGGCCCGGTTTAAGCCCGTTTCTTGTTCTTTTCATCCTCCGGTGCTTTCCTGAGTATATAACATGGAAAGAAAGGATTAAGAGCACCTTTTTACATAAAATAATGGATAATTCATCCAAAAGCATACTAAATGTGGGACTAAAATATGTTACTTTTACGGTTTATCAACCCGTTCCTTTGGAACAACAGAAATCAGAGTCTTCCTCCACTGATAGGCCGCGTCTCGTAACAATGATACAACACATTTTATACATTTTTCTGATGTCAGTGACATTTCATCGAATACTCGGATAGTGTTTTCTAACCAAAACTCGGCTCTCTCAGCATCGTTATCACTAGTAGCCCTGAACTCTTCAGCCCCATATTTATGAATTTTGTCAACCGAAGGCTTATTCAACAGATTCAGATTCATAACTGGAGGTACAACTGTTGTCTGAGGGGGATTGGGGGCAGAGGTTGTGAAACAGCTGGATTATTTCTCACGAACTGAGTGAACCACTCACTCATCGTCTGGAAGAAAGCTTTTTTAGCTTCTCCCTCTTGACTGCTCGTAGCCGGTCTCGAATCAGATGGCATTATCCCTTGAGTGGGAGCAGGCGCATTACTTTTTACATCGTCAGCTACGACTCTTTCGGGATCCATTACTATACGAAAATCACATTTTACACGTTAGGATTCATCACACTATCACAATTCAAATATATGGCATGTATAGCTAGAATCTTACACGCTACGTTAGTCCGAGAATCGACTAAACCGTAGCTCTAATACCAACAAAATGTAACACCCCTAACCCGTATCCGTCGCCAGAATAGGGTTAAGAGGTGTTACCGAACGAACGGTGACTTTTACGGACAAATCATAACATAGTCATCAATAACAATCAAAGTATCCCTTTTATAGGTCAACAAGACCTAAATCATGCTTTAGAATAGGGTCGGGACTAAATCGAACACATACTAAAATTCTCAGAAATTTAAGACTTTTCTAAGTTACAGAGGTCACACGCCCGTGCGGGCAGGCCGTGTGCCTCCCACTGCTACTAGACACACCCATGTGTCCTGGCCGTGCCAAAACAGAGAATGTATACTGACTTATCCACACGGCCACCAGACACGCCCATGTGCCATGGCCGTGTAAAATTAGGCTAGCTACTGACTTGTTCCCATGGCCAGCAAGCACGCCTGTGTGTCACGACCGTGTAACCTACTCAGGCACACTTCGAAGTGGCCCTTGAGCCACACGGAAGAGACACACGCCCGTGTCTCTTGGCCATGTATACAAAATAGGCCATTTGCAAGGCCAAAATGCCACCCACACTTGGGTCATCCCTACAAGCATAAACAAGTATATTTCTCAATACAATGGCAACCAAAAACACACCAAATGGTCATCATATTATCCCATTCAATCTCATTTTTAAACATGCCAATTTGTACAATCAATTCATTTGTAATTCCAAGCATAGCTCATCTACAACTTCACTAATTCACTATGGCATCAATTCATCAATAATGTAACAACCCTAACCATATCCGTCGCTGGAATGGGGTTAGGAGGCATTACCGATCATAAAACAATTCAGAATAGACTTCCTCTATAAGGTTAATCATCTAAAAATTTTTTTTCTTTCATATATGCATTTCATTTCACATACTTATCAAATATGTATACTTTAACTTTGATGACATTTGAATAATTCAAATATAAAATATTTTAATTATCAAACAAATGTCATGCGCAGACTTTATACAATCAAACATACATTATTACTGTTCATATAAGTGAAATATTCCATGTAACATCCCGATTCAGGGCCTAGTCAGAATAGTGGTGCGAGACCACAAACCCGAGTCAGTAAAATTGAGTTCTTAAGGTTTATGACATGTTTGCATCATACTACTAAAGTTACATGTAGAAATTTAGTGAAATTGACATGGAATGATAAAAAAGGACTAAATTGCAAAAGTTGCAAAATATGAGTTTCTAGAAGCTTTTTGTATGAAATAGCTTTAGAATATTAATTATGAGTCCTTAAATAGCAATTTTCCCAAATTATAATTTTTGGACAAAAATGGACATGAGTTAGTAAAATAGAAATTTTTAAAGAGAAGGGCATTTCAGTCATTTACCATTTAAATGATTAAAATGGGAAAAAGATGATAAAAATTTCATTCATCTTCTTCCTCATTGCCGAAATTTTCCAAGAAACCATAGCTAGGGTTTGTTCATCTTTCAAGCTTGCTAGTAAGTTCATCTTAGCCCTGTTTTTAATATTCTTGTGTTTTTGAAGTTCTCGTATTATGAATTAGCTATTTTTAGCTATAAAATAAGCTAAGATGCATGTTCAAAAATCTACCCAAGAGTGACATGCTTGTAAAATGATATTTTATGGATGTTTATGAGAGTTTGATGTTAGATAAACATCTTTTTCTAAGTGAATTTCATGAAAAATGCTAGTAAGGACTAGTTTGTAAAAATTATGAAATTGGTCATACCTATTAGAAATAATGGGAATTGATGATTGCTATAGTAGAGAAAATGAATCAGCTAGGCATGAAGTTTAAGAAAGTTGAATGAGATTCATTTTACGAGCCTTTGGGCAAAAGTGCAAATATGAGAAATTTTAGGGGCAAAATAGTGCCAAAGCATGTGTTAAGAGTCATGTTAGTCCATGTGAGTACTAAATGATCTATTTATGATTATAGATCAAGAAAAATGAAGCCCGGATCAAAACCGAGGCAAGAACAAAGTCGAGGGCTAAATTGCATATCTACATACATTTTGTATATCGAGGTTTGTATGATTTCTAAGCTTTATGATTAATATCATTGAATTGCTTAGTATAATGTACAATATTATTATGAAAATGTTTAATGTTATGTTAAACAAAGTAATCAATGAGATCAAGCATGAGAAATCCCTGATTGAAGATGAATAGCTTAGGATACTCGATCTATCACATGAAATGAGAAAGTCTGTATAAGTCCAAGCCTAGGCATGGCATCGGCAATCAGACAAGTTATCATGTAAGACCAAGACAAGTCTTGGCATTGAAGAGTTGTTATGAGATGAAGACCCATGTAAGTCCAAGCCAAGGCATGGCATTGGTGAGTCTCCAAGCAAAGTTATCATGTAAGTCCAAGGCAAGCTTGGCAATGAAAAGTTATCATGTAAGTCCAAGGCAAGCTTGGCATTTAAAAGCTATCAAGAGAAAGAGATTTCATGTAAGCCCAAGCCAAGGCTCGGCATTGACCAGTTCATGAGCAAAGATACCAAGTAAGACCATGTCAAGACATGGCAATGGTAAGTTCCAAAGGGATTCACGAGAAAGACTTCGTATAAGTCCATGTCAAGACATGGCCTCGAAACCAAGATGAGACATTCCATGTAAGACCGTATCTAAGATATGGCTTTGGTATTGAGTTATGTGAGATGAGATTTAGTATCCTCGGTTATTCATATAAATTCATCGGGCAAACGAGCTAAGTTCAAATGAGATAACAAGAAAGCTAAGTAAGCAAAGTTATTATCAAGTGAAAATGAGTATTATTCATGTTATGAATGATAAATTAGAGATTATGATTATTATGTCAATGTATGCTGATCAATGTGATCAAGTGATACAGGTACCTTGTTTACCTCACAAGTATGAGACTAGTAAGTATCATGAGATCTGTAAGAATCAAGTATGAGGAAGTAAGCTTTATAGCTGAAATTATGATACCATTGTTTATGTCAAATGGTTTAATTTAAGCAAGTATGTTGTTATGTGCATTATATGCAAACTTACTAAGCTAAATGCTTACGTCTTTCACTCTTTCTTTCCATGTAGTTCCGCCAAGCTAATCTCGTGGATCATTGTCATCGGAGCTCAAAGCACACTATCAATAGCTATTTTGGTATAGCCAAGTTGTTTATATTAAGTATGGCATGTATAGGAAGCATTTCATTTTGAGTTAAAATGTTGGCTATCAAGCCTAGTATTCTTTTGTATATGGCCAAAGAGATTGGCCTTGAAAGATTAAGTATGTATGTTTTTATTTATCAATGAAGCATGCATTCTAATTCATGAAAGATGTAGTAGTTGAGTTGTTGAATTAAATATTGGTTTGGATACTTGTTTTCAGAGTGGCCATTGGCTTGGTAAATAGCCTCTAAGTGCCCACACGGTTAGACACACGGGCGTGTGTCTAGGCCGTGCGTAACCTGCACCTTAGTCTCACAAGTCAGAATTGGCCACGGGCTAATCCCACGGCCGTGTGTTGAAGCCGTGCATGACACACGGTTGGAACATGGGCATGTGCCCCGACCATGTTAATAAGTCAGTATATCATGGTATAGTACACAGCCTAAGTCCACGGGCGTGTCAAGGCCATGTGTAATTAGTCAGTGCCGACCACGGTCGGAAGACATGGGCATGTAAAGGGGTACACGGGCGTGTACCAAACCACATGGGCGTGTGACTCCTGCTTTAAAAAAAAGTTTCTGATTAAGTTCCGAAAGTTTTTATATACTTGTATAAGGCCTCGTAGGCCTATGAAATGTATGATTAGACTGAGAAAGAGAAGTTTTTAATTCGGAACAAAATTTTACAGCCCGTAACTGCATGATTAAGCAAGTTAAAGCATAGTAATATCTCGTATCCGGTCTAAGCCTTAGACTCGGGGATAGGTTGTTACATTTAGTGGTATCAGAGCTACGGTTTAGTCGGTTCTAAGACTAATATAGCATGAGCACGAGTCTAGCCATACATGCCATACGTAAGAATGTTTTTATAATGATAGTGTGACGACTCCTGACGACTTAAATTATGTTTATACATTTAGTAAATGGATCCCGATGGAGCTGTGGCGGATGATGTAGAAAGTAAAGTACCGGCTCCCGCTGAAGGGACGGTGCCGAACGAGAATGAGAATAGACCCACTACGGTGAGTCAAGAAGGAGGAGAAGAGGATGGAGAAGCCTTCCTCCACATGATGAACACATGGTATACGGAGTTCGTTCGTACGAACCCGAATGCGCAACCCTCTCCACCCCCACCTATTCCTCAACCTATCCCAGTAGCCCCTTAAGTAGTAGAGGTGGTAAGAGGAGAGAAGCCTCCGGTTGATAGAATCAGGAAACATGGGGCAGAAGAATTTCGGGCTAGAAAAGATGATGATCCGAAAAAGGCTGAGTTCTGGATAGAAAATACTATCAGGGTATTTAATGAGTTGTCGTGCACACCTGAGGAATGCATGAAGTGTGTAGTCTCTCTTCTAAGAGATTCTGCTTACCAATGGTGGAACACCCTTGTGTCGGTGGTACCAAGGGAAAGGATCACATGGGAATTTTTCCAAGAAGAATTCAAGAAAAAGTATATCAGTCAAAGGTTTGTGGACCGAAAAAGGAAGGAATTCCTAGAAGCTGAAGCAAGGCAAGATGTCGGTGGATCGACTATGAGCGTGAGTTTGTGCGACTCGATGAAATGCGCTAGCGAATGCGTGTCCATCGAGGCCATCATGAGTAAAAGATTTGAAGGCGGGTTGAATGAGGACATCAAAGCTGTTTGTTCTTTGTCCTAGAACTAAAGGAATTTGTTGTGCTAGTAGAGAGGGCTTGTAAAGCCGAGGAATTAGTAAAAGAGAAAAGAAAGTCTGAAATGGAGTCCCGTGACTCTAGGAAGAGACAGTGGAATAAGTCATTCCAATCTCCATCCAAGAAGTTAAGAGATTTCCCTACCCAATCTGCTACTTCCACTGGGTTTTCAAGGAAAGACAAGAGTAAACAATATTCTGAGAATAAAGCACAGGCTACCTCGATTTGCAAGTGTTGGGAATATTAGATTTGTGAGACTTTGAATTCCCACATGTGGCGAGCGTCATCTTGGAGAATGTCGAGCACATGAAAATGCATGTTTCAGATGTGGTTCCTAGGACCACTACATAAAAGATTGTCCAGAGACGACAAAAGAAGAAAGAACTTAGAACCCGAGATCCGGGAGTGTGGTCAGAGGAAGACCGCAGAGGAACCCAGGAAGTGGGGCAAGTGGAAGAGGTAACCCTAGAGAGCAGGCTGCGAGAACCGAGGGTAGGGCACCTGCGAGGACTTATGCCATTCGCGCTCGCGAAGAGGCATCTTCTCCTGATGTTATTACGGGTACCTTTTCTCTTCATGATGTTAAAGTTATTGCTTTAATAGATCCCGGATCCACACACTCTTACATTTGTATGAAACTAGTATCCAGTATGAAAATGCCTATAGATTCTACAGAATTTGCGATTAAAGTGTCTAATCCTTTAGGCAAGAGTGTGTTAGTGAATGAAGTATGTAGAGAATGTCCATTAATGATTAGAGGTCATTACTTTAAAGAAAATCTTATGTTTCTACAATTTGATGAGTTTGACATCATTCTTGGTATGGACTGGTTGACCACCCATAATGTAATAGTTAATTGTGGGAGGAAATATATCGAGATGAGATGTGAGAATGGGGATACCTTCCATATAGAATCGGATGAGCAAACTAAATCACAGCGGTGATTTCTCATATATGTGTGTGAGAGATATGTAAGAAAAGTCACGAAGTATATTTGGCCTTTGTGATGAATGATAAAGAAAGCGAGTTAAAGATTGAGTCGATCTTGATAGTGCGTGAATATGTGGATGTTTTTCCGAAGAATTACTAGGACTACCACCTGTTAGAGAGGTTGAGTTCAGCATTGAGCTAGCTCCCGATCTTTGTACCAATATCTATTACTCCTTACAGAATGGCTCCAATGAGTTGAAGGAGTGAAGTCACGATTGCAAGAGTTGTGAGACAAAGGCTTTGCAAGATCAAGTTGTTCACCATGGGGTGCTCGGTTTTATTTGTGAAAAGAAAGATGACACTATGAGATTGTGCATAGATTACCATCAACTTAATAAAGTGACAGTAAAGAACAAGTACCCATTGCCAAGGATCGATGATTTATTCGACCAACTGAAAGGAGCCATTGTGTTCTCCAAAATAGACTTGAGATCAGGGTACTACCAGCTGAGAGTTAAAGAATCAGATGTGTCTAAGATAGCCTTTCGAACAAGGTATGGGCATTATGAATTTTAAGTTATGCCCTTTGGTTTGACCAATGCTCCGGCGGTATTCATGGACTTATTGAACCGCATTTTTAGACCATACCTTGACAGGTTTGTAGTCGTTTTCATTGACGACATACTAATTTATTCCTGAGATGAGAATGAGCATGCTGAGCACCTACGGATAGTTTTACAGATTCTATGAGAAAATCAATTATATGCCAAGTTCAGTAAAAGTGAATTTTGGCTCACGAAAGTAGGATTTCTGGGACATATTGTCTCGGGAGAAGGAGTTCGAGTAGACCCCAGTAAGATTTCGGCTATTATGGACTGGAAGCCACCAAAGAATATCTATGAGATTAGAAGTTTTCTAGGCCTAGCCGGCTATTACAGACGATTCGTCAAGGGGTTTTCTATGATTGCAACCCTGATGACTAAATTGTTACAGAAAAATGTGAAGTTTGAGTGGACAGAACGATGCCAACAAAGTTTCGAGAAGTTGAAGGCAATGTTGTGAAGCTTGATTTTAGTAGAACTGAGAGGCAGGGAAAGAATTTGTAATTTACTGATGCATCCTTAAATGGATTAGGCTGTGTACTTATGCAAGAAGGCAAAGTGATTGCTTATGCCTCCAGACAGTTGAAGCCACATGAGAAGAATTACCCGACACATGATTTAGAGTTGGCTGCCATAGTCTTCGCATTGAAGATATGGAGACATCACCTATATGATGAGAGATGTCAGATTTTCACTGATCACAAAAGTTTGAAGTACTTGATGACACAGAGAGAGTTGAACCTAAGACAGTGGAGATCGTTAGAGTTGATAAAAGATTATGAGATGGTCATTGACTACCATCCTGGGAAGGCGAATGTGGTTGCCGACGCTTTGAGTAGAAAGCCACTATTTGCATTAAGGGCAATGAATTCACGGATGAATTTATCCGATGATGGTTCTATTCTAGCCGAGTTGAGAGCTAGACCAACATTCCTCCAAGAGATCATTGAAGCTCAAGAAGAAGATAGTGAATTGCAAGTCAAGAGAGCTCTGATAAACTGAAATAGTAACATATTTTAGGCCCACATTTAGTATGCTTTTGGATGAATTATCCCTAATCCTTTCTTTTCATGTCTTATACTCAAGAAAGCACCAGGGGATGAAAAGAACGCAAAATGGGCTTAAAACGAGACAAATGGGCCAAAGCATGAAATCGACACGGCCTGGACCAAAGATCACACGGCCGTGCCTCCTTAAAGATTTCAAACATGGCCTGGACCATGATTTACACGGCCGTGCCTCATTAAAGAAGTCCGAGCACGGCCTGGCCACGATCCACACGGGCGTGTGCCATGGCCGTGTCCCTGTCGCTGGAAAGAGCAATTTCACTCAGATTTGGATGCTTGGAGGCAAAGAAACACACTCCAAAGTCTAATTAAACCCCCAATTAGGAATTGCACTCAAATAAGGATACTTGGAGGCCAAGTAACACATCTCAAAGCCTATATAAACACCGTAGGGGGCAACTTATTCGGGGAGTTCGACAGAAACCCTCTGTCGAGGGGGAGCCCAAAGCCATCGTCTAGGGGTGTCGTGCTAGGCCAGAGAAGGCAGATTTGTGGGGATTCACTCAGGGATAGCCAGTTGATCCATCTCAAGAAGCCGGAATTCTACTCAAGATGGAGGATCTCCTCTTTAATTCCTTGTTTTATCTTTTCTCTTGAGATGTTTTCCTTTATTGTTATGAACTAAACCCTTCGGATACCCGAAGGGGATGAAACCTATGATGAATCTTTTTATTTGATTATTTGAATTATATGATAAATACTTAGTTTGTTCTTAATTATGTGAGCTTAATCCAAATTTAATGTGCTTAGGTGGAGGAGGAATAGACCCTGCCTAAGAGTAGATCAAACATAATTAAGTGGAGTTGATTGCACGCCTAGAGATAGGGTGACAAGATTTTGCCGGATTAGGGTGAAACCTAATATGGGAATCCACAGATCGATTTACTGCTATTCTAGGGGGTTATTATAAGAGAACGAGAGTTCCACTAATTAACCTAGGGTTAGACGTTATTCGGATCGAGAGAGGGTTTAATATATGTTAGGGAGTCTTACGGATCAAACTAAGTGAATAAATCGTATGGTTCAGTGTTAGATAACAAGTGAAGTCTAGGTGGATTCTTCCTAGGGTATCGTCCAAATCAACTGAGTTTTTCCCAAGTTATTTTCCAAATTCATTCTTCTTTGTCTTAGAGTCTTTAGTTTAGTAGTTAATTAATTTAGATTAATAAACAATTTCACTTATTTAAGGCTAAATAATAAAAAAGAAGGTTAGTATTAGTACTTTTAGTTCCTTTGGGTTCGATAATCCGGTCTTGCCTAAAGTATACTACTGTTCAATAGGTGCACTTGCCTTTAATCGTTGTCAGAGTTAGTTTCCAGGTTCGATCATTCTTTTATAAATTTTAAAACTCTGATTTACAGCGATCAAGTTTTTGGCGCCGTTGCCGGGGAACTAAAATATTAAGAAAGCTTTATTTTTATTACTTTAGCCATTCTTTTTATTTTTCGCAATTTACTTTTATTTTTAGTTTAAATTTTTACTTTGCTAATTTTTCTTTTATTTGTTTTTGTCAGATAATTTTAGTTTATAGATAATATGGCACTAAATAACTATCAGTGGTGAGTTATGAGGACAACACCAACAGAAGCCGCCAGTGTCTTCAAGCTCGACGCAATAACCAGGCTATGAAACCAGTTAGAGATGATGAATAAAAAGATTGATGGTTTTGTAGTCTCTCGCAGTACATCCAGTTATGCAACATGACTCGAATCTAGGAGGCGTGGCGAATCACAGTACCCACCCTACGGATATGGCAAGAAGAACGAACAAGTCCACTATATGGGTAACTACTCTAGACCTCAAAATAATTTTTATAGTGACACTTATATAATACAGATTGGAGGTACCATCCCAATTTCTCGTGGGATGATCAAGGCGACCAAAGAGAGGAACTTCCTCCAAATTTTTAACAACCACCTCACCAACAGGATGATGAGTCGAACCTTGAAGAGCATTTGGCAAAATTCATAACAAACACGAAGCACGTATCCAAAATATAGAAAGCGAAACAAGAAACATCGATTCAAGGGATCGAGGATCATTTAGGTCAGCCTGTTAAGCTGATCTTAGAACAACCACAAGAAAGCTTGCCAAGCAACACTGAAACTAACCCAAAAGAGCAAATTCAAGCTGTAACAACTCATGACAGCGAATGATTAGTGGAATCTGACCCAAGGCAAGATCCTGTGGTAAGTGAAGGTAAGGTTGAGGTGAGCCATGAAATACCAAAATCGGCAATTACAGAGTACCATCCTCGTGTACCATATCCCGAAGCAATGAAGAAGGACAACACAGAGGAACAGTTTGGTAAGTTTCTTAAACTTTTAAAGAAATTACATATTAACTTGCCGTTTCTCGAAGCTCTTTCGCAGATACCCAATTATAGAAAAATTTTAAAAGAGCAGTTGACAAACAAACAGAAGCTAGACGAGGAATCACATGTGGAGCTAAACGCAATGTGCTCAGCAATTCTACAAAATAAACTGCCACAGAAATTAAAAGATCCAGGGAGTTTTACAATTCCATGTTTAATTGGTAGTTTATCTATTGATAATGCTTTAGCTGATTTAGGGGCAAGCATCAATGTTATGCCTTATAAAATGTTTAAACAACTAGGTCTAGGGAAACCGAGACAAACCAGGATGAGCAACTGATAAAACTATGAGAATTCCTAGGGGTATAATTGAAAATGTTCTAATCAAAAATGATAAATTCGTATTCCCAGTAGACTTTGTCGTTTTAGACATGGATGAGGACAATTCGATCCCTTTAATTTGATGAAGACCCTTTCTAGCAACTGTCAGGACTAAAATTGATGTTGGTACATGTAACACCCCAAACCCGGTCAAAACGTTACGACCAGATCCGGCATGTCACATAAAAGGGTTGTTTAAAAATTGTATGTTTGTTAAAAATTTCGAGTTTAATTATGTATTCGCTTGTTATCCTTTTGTTAACATTTTGGAAAACAGTTATTAAGGGTTTAGGAAAATCCCGTATTAAACATTTAAGAATAATAGGAAGTATCGTATTAAAATCTAAAGCAAATAAAATACCAAATTTCAAGTTAAAGCGGGCTTATTACAAAATATTAACCCAAGTTAAAAATAAGTAAAATACTAAAGTCCAAAACTACTCGTAGAGTGGCCACCTCCGAGTCCTCCAGTACGTCGAACCGCCTACTGAGGATTACCTAAGAAAAATTAAAAAGAGGGGTTGAGTTTACGAAAACTCAGTGTGTAATTCCCCTTACGAACAAAATCTGTAAGAACATGCATCAAAACAATTTGGGCCCAAGCCCATTAAAGTAACGGTGGCAATTGGGCATTAGCCCAAAATAGCCTCGGTTGGGCCTTAACCCATATCAAATGTCACATGTCATACATATAAATCGGGGCCTAAGCCCATCTCAGTAATATAATCGAGATATGTAATGCGTTAATGCCCATACCAACCCTGCACTCCGTCTCCTGTCCAACCCTACACTCCTGTGGGGATTTAATCGACCCAACCATCCCTACACTCCTTATGTAGCACCGGTTGCGGCACTATCATTATCGGTGCAGCATGGCTGCTCGGTGGCTAAAAAGCCTTCAGTAGCGGTATTACAATTGGCACAAAGCCATCAGTGACTGTATTATTTTTGGCACAAAGTCATCAGCGACGGTAATTTAATCGGCACACAGCCTTGGGTAAATATGACCGACACAGAGTCATCGATATATAAGTTAGGCACATAGCCACGGTAAATACGATAGGCACAAAGCCATAATATCGGCACAGAGCCTTCAGTATTGGCACAAAGCCCATAATTACGGCACAAAGCCATGTTAATGGCACACAACCCTCAGTAACACTATCGGTGCAGCATGGCTGCTCGGTGGCTAAAAAGCCTGCGGTGGCTATAAAGCCTTCGGTGGATCCACAGTCGTCAAGCGACCATGCGATCCTATTAGCACTTCCTCCGTATTAATAATCCCAACCCCATGCAATATGTCATGTATGTCATGCTCAATCATTACACGTGTATGCAAAATGGCCATGCTCGGTAACAATTATTTAAACATGTAATAAAAGCATATCGATCATACAACCACGACCAAATTAGTCCACTCATTGCACAAGTCGATCATTTACCTACAAGGGCAAATCGGTCATTTTACCCTATAAGGGTATTTCGATAATTCTACCTACGAGGGTAGTTCGGTAATTCTACTCATAACCAATCCATGTATGCAACGCATCTCAAACATAATCAATCATACAATTAACACATACAACGCTAGTACTACCACGAGGGTATAACGGTCATTTTGTCGTTTAGGGGTAAAACGATAATTTTGCAAACAGAGGGTATTTCAGTAATTTCACAAATTAGGGGTATTTTTGTAATTTTACAAACCAGGGGTATTTCGGCAATTTTGCAAATCGGGGGTATTTCGGTAATTTCGCGAACCAGGGGTATTTTGGTAATTTTACAACCCAGGGGTATTTCGATAATTTTGCAAACTAGGGGTATTTCGGTAATTTTGCGAACCAGGGGTATTTCGGTAATTTCACAAACCAGGGGTATTTCGGTAATTTCGCAAACCAGGGGTATTTTGGTAATTTTACAAACCAAGGGTATTTCGATAATTTTGCAAACTGGGGGTATTTCAGTAATTTAACAAACCAGGGGTATTTCAGTAATTTTGCACCTACAATGGCCTTTCCAAAGGCCTAATGTCGCCTCGAGCGACTCAACTACCATTTCCGGTCGTACCGGACTATTGGGCCGAAAACCCATTTCGGCCCAATCAAACCCCACACTCGTGTGGCCCACCTAACACAATCTAGCCACGTATATGAGATTCACCTAGTCTAGTTCACTATATACTACACCATCATACATTTTATTCAATTGGGCCCACGGGCCTATTGGGCCCACTTCGGCCCATCGTGGCCCAAGCAGCCTCAACCCACAAGAATACTACTGATGGCCTCAACTATCGCGTCGAAGCCCCACACGTGCGTTCGCACGCTCATGTGGCTACTATTGTCGTGACCGGCACTTCAGCATTTGCCGCTCTACAACTAGCGTAGAGAGAGTTACACACCTGATAGGAATCTGGTGCTAATCCGCGCTCCGACCACTCCTGTGCCCAAACGCCCTCCAAGGTATCCTTCCTTCTATCATAGAATGCTCTATATATAGCTAGCTTCTCACCTTCCTTCTTTGTATCTTTTCGATGTGGGATCCCTTCGTCAGTAGAGTTTGAATCCAACTCAAACTCTTGCCATCCAATTCGCAAAATAAATACTCCCTTGCTTTTCATGAGATTCGAACCCAGGCTCCCTTCAATAGTTCAACACGCCACTTGCCACCAAGCCACAAGCTCCTCTTGTGTCTTAAACCATGCGAAACTAAATATAAATCTATAGCCAAATTCTAAAGTCCATTTAAAAAGAAAACCAAAATGGAAGAGCCAAGACTTGAACCTTTGACCTCCTTCGTTCCCTGTGGCGTCACTCCCTTGCCTCTAAGTGGCATCACTTTGCCACTACACCACACCTCCACTTGTGTCATTTTTCTCCACATTTTATTCTTAAAGCCTACCTACCAACTCCCAGGGTTTTTTTCACCTAAAACCAAAATTTCCATAAAGCCAAAGTTTGAACCCGGGACTTCATAGAAGCCCCCTAACCTTCCAAAATCCCTCTCCTACTAGATCCAACTTGCACTAACGCCGTTCTCTTATTCCCAAAAATTTTAAACGCTCCTACGCTTAAGGCCCATTGGGCCCAATCCTACTAGGCCAACTTTGGGATGTTACAAATCTACCCTCCTTAAAGAAATTTCGTGCTCGAAATTTCCAGCTATAGAAATAGTCACACATCCTAACCTACAACACTACACACTCACAACCATAACTGATTCTAAAACAGTAATACACTTTCTAACTTAAGCTTGCAACCTCTTCACACAACCAAATATCTAATACAGAAGCAAACAGATATTTAACACTCATACATAAAAAAATTCATTCAAACATCACATCCAAAACATACACAGAATAAATACAGTCATTATAGCATATAATAAGTAAGGGGACTTACGGATTTGGTGTCGGAGACTCGGGTGCCATACTTCCAATAAAGATACTTTTTTTTAAACCAAATTTCAAATAACTCTAAGAAAACATTTTTGAACCCATTCCACAGCCGAGTTTTGCAACCCAGGCTCTGAAACCATAATTGTAACACCCCAAACCCGGTTAAAATGTTACGACCAGATCCGACATGTCACATAAAAGGGTTGTCTAAAAATTGCGCGTTTGTTAAAAATTTCGAGTTTAATTATGTATTCGCTTGTTATCCTTTTGTTAACATTTTGGAAAACATTTATTAAGGGTTTAGGAAAATCCCGTATTAAACATTTAAGAATAATAGGCAGTATCGTATTAAAAGCTAAACCAAATAAAATACCAAATTTAAAGTTAAAGCGGCCTTATTACAAAATATTAACCCAAGTTAAGAATAAGTAAAATACTAAAGTCCAAAACTACTCGTAGTGTGGCCACCTCCGAGTCCTCCAGTACGTCGAACCGCCTACTGAGGATTACCTAAGAAAAATTAAAAAGAGGGGGTGAGTTTACGAAAACTCAGTGTGTAATTCCCCTTACGAACAAAATCTGTAAGAACATGCATCAAAACAATTGGGGCCCAGGCCCATAAAGTAACCGGTGGCAATTGGGCATTAGCCCAAAATAGCCTCGGTTGGGCCTTAACCCATATCAAATGTCACATGTCATACATATAAATGGGGCCTAAGCCCATCTCGATAATATAATCGAGATATGTAATGCGTTAATGCCCATACCAACCCTGCACTCCGTCTCCTGTCCAACCCTACACTCCTGTGGGGATTTAATCGACCCACCCATCCCTACACTCCTTATGTAGCACCGGTTGCGACACTAACATTATCGGTGCAGCATGGCTGCTCGGTGGCTAAAAAGCCTTTTGTAGCGGTATTACAATTGGCACAAAGCCATTAGTGATTGTATTATATTTGGCACATAGCCATCAGCGACGGTAATATAATCGGCACACAGCCTTGGGTAAATATGATCGACACAGAGTCATCGATATAAAAGTTAGGCACATAGCCACGGTAAATACGATTGGCACAAAGCCATAATATCGGCACAGAGCCTTTGGTATTGGCACAAAGCCCATAATTACGGCACAAAGCCATGTTAATGGCACACAGCCCTCAGTAACATTATCGGTGCAGCATGGCTGCTCGGTGGCTAAAAAGCCTGCGGTGGCTATAAAGCCTTCGGTGGATCCACAGTCGTCAAGCGACCATGCGATCCTATTAGCACTTCCTCCGTATTAATAATCCCAACCCCATGCAATATGTCGTGTATGTCATGCTCAATCATTACACGTGTATGCAAAATGGCCATGCTCAGTAACAATTATTTAAACATGAATAAAATCATATCAGTCATACAACCACAGCCAAATTAGTCCACTCATTGCACAAGTCGATCATTTACCTACAAGGGCAAATCAGTCATTTTACCCTATAAGGGTATTTCGGTAATTCTACCCTACAGGGGTATTTCGGTAATTCTACTCATAACCAATCCATGTATGCAACGCATCTCAAACATAATCAATCATACAATTAACACATACAACGCTAGTACTACCACGAGGGTACAACGGTCACTTTGTCGTTTAGGGGTAAAACAGTAATTTCGCAAACTGAGGGTATTTCAGTAATTTTGTAAATCGGGGGTATTTTGGTAATTTTACAAACCATGGGTATTTTGGTAATTTTGCAAACTGGGGGTATTTTGGTAATTTCATGAACCAGGGGTATTTTGGTAATTTTACAACCCAGGGGTATTTCGATAATTTTGCAAACTGGGGGTATTTCGGTAATTTCACGAACCAGGGGTATTTCGGTAATTTTGAAAACTAGGGGTATTTCGGTAATTTCGCAAACCAGGGGTATTTTGTAATTTCAAGACTGCAATGGCCTTTCCAAAGGCCTAATGTCGCCTCGGCGACTAACTACCATTTCCGGTCAGATGGGACTATTGGGCCTAAAACCCGATTTCACCCATCTGTGCCCACACGCTCGTGTGGCCCACCTAACACAAATCTAGCCACGTATATGAGATTCACCTAGTCTAGTTCACTATATACTACACCATCATACATTTTATTCAATTGGGCCCACGGCCCATTGGGCCCACTTCGACCCATCGTGGCCCTGGCGACCTCAACCCACAAGAATACTACACGATGGCCTCAACTATCGCGTCGAAGCCCCACACGTGTGTTCGCACGCTCGTGTGGCTACTATTGCCGTGACTGGCACTTCGGCATTTGCCGCTCTACAACTAGAGTAGAGTGAGTTACACACCTGATAGGAATCTGGTGCTAATCTGCGCTCCAACCACTCTTGTGCCCAAACGCCCTCCAAGGTATCCTTCCTCCTATCATAGAATGCTCTATATATAGCTAGCTTCTCACCTTCCTTCTTTGTATCTTCTCGATGTGGGATCCTTCACGTCGAGTAGAGTTTAAATCCAACTCAAACTCTTGCCGTCCAATTCGCAAAATAAATAGTCCCTTGCTTTTCATGAGATCCGAACCCAGGCTCCCTTCAATAGTTCAACACGCCACTTTCCACCAAGCCACAAGCTCCTCTTGTGTCTTAAACCATACAAAACTAAATATAAATCTATAGCCAAATTCTAAAGTCCATTTAAAAAGAAAACCAAAATGCAAGAGCCAAGACTTGAACCTTGGACCTCCTTCCTTCCCTGTGGCGTCACTCTCTTGCCTCTAAGTGGCGTCACTTTGCCACTACACCATACCTCCACTTGTGTCATTTTTCTCCACATTTTATTCTTAAAGCCTACCTACCAACTCCCAGGGTTTTTTTCACCTAAAACCAAAATTTCCCTAAAGCCAAAGTTTGAACCCGGGACTTCATAGAAGCCCTCTAACCTTCCAAAATCCCTCACCTACTAGATCCAACTTGCACTAACGCCGTTCTCTTATTCCCAAAACTTTTAAACGCTCCTATGCCTAAGGCCCATTGGGCCCAATCCTACTAGGCCAACTTTTGGATGTTACAGTACAGGAGAACTCATTCTTCGTATAGGTGACGAATCAATCAGTTTACAAGCTCTTGACTCGGCCAGAACATCGACTGATGAAGGTGAGAAAGTAAAATTAGTTGATAATCAACTGCATTTCAAATTTCACCGCGAGAACAACCACGTAACTACGAACCTGAGCTAAGCAGAACCTTGTGTCAACAAAGAAGAAGCATATGAGGAACAATCCTTGAGATCAACAAACTAAAAGAGGGGAAGACACACTTTAAACAGAGCCAAAAGCGCACGAAGAAAAACTGAAGGAATCCCCAGACGAGCTGATAGGAACAACAAATCACTTCAAAATAGGGGATCAGGTATTGTTGAATAAGGAAGACCCTCGAATCGCCAATTCAGACCTCAAGGCAATCGAAGAAATCACTTTTGAGGTACTTAATGTCTTCCTATACGGGACGATCGAGGTAAGCAATCCTAAATTCAAAGACTTTTGAGGTAAACACTACTCGACTTAAATTTTATATCAAAATTCGAGTTGATCGCATGAGGAAGGATTTTCACCTCCTCAAACCACCTTGACCATACGAATGAGAGGTAAAATCTAGCTTAAGACTATAAGCAGCGCTTCTCGGGAGGAAACCCGAGCACTAACCTATTAATTTTTACATTTTTATTTTACTTTTATTTTTCATTTTAGCACCTAACCATAAACTAACCAAAGTACTGATTTCCATGCTCACACGGCCTTGCACACGGCCGTGGCGTGGCCGTGTGGAAGCGGAAGGACAAACCACGAGGCGTGCTAACCGCAGTGCATGACAAAGAATGATTTCTTTTCCCAACACGGGCTGCGATAAAAGCCACGCCCGTGCCAACTTCCCGTGTGAGGTTACCGACTTATTGAGCACAGGCGAGACACATCGTGTGCCTACAACCGTCGCGAGGTTCGCGACTTGACGAGCACGAGTTAAACATGCCCGATCTAAAGGACCGTGTGAAGAATTGTGGGCGTGCTACGAGACCCATGGCCGTGGTAAAACACCTAAACACGCCCAAAATTCAAAATAACGAAAAACACGGACTGATTAAACTCGAACAAGGGTGTGGACCGTATCACTATTTAAATATTTACTTTTATTTCTATTTTTATTTTTATTTTTATTTTCATTTTTATTTTTATTTTTATTTTTTATTTTTATTTTTATTTCCTTTCTTTTATTTTCTTTATTATTTTCTTCTTGTTATTCATTCCATTTAGATTTAGCTTAGGATACAAAATAAATTAGGATGGCCCCTTCGAGGACTCAACCAGTTCGAGACGCTTCCCCACGCTAACCTCCAATCCTATTCGGTTTCTTTTCATTGGCTTCATCCAAAATTCAGGAAGTTTTCCTTCTCTCCCCATCTTACGATTTTATGATTATTGTGATATTATCTACCTTTGTACATTGAGAACAATGTACATCTTAAGTGTGGGGGGGTTAACTATAGTATTATTTGAAAATACCTGAATTATGCCTTGTTTGAAAGTAATTTACTCATATTACTAATTAGGATGAAATTTCTGATGATTTATGATTTTTATTGATATGTTTTAGATTAAGTCATTGATAATTGTGCATTGATAATTAAATTTTAAGATACTAGAGAATCAAGCACGATAAGTCTATTTTTCAGAAATTAAAAATTTTCTAGGTTGTCGAACTAAGTTTAAATATTACTTTGAAGTTTGAATTTTACGAGGTTGACATCAAAATACCCATAATTTTTGTGATTTTTTGAGCCTTATAGAGCATATATTCTTTTTCTTGTTCACTTTATTGATTATGAGTGTGTCAACATTGATTTGTTATTCTAGAACTTGCATCGATTATACATATCGAGACCATATTTTTGATTTGATATACAGAGATGATAAAGGCACCTAGGTTTTAACCCACTAACTCCATTAAAAGCCTACCTTCACAAATTAACCCCTAGTGAACCCCTTTTAATCCTAACAACCCTATTTATTGACATAACCGCTACTATTAACCCAGAAACCCTTTGTTTTTGTTATCACCAATCCTTTTGACTACCCTTATATCGAGATTTGATTTGATTAGTTGCCTAATATGAATTTTAGTAATTTATCCTTTATTATGTACTTAGTTTGTTCTTAAAAAAAATGAAGTATATTCATTATTAGTTATGTGATTAAATGAGCTTATACATTTAAAATCCAAATATCAAAAAAAGAATCTCGTATTATTAGTATTATTAGTTTTCAATTGATGTAATTATTATTAATTAGTTCATTAGTTCTTAGTTAGGTAATTTGTCAATTCAATCTCGAATCTAACCCTCTAATTTAGCCTTATTCCACACCTTAACCCTAGCCCCGTTACAACCCTGTTAAAGACCTTTTGATTTGTGTTTCATCTCATATTTCAGTGGTGGAGATTTGATTTTCATGTAAGCCTATGGGATTAACTCTTCATGTTTGACATTTGAGTGCCTAAATTCTGAACCTTAAACACTTTGAGTGATTTGAGTGAATCTTTTGTGAGGATGTCAATCCTTGTCGATTTCAAATTAAAGGTAATTATTTAGATGAAGGGAAACACCTATGTTTTGTGCTACAAAATATAAGGCTTATAGTGTTTGAATTTTTAGGACATTTTGAGTTGAATTATCCATGTATAAATTATCTCTGAATTATGATGAGACACTATCAATAGGAATTATGAATTATAGAAAGTCCATTTTAAATGTAAGTTGAGAATTTTGCTTGAGGACAAGCAAAAGCTTAAGTGTGGGGGTATTTGATAAACCGAAATAGTAACATATTTTAGGCCCACATTTAGTATGCTTTTGGATGAATTATCCCTTGATTTTATGTAAAAATGTGCTCTTAATCCTTTCTTTTCATGTCTTATACTCAGGAAAGCACCAGGGGATAAAAAGAACGCAAAACGGGCTTAAAACGGGACAAATGGGCCAAAGCAAGAAATCGACACGGCCTGGACCAAAGATCACACGACCGTGCCTCCTTAAAGGTCTTGAACACAGCCTGGACCATGATTTACATGGCCGTGCCTCATTAAAGAAGTCCGAGCACGGCCTGGCCATGATCCACACGGGCGTGTGCCATGGCCGTGTCCCTGTCACTGGAAAGAGCTATTTCACTCGGATTTGGATGCTTGGAGGAAAAGAAACACACTCCAAAGTCTAATTAAACCCCCAATTAGGAATTGAACTCAAATTAGGATACTTGGAGGCCAAATAACACATCTCAAAACCTATATAAACACCCTAGGGGGCAACTTATTCGGGGAGTTTGACAGAAACCCTCTGTCGAGGGGGAGCCCAAAGCCATCGTCTAGGGGCGTCATGCTAGGCCAGAGAAGGCAGATTTGTGGGGATTCACTAAGGGATAGCCAGTTGATCCATCTCAAGAAGCCGAAATTCTACTCAAGACGGAGGATCTCCTCTTCAATTCCTTCAGGGGGTTTTAGGGATTTCTTATGTTTTGTTTTATCTTTTCTCTTGAGATGTTTTCCTTTATTGTTATGAACTAAACCCTTCGGATACCCGAAGGGGATGAAACCTATGATGAATCTTGTTATTTGATTATTTGAATTATATGATAAATACTTAGTTTGTTCTTAATTATGTGAGCTTAATCAAAATTTAATGTGCTTAGGTGGAGGAGGAATAGACCCTGCCTAAGAGTAGATCTAACATAATTAAGCGGAGTTGATCGCACGCCTAGAGATAGGGTGACGAGATTTTTCCAGATTAGGGTGAAACCTAATATGAGAATCCACAGATCGATTTACTGCTATTCTAGGGGGTTATTATAAGAGAACGAGAGTTCCACTAATTAACCTCGGGTTAGACGTTATTCGCCTCGAGAGAGGGTTTAATATACGTTAGGGAGTCTTACAGATCAAACTAAGTGAATAAATCGTATGGTTCAGTGTTAGATAACAAGTGAAGTCTAGGTGGATTCTTCCTAGGGTATCGTCCAAATCAACTGAGTTTTTCCCAAGTTATTTTCCAAATTCATTCTTCTTTGTCTTAGATTCTTTAGTTTAGTAGTTAATTAATTTAGATTAATAAACAACTTCACTTATTTTAGGCTAAATAATAAAAAGAAGGTTAGTATTAGTACTTTTAGTTTCTTTGGGTTCGATAATCTGGTCTTGCCTAAACTATACTACTGTTCGATAAGTGCACTTGCCTTTAATCGTTGTCAGAGTTAGTTTTCGTGTTCGATCATTCTTTTATAAATTTTAAAACTCGATTTACAAACTGATCAAGCTCGATCTGAGACAGATGTTGAATCTGACTTCCGGATTAGTCCCAATGGAATTCTGATGTTCAAAGATAGAGCTTGTGTACCGAGAAAAGAAGAGCTTACTCAAAAAATTTTGCGTGAGGCCCATAATGGATGTTTGCCTGTACATCCAGGTAGTACCAAGATGTATAATGACTTGAAACAACAGTATTGGTGGCCGAGAATGAAGGAAGATATTTCAGAGTTCATTTCCAAATGCTTGATTTGTCAGCAAGTAAAGGTTGAACACCAATTACCTTCGGGTTTGCTTCAACCCATTTTAGTTCCGGAATGGAAATGGGACCGTATTACTATGGATTTTGTAACGGGTCTACCATTATCTCCGAGCAAGAAAGATGTCGTATGGGTTATAGTTGATAGACTCACGAAGTCAGCTCATTTTATACCTATTCGAGTTGATTACTCTCTAGACAAGTTGGCAAACTTGTACATTTTAGAAATATTAAGGCTTCACGGTGTTCCGATGTCAATTATCTCGGATAGAGATCCGAGGTTTACATCCAGATTTTAGAAGAAGTTACAAGAGGCCTTGGGTACAAAGTTGAACTTTAGTACCACTTTTCATCCTCAAACTGACGGTCAGTCGGAGACGTTAATTCAAGTACTCGAAGATATGCTCAGATGTTGTATTCTTGAATTCCGAGGCAGTTGGGAAAATTTTCTCCATTGGTAGAGTTTGCCTACCATAATAGTTTTCAGTCGAGTTTAAAGATGGCGCCTTATGAGGCTCTATATGGGCGAAAGTGCAGAACGCCTCTATATTGGACTAAACTCAAGGAAAACCAAATTCATGGGGTTGATTTGGTTAGAGAAGCTGAAGAGGAAGTGAAAGTGATACGAGAATGTTTAAAAGCTGCATCAGACAGACAGAAGTCCTATTTGGACTTAAAAATAAAAGAGATGGAGTATCAAGTCGGAGATAAAGTTTTCTTGAAAGTGTCACCATGGAGAAAAGTTCTCAGATTTGGCCGGAAAGGCAAGTTGAGTCCATGTTTTATTGGACCATATGAGATTACAGAAAAAGTTGGACCGGTAGCTTACAGATTGGCTCTGCAATCAGAGTTAGAAAAGATACATGATGTGTTTCACGTGTCAATGTTGAGACGCTACCGATCAGATCCTTCACATGTAATTACCCCGTCAGAGATAGAGATTAATCCCGACATGACTTATGGTGAAGAACCAGTTAAGATTTTAGCTCGGGAAGTCAAGCAGCTAAGGAATAAAAGTATTGCCGTGGTAAAAGTATTGTGGCAAAGACATGGAATAGAAGAAGCTACGTGGGAACCAGAAGAAATCATGAGAAACCAGTACCCAAACCTGTTTGCTGGTAAGATTTTCAAGGAAGAAAATTCCTAAGAGGGGGAGAATTGTAACATCCCAATTCAGGGCCTAGTCGGAATAGTGGTGCGAGACCACAAACCCGAGTCAGTAAAATTGAGTTCTTAAGGTTTATGACATGTTTGCATCATAGTACTAAAGTTCCATGTAAAAATTTTGTGAAATTGACATGGAATGATCAAAAAGGACTAAATTGCAAAAGTTGGAAAATATGAGTTTCTAGAAGCTTTTTGTATGAAATAGCTTTAGAATATTAATTATGACTCCTTAAATAGCAATTTGCCCAAATTATAATTTTTGGACAAAAAATGGACATGAGTTAATAAAATATAAATTTTTAAAGAGAAGGGCATTTTAGTCATTTACCATTTAAATGATTAAAATGGGAAAAAGATGATAAAAATTTCATTCGTCTTCTTCCTCATTGCCGTAATTTTCCAAGAAACCATAGCTAGGGTTTTTTCATCTTTCAAGCTTGCTAGTAAGTTCATCTTAGCCCCGTTTTTAATATTTTTCGTGTTTTTGAAGTTCTTGTATTATGAATTAGCTATTTTTAGCTATAAAATAAGCTAAGATGCATGTTCAAAAATCTACCCAAGAGTGACATGCTTGTAAAATGATATTTTATGGAAGTTTATGAGAGTTTGATGTTAGATAAACATCTTTTTCTAAGTGAATTTCATGAAAAAATGCTAGTAAGGACTAGTTTGTAAAAAATATGAAATTGGTCAAACCTATTAGAAATAATGGGAATTGATGATTGCTATAGTAGAGAAAATGAATCAGCTAAGCATGAAGTTTAAGAAAGTTGAATGAGATTCATTTTACGAGCCTTTGGGCAAAAGTGCAAATATGAGAAAGTTTAAGGGCAAAATAGTAATTTTTCCAAAGTATGTGTTAAGAGTCATGTTAGTCAATGTGAGTACTAAATGATCTATTTATGATTATAGATCAAGAAAAATGAAGCCCGGATCGAAACTGAGGCAAGAACAAAGTCGAGGGCTAAATTGCATATCTACATACATTTTGTATATCGAGGTAAGTTTGTATGATTTCTAAGCTTTATGATTAATATCATTGAATTGCTTAGTATAATGTACAATATTATTATGAAAATGTTTAATGTTATGTTAAACAAAGTAATCAATGAGATCAAGCATGAGAAAGCCCTGATTGAAGATGAATAGCTTAGGATACTCGATCTATCACATGAAATGAGAAAGTCCGTATAAGTCCAAGCCAAGGCATGGCATCGTCAATCAGACAAGTTATCATGTAAGACCAAGACAAGTCTTGGCATTGAAGAGTTGTTATAAGATGAAGACCCATGTAAGTCCAAGCCAAGGCATGGCATTGGTGAGTCTCCAAGCAAAGTTATCATGTAAGTCCAACGCAAGCTTGGCATTGAAAAGTTATCATGTAAGTCCAAGGCAAGCTTGGCATTGCAAAGTTATCATGTAAGTCCAAGGCAAGCTTGGCATTTAAAAGCTATCAAGAGAAAGAAATTTCATGTAAGCCCAAGCCAAGGCTCGGCATTGACCAGTTCATGAGTAAAGATACCAAGTAAGACCATGTCAAGACATGGCAATGGTAAGTTCCAAAGGGACTCACGAGAAAGACTTCGTATAAGTCCATGTCAAGACATGGCCTTAAAACCAAGATGAGACATTCCATGTAAGACCGTATCTAGGATATGGCTTTGGTATTGAGTTATGTGAGATGAGATTTAGTATCGTCGGTTATTCATATAAATTCCTCGGGCAAACGAGCTAAGTTCAAATGAGATAACAAGAAAACTAAGTAAGCAAAGTTATTATCAAGTGAAAATTAGTATTATTCATGTTATGAATGATAAATTAGAGATAATGATTATTATGTAAATGTATGCTGATCAATGTGATCAAGTGATACAGGTACCTTGTTTACCTCACAAGTATGAGACTAGTAAGTATCATGAGATATGTAAGAATCAAGTATGAGCAAGTAAGCTTTATAGCTGAAATTATGATACCATTGTTTATGTCAAATGGTTTAATTTAAGTAAGTATGTTGTTATGTGCATTATATGCAAACTTACTAAGCTAAATGCTTACGTCTTTCACTCTTTATTTCCATGTAGTTCCGCCAAGCTAATCTCGTGGATCATTGTCATCGGAGCTCGGAGCACACTATCAATCGCTATTTTGGTATAGCCAAGTTGTTTATATTAAGTATGACATGTATAGGAAGCATTTCATTTTGAGTTAAAATGTTGGCTATCAAGCATAGTATTCTTTTGTATATGGCCAAAGAGATTGACATTGAATGATTAAGTATGTATGTTTTTATTTATCAATGAAGCATGCATTCTAATTCATGAAAGATGTAGTAGTTGAGTTGTTGAATTAAATATTGGTTTGGATACTTGTTTTTAGGGTGGCCATTGGCTTGGTAAATAGCCTCTAAGTGCCCACATGGTTAGACACACGGGCGTGTGTCTAGGCCATGCGTAACCTGCACCTTAGTCTCATAAGTCAGAATAGGCCACGGGCTAATCCCACGACCGTGTGTTGAAGCCGTGCATGACACACGGTTGGAACATGGGCATGTGCCCCGGTCGTGTTAATAAGTCAGTATATCAAGGTATAGTACACGGCCTAAGTCCACGGGCATGTCAAGGCCGTGTGTAATTAGTCAGTGTCGACCACGGTCGGAAGATATGGGCGTGTAAAGGGGTGCACGGGCGTGCACCAAACCACATGGGCGTGTGACCCCTGCTTTAAAGAAAAGTTTTTGATTAAGTTCCGAAAGTTTTTATATACGTGTATAAGGCCTCGTAGGCCTATGAAATGTATGATTAGACTGAGAAAGAGAAATTTTTAATTCGGAACAAAATTTTACAGCCCGTAAGTGCATGATTAAGCAAGTTAAAGCATAGTAATATCTCGTATCCGGTCTAAGCCTCGGACTCGGGCATGGGGTGTTACATTTCATAGTAACATTCGTTTGCCTTATTACTACATTTGCATAACATGAATAAATAATCATATAATTCACTTAGCATGTAACACCCCAAACCCGGACAAGACACCACGTCCGAATCTGGTATGCTACGGGGAAAATGCTTTTGAGAGATCAGATTTTCCGTTTAAAAGCTGAGTGGAAACACAGTGTGTTTGAAACAAATTTGAGTAGTCTTGTTAAAAAAAACGGTTGATGTATTTGAAACCCGAAGATTTTGAAAACTTAGCCAGAATGTGTAGTTACCACGGGTTATTACCATTTAAAACCCCATTAGTTTCTCATTGATACATAAAACACTTTAGAACTTAGGAGACTACAAGTTTGATTTGGAACCCTTTTAGTATTTGTTTATCGTGAACTTAGTGCGATACCCGATGGTATAGTTTAAAAACACGTTGCGTTATAATTTGAAACATTGTCTTTCCAGCTTTTAGTAAAACTTATTCCGAGTTACTTTGTTAAGGCATATAAAAACCAACTTAAAACATAGACAACATAAAACATAACTTAAAAAGGCCTTTTACAATCCGAAATAAAACCCAATTTAAAGTAATAAACTAAAGTACCCAAATAGTAGAGTCTGAGTAAGAACTTTATTCAGCATGGCATAAGCACCTCGAGTCCATCCCGCCCCAAGTCCGCATCTACGAGTCACCTGAAAAAATCAAAGGAGAGGGTGAGTCGAGTGACTCGATGTGCAAATCCCGCTCCCAGAAGAAACAACATGCTAACACACATCATACATAGCAACATAATTAATGCAACCCGATCCTAACCATCCATATCGCCTTTTCTACCCCGTGTGTGGTACCAAACCTTTGGTGGTGCTAAACCACCGGTGACATATAGTCACAATGTGTTACCAAAACACCTGGTGTCCCAAAGACACAATATCCATCATTGTGGTACCAAACCACTGGTGTCCCAAAGACACGATGTGCTACCAAAGCACCGTGACCGTAGTCACAAATCCGATGATGATGGGGCTAACCCATCGTGTGATACCAAATCACTAGCGCAGACGATCCCATATCTCAAGTGGGGCCAACCCACGGTGGTCAAACCACAGGACAAGTCGCAATGAGGTGCCAAACCTCTGGTGTCCCAAAGACACAATGTGCTACCAAAGCACTTTGGTGACCGTAGTCACAAACGGTGATGGGGCCAACCCATCGTGTGTTACCAAAAAACACCGGGCGTCAATCCCGTGATAATCATTTGTGGGGCCAACCCACCGTGGTATCGAGCCACTGGGACGAGACGCGAGGTACCAAACCTCCGAGGTGCCAAACCTCGTGACCCAAAGTCACAAAGTGTGCTACCAAAGCACCGGTGCTCACAAAGACAATATACCACCGCTCTCCTCCTCTCGTATCACCCACACATATCATACTCATGGGATTATGCATCTCATACAAGCCATGCATATCATGCCAACATATCAAGCATTACAACTCATAACATGCATAACATAGATCATGATATCATGTATTATCATTAATACTCATCATAGAACGGACTTACCCGAATCGTATACATACCCCTTTTGGGTATCCAATCATCCTTCTCACTTTGTTTCAATCTTATTAAGCAATCAAGTTTATTAACAACGTTACTAAGTAGAGAGTGTGTTAGTTACACACCTGGTAAATACGAGTCTAGAATCCAACGAAAACGATCTAAGTCCCTTGATTACTAGATCCTCTTGAGATGATTTGGTTTCCTACCAAACCGAATCAAGCAATGATTCTTCTTCCAACAATCGGCACTCTACTAAACAAATAGTTAATCACCAATCACCTTTATCTAAACAAAACTAATAAATGGACTAACAACTATACCAACCCTTACCACACTTACCAATCGGTTCAAAGAGTCGAAGGCTCTTCCTGGCTACTTTACGATATCCAAGACCCTATCACAAAATGATAATCCAAAAGGTTAACACCCTTCCAAACTCCACGACCATAATCGCCCTTAACCAAACCATAACCAACAAAGAACCAAAAGAAGGAGATATGGCCATTCGGCCTTGCACTTACCAACACCCAATATTCGCCAACTAGGACTTCTAGGAGGGAACCACAAGAGATTCGGCCAAGGCTTGCAAAGAAAGAAAAAAGAATCGGTTTCAAGTGTTTATCACCTTTAATGTTCTGGGCTTGAGTGGAGGAGAAAGAAAAGAAGTGTGAGAAGAATGTAGTTTCGGCAATGTCAATTTGAGAAAGAGAAAAGTGAGTGAAATGGAAGTAGTTTCAGTTTGCCAAAGGAAGAAATGAAGAGAGAAAGAAAGAAAACAAGGCACAATCGGCTACCAAGAAAGTTGAGAGAAACAAATCAATTTCGACAACTAGGTGCTTGCACTTTTGGCTTCAAAGAGAAAATGAGAGAAACTCCTTAGAATTTCGGCTTGTTTTGACAAAAAGGGAAAAAGAAAGTGTGGCCTTACCAATTGTTTCATTGCCGAAAAACACCCAAAATGCCAAGGCACATTCGGCACTACCCAAACCCCATGCCAAACCGTCCACACTCCCACTTCAACACCCACAAATTCGGCCACATCCCCCAATTCACTCACATCCACACATTCAAACATCAAGACCAAGTCTCCCTCCTACAATTGCTCTCCACCCTCCTTTTGAATGTGAAGACTTGGTCCAAGTTAGAGTTTCACTAGCCTTCTGCCTCTCCTCCATGCCGTCCCAAAAAGAAGTCAAAAGGAGAACTCTGCAGCTCGAACACTGGACCTCCCCTCCCTTGCAAATGACGCCACACACAAGCTCCAAGTGGCGCCTTGCTTTGCCACTTTGCTAACACTTCTTTTGTGCAAAGAAACCACCATTTATTTTCTTAAACCCCACTACCTCAGCTCCCTTCCTATAAAGCCTAAAAACTAAAATTCTCCCAACCACTGTGCATACACCTAGGCTATAATTAAGCCCCAAAACATAGAGATAGCAACCTAGCATACTAACAACATGCAGAACATGCCATGACAAAAGAAATAGCCCCTAACCTGTGATATTACGTTTTAAGCCGGCCACCAAAAGCGCTCTCTAAGATCCTTATACATCTTGCTACCTCCGGGATGCATAGCATAAGGATCGCTATATAAAGGCCCAAGAATCTTCTGTCTCACTCAACATCTTTAGGCATACAAGCCTTACCTTGAAAACACAGAACCTCCTCACTGCATAAGTCAGAACCCTCCAAACCACCATTCGCACTTGTAACCTTTCGCACTCGTAACCTCATCCTCTAATCTGTTTTTCTCTCGATCCGCTCAACCTAAGTAGGCTTAACTCGTAGCTCGCGCCAGAATACTCCCGTCATCATACAAGCTCAAATGGGCAAACAATGCTCTTAAGTCCGAAACAACCTTACGGCTCAACGCGTCGCCACCACGTTAGCCTTGCCCGGATGATACTCAATAGACGATCGTAATCCTTCAAAGAACTCAACCCATCTACGCCTCAAATTCAAATCCTTACGAGTCGGTAGATACTTGAGACTCTTATGATCGTGTAGACTATCGATCTCTCTCCATACAAGTAGTGCCTCCAAGTTTTTAAGGCGAAACTACTGACCGCTAGCTCCAAATCGTGCGTCGGATAGTTAACCTCATGTGGCCTCAGCTGCCTAGAAGCGTAAGCCACAACCTTACCTTCCTGCATCAACACACAACCCAGACCCGTATGTGATGCATCGCAGTAGACTGTGTATTCCTTACCACCCAAAGTTGAATCGAACAGGAGCCTCGGTCAAAATCTTCTTTAACTTATCGAAGCTTTCTGTTGTTTCTCGGTCCATACAAACGGAACCTCTTTCCTTAACAACTTGGTCAATGGCGCCGCTATTAACGAGAAACCCTCAACAAACCTTCGGTAGTATCCGCCAAACCAGAAAACTCCGAATCTCACCATCGACCTAGGCGGCTTCCAATCCAAAATCGCCTCAATCTTACGAGGATCTACACGAATCCTCACCGACACTACATGACCCAAGAACGCCACTTCTCTAAGCCGAACTCGCACTTATCGAACTTAGCATAGAGTTGCTTTCCCCTCGAATCTGCGCAGCACCACTCTCAAATGTGCATCATGCTCTTCCTCGTCCTTGAGTACACTAAGATGTCGTCTATGAAAACCACCACGAAACGATCCGGATCTTCTTTGAAACACCCTATTCATCATATCCATAAACGCTGCCGGCGTTAGTCAACCCGAATGGTATTACCAGAATTCGTGAGTGCCCATACCGAGTCCAAACGTTTGTTTTATGGATATCGGCCTCCTTAACCTTCAACCGATGATACCGGACCTCAAGTCGATCTTGAAAATACCGCAGCACCCCTCGGTGATCAAACAAATCGTCTATCCGTGGCAACGGATACTTGTTTTTAATCGTCGACTTGTTCAATCTGGCGGTAGTCTATGCACATCCGCATCGAGCCATCTTTCTTCTTGACAAAGAGTACCGCGCACACCCACGCGTAAACACTTGGCACGATAAAACCTCGATCCAATAACTCCACGGATCGAGCCTTAAGCTCCACCAACTCCTTTGGTGCCATCCTATACGAGCAATAGACACCTGGCGTGATCCCTGCAATGATCAATCCCGAACTCTACCTCTCGATCCGGCGGCAAACCCTAAGCTCCTCGAGAAAACACATCGGCAAATTCCTTCACAGAGACGAACCTTCTCAACAGAAGACTCTTTAGCCTCCAAGGCATACACATGAACTACATACGCTTCACAGCCTTTCCTGACCATCTTCTCTGCTTTCAAAGCAGATACCACATTTGATAAGTAATCTCTCCTATTACCTATCATAGCCACCTCATCACCATCAACCGTCTTAAGAACCATGCGCTTGGCCGCGCAATCCAACCTCGCCTGGTACTTAACCAACCAATCCATCCCCAAAATCAGATCGAACTCCCCAAATGGCAGTTCCATCAGATCAGCAGCAAATACTACCCCTTGGAGTTCTAGAGGTACATCTCTAAACAGCTTATCTACTACCACAGAGTGACCTAACGGACTAATCACGGTCATCCGCCTAGAAGATATCTCGAGTCTAAATCCATTGTCTCTACTATACTATCGGCAACATAAGAATGCGTGAGAACCCACATCAATTAAAGCAAGATAAGGAGAACCAAAAATCAAGAACGCACGGTTATGACGTCCGGTGCGTCGCTCCTCCTCTCGGCGCCGCAAAGATACACCAATCCAGCCGTCTAGCATCGAACTACCCGCGCACCTCTCGCGCGGTGCTCCACGGCCCCCGACCAGATCCATAACCATCTCTGCCATTACCACGGCCCTCTGCGGTGGCGGTCCATTACCTCGAATCGACACGGCTCGACTCTCCGACCGAATCCTCGGCCATCCTACGCGGACAATCCCTAATGCGATGATCCAGAGAACCACATTGAAGCAACCTTTTCCACCAGTCCGGCAACCACCCCGGTGAGATTTCCCACACCGATTACATCGCGGCGGTCCACGCCTAGAAGCAACAACCCTAGCAGATCGATTACGCTCACTTCGGTCTAGCCCTCTTCTGCAGAGTTACCCGACGGACGGAAGACCCAAGCTCCTCTTAAGCCTACTCCGTCCATGCTCGCCTCACGGACTCCTTAACACCCTCGGCTACCTTAGCCTTCTCAACTAAGACAAGCAAACTCGCGCTCCCGGCGAGGAGCAATCAGCGACCTCAACTCGTCTCGCGAGACCATCCTCGAAACGAACACACCTCTCATGCTCGGTGGCTACAATGCCCCGGCATACCTACTCGGCCTTCAGAACTCGGCCTCTCGTACTCAAGAATGGACTTTACTCCCTGAACAAGCCTCGAAATGCCTTTCTTTGGGAGTCGATATAACTAGCCCCGATGTATTTCTTTTGATATGCAGCTACGAAGTAATCCCATGTCAAATCTCTCACGCCACACTATCCCGAACCGTGAGCCACCACCGATATGACTCATCCCGGAGAAGCGTCACGATACCCTTCGGCTTCTCTTGTTTGTCAAGTCCAGATCATCCATGATCCGCTCGGTTGCCTCCGGCCAATATTCGGCAGCGGTGCTAGGAGCAACACGGATACACCTCGAAAGAATTCGGCCCCATTAGCCGAGTCGCTCAGAACCGATTTCGACTCACGCACCACCACACGCGACTACCCTTTCCAACACTCGCGGCGATCGCTCTGTGACGCTGCGGCGTCTCGATCGATCTTGGAACTCACCACCTCCGGTGGTGGCGAGCCGGTATCTCATTTTACGAACCTCGCCCGGATCCTACGGGCGCGTAAAGCGATCATTCTACCCCTACCTCTACCACGAGTATTACGGCCACGTCCGCCTCGAGTGCTCATGTCAAATCTTTCTCACGATTCGATTAAAGAATTTTATGCATCAAGTGTTTATTCCACTTGTTTAAAAAAACAAGTCTTATGAATATTTAATGAGGATTTGTTCTCATGAGTTCACGTAATCCTATCGGTTTCAATCTCTAAAGTAGTATACTATTGCTATTCATCGATCATATCATATCCAATCAAATCACAAAGAATAGTCCGGTACTTACAGGCGAGCTAGTGTAGGAGACTCGGTGCCATGCCTTTCAAACCATATATTTAAACCCAAAACACTTATGACATCCTTTAAGAACATTTTGGGCCTCAGGCCCACAGCCGAGCCTTTGAACTTGGCTCTGATACCACAAATGTAACACCCCAAACCCGGACAAGACACCACGTCCGAATCTGGTATGCTACGGGGAAAATGCTTTTGAGAGATCAGATTTTCCGTTTAAAAGTCGAGTGGAAACACAAAGTGTGTTTGAAACAAATTTGAGTAGTCTTGTTAAAAAAAACGGTTGATGTATTTGAAACCCGAAGATTTTGAAAACTTAGCCAGAATGTGTAGTTACCACGGGTTATTACCATTTAAAACCCCATTAGTTTCTCATTGATACATAAAACACTTTAGAACTTAGGAGACTACAAGTTTGATTTGGAACCCTTTTAGTATTTGTTTATCGTGAACTTAGTGCGATACCCGATGGTATAGTTTAAAAACACGTTGCGTTATAATTTGAAACATTGTCTTTCCAGCTTTTAGTAAAACTTATTCCGAGTTACTTTGTTAAGGCATATAAAAACCAACTTAAAACATAGACAACATAAAACATAACTTAAAAAGGCCTTTTACAATCCGAAATAAAACCCAATTTAAAGTAATAAACTAAAGTACCCAAATAGTAGAGTCTCGAGTAAGAACTTTATTCAAAGATGGCATAAGCACCTCGAGTCCATCCCCGCCCCAAGTCCGCATCTACGAGTCACTGAAAAAATCAAAGGAGAGGGTGAGTCGAGTGACTCGAGTGTGCAAATCCCGCTCCAGAAGAAACAACATGCTAACACACATCATACATAGCAACATAATTAATGCAACCCGATCCTAACCATCCATATCGCCTTTTCTACCCCGTGTGGTACCAAACTTTGGTGGTGCCAAACCACCGGTGACATATAGTCACAATGTGTTACCAAAACACTGGTGTCCCAAAGACACAATATCCATCATTGTGGTACCAAACCACTGGTGTCCCAAAGACACGATGTGCTACCAAAGCACTGGTGACCGTAGTCACAAATCCGATGATGATGGGGCTAACCCATCGTGTGATACCAAATCACTAGCAGACGATCCCATATCTCAAGTGGGGCCAACCCACGGTGGTCAAACCACAGGGACAAGTCGCAATGAGGTGCCAAACCTCTGGTGTCCCAAAGACACAATGTGCTACCAAAGCACTGGTGACCGTAGTCACAAATCTGGTGATGGGGCCAACCCATCGTGTGTTACCAAAACACTGGCGTCAATCCCGTATAATCATTTGTGGGGCCAACCCCATCGTGGTATCGAGCCATCGGGACGAGACGCTGAGGTACCAAACCTCGGAGGTGCCAAACCTCTGGTGACCCAAAGTCACAAAGTGTGCTACCAAAAGCTTTGGTGCTCGTCAAGACAATATACCACTGCTCCCTCCTCTCGTATCACCCACACATATCATACTCATGGGATTATGCATCTCATACAAGCCATGCATATCATGCCAACATATCAAGCATTACAACTCATAACATGCATAACATAGATCATGATATCATGTATTATCATTAATACTCATCATAGAACAGACTTACCCGAATCGTACACATACCCCTTTTTGGGTATCCAATCATCCTTCTCACTGTTTCAATCTTATTAAGCAATCAAGTTTATTAACAACGTTACTAAGTAGAGAGTGTGTTAGTTACACACCTGGTAAATACGAGTCTAGAATCCAACGAAAACGATCTAAGTCCCTTGATTACTAGATCCTCTTGAGATGATTTGGTTTCCTACCAAACCGAATCAAGCAATGATTCTTCTTCCAACAATCGGCACTCTACTAAACAAATAGTTAATCACCAATCACCTTTATCTAAACGAAAACTAATAAATGGACTAACAACTATACCAACCCTTACCACACTTACCAATCGGTTCAAAGAGTCGAAGGCTCTTCCTGGCTACTTTACGATATCCAAGACCCTATCACAAAATGATAATCCAAAAGGTTAACACCCTTCCAAACTGACCATAATCGGCCCTTAACCAAACCATAACCAACAAAGAACCAAAAGAAGGAGATATGGCCATTCGGCCTTGCACTTACCAACACCCAATATTCGGCCAACTAGGACTTCTAGGAGGGAACCACAAGAGATTCGGCCAAGGCTTGCAAAGAAAGAAAAAAAGAATCGGTTTCAAGTGTTTATCACCTTTAATGTTCGGCTTGAGTGGAGGAGAAAGAAAAGAAGTGTGAGAAGAATGTAGTTTCGGCAATGTCAATTTGAGAAAGAGAAAAGTGAGTGAAATGGAAGTAGTTTCAGTTTGCCAAAGGAAGAAATGAAGAGAGAAAGAAAGAAAACAAGGCACAATCGGCTACCAAGAAAGTTGAGAGAAACAAATCAATTTCGACAACTAGGTGCTTGCACTTTTGGCTTCAAAGAGAAAATGAGAGAAACTCCTTAGAATTTCGGCTTGTTTTGACAAAAAGGAAAAAGAAAGTGTGGCCTTACCAATTGTTTCATTGCCGAAAAACACCCAAAATGCCAAGGCACATTCGGCACTACCCAAACCCCATGCCAAACCGTCCACACTCCCACTTCAACACCCACAAATTCGCCACATCCCCAATTCACTCACATCCACACATTCAAACATCAAGACCAAGTCTCCCTCCTACAATTGCTCTCCACCCTCCTTTTGAATGTGAAGACTTGGTCCAAGTTAGAGTTTCACTAGCCTTCTCGCCTCTCCTCCATGCCGTCCCAAAAGAAGTCAAAAGGAGAACTCTGCAGCTCGAACACTTTGGACCTCCCTCCCTTGCAAATGACGCCACACACAAGCTCCAAGTGGCGCCCTTGCTTTGCCACTTTGCTAACACTTCTTTTGTGCAAAGAAACCACCATTTATTTTCTTAAACCCCAGCTACCTCAGCTCCTTCCTATAAAGCCTAAAAACTAAAATTCTCCCAACCACTCGTGCATACACCTAGGCTATAATTAAGCCCCAAAAACATAGAGATAGCAACCTAGCATACTAACAACATGCAGAACATGCCATGACAAAAAGAAATAGCCCCCTAACCCGGGATATTACATAGCATATGCTAAAATATATCATCAACTTAACTAATTAAACCATGCAAATAGATTATCCAAAATGTTCAAATAATGTGCCATTTGAAAACAATACATAAACATATTCATTTCATGTCTATTTGGCAACCAAGATCTACTAGTACATATTAATTGATTTTCAAATAATTATCAAATTCAAATGGCCATACTTATCATTATTTTATAGCTTAAGCATACTCCAATGTATCACATATTCTTGACATACATTTTACTAATTAATGCATTACATATTATAACTCAAACACAAACATCATTTACTTCATAACCGAAACATCACCTTTTACCCTTATACATATATATTTTGAGTTAATAAATGAGTCATACCATTTCATCTTGTGCAGAAATATGAATATATATATACATATATAAATATATATACAAAATTGAATCACCTTCCATATATTTCCACCAAATGACCGAGTACACAAATACATTATATAAGCTTCCAAATCAATTCATGATGCAATCTATACTTCACAAGAATAAATTAATAACCAAATATAAACATATATCCCATACACAAATCTTATCTACTACGTAATAAACATATCAAAATAAACATTTTCTATATTCGAACATAACCTATCATCCTTTAATACCAATTCATGAATAACATCTTAACCAAATTAACAACCAAATTCACTCATACTTTTATCTATCCATATGTCATAACCGAATCAACCAAATGCACACATCCAAAATTACTAACTAGCTTCAATGCACAAAATAGATATCATGAATACCATTCATTCAAGACATATAGCATAGTAACCAAATGAACGTAAGCCATAATCAAACAAAACCGTAATAAAGCATTGAAATTAGGCCATTTTCGCATGGCTTAATTTATAAAAAACAAAAATCCAACATTTCAAATTTCAATCTAGCCTATACATGCCATAGGTTCGTAAATTCAACTTATAAAATACCAAAGACAGTCGATAGTGTGATAAGTTTCTCTGACGATTCCCGAGCTCAAAACTTGAATTCAAAATCTATAAAACAGAGGTAAACATGAACACACACAGAGTAAGCTTACATAGCTTAGTAAGTCATAAGCAAATAAAGAACTTAGCTACATAATCAAATCATATAAACTAAACCAATTCTTTTTTATCATAGTTACTTTAAATCTTTAAACTTACAAATTCATGTATTTTATATGTACTTTCACTTGTATATTATTCATGGCCGAATGAACATATATACATATAAGCAAAATATCCTTCAATTTCAAAGCTAAATATCATTATGTGAACACATATACTTATACTCATGAATCAAAGTACAACTTCTTATGCATAAGCATAGTAATGACCGAAAGAACACTTTTCTATATAAAAAGATACATTACCAAACTATCATTCAATGACCAAGCTAAAACATCTTTGTCATACTAAATACACATACACTTATATGCATACACTCGTAAGTCAAAGTATAACAATTATAAATATATTTATATCCATGGCAGAATGTACCACCAATTGCATATATTCAAAATTAATTTCAAAAATGTTCTTATTATTTATTTACAAGGCCGAATACCTTTTTCACATTCACATATGTACTTGCTACTCAAATATTCAAGTTTAATATAACATCACTTGTGGCCAAATATACAAGTTCAATACAACATCACATATGCACATACCTATGTGGCCGAACATATATGGTCAATTAAATCAACTTACCTGCTCAATTTCCACATCAATATGAAGCCTTATCGACGTAGACTTAAAAATAAATCACCGGTATTAAACCTGCTAGGCGTAAATCTGAATCACACACCGGCACTAGGCCTGCTAGACCCAAGGTCTGATATTTATTCACCGGTAATAAGCCTGCTAGGCACGAAGCCCGATTAATTTCACCAGCTCAAAGCTTGCTAGGCCCAAAGCCCGAATAACGATACTATAAAATGTCTCACATACATTTCATATATCAAAACTTTTATACACTTCATAATCTTTGTACGAATTTTCAAACATCACATTTCAATCGAATTAGACTTAATTATATTAAAGTCTATGTTTATTCACATTCGGCTACTCAATATTAATGCTACAAAATTTCCAAATCAGCATATACTAAGTTGCATACATAATTTATAATGTTTTATTGCTTAAAGACTTACCTCGGATATCAACGGACGACAAAAACTGGCTATTCAACTATTTTCGCTTTTCCCCGATCCAAGTCCGATTTCTTTGGTTCTTGATCTAAACATGTTCAAATTAAGCTCATTCAAACATATTTTCATTCAATTTAGTCCAAAAACACATAAATGGGCAAATTACCATTTTACCCCTGACATTTACAATTTTTACAATTTAATCCCTATTGCACAAAACACAAAATATTCAAAATTTCAAAGTACCTGTGTTTGGTAGAATATTCCTAGTGCTCATACAAGGCCATATATTTCATTTATTTCACATTTTAGTCCCTCAAATTATTATTTTTTCAATTTAGTCCTAATTACTCAAAATCATCAAAAACTCCAATACAAAATATATTAGTCTAAAATATATCTTTCATTTTTCATCATCAAACAACAAAAATCATAAGTACTCAACAATGGCATATCACAAAATATTCATCAAATTCTAAAATTAAGACATGGGCTTTGTAGTACTCGAAGCAACGATCTCAAAGACGTAAAAATTATCAAAAACCGAAGTGAAAACATACCTTAATCAAGCTTAAAAATGGCCGAATACCATAAACCTTGTTTCTCTCTTTTTCTTTTTTTATGTTTCGGTCACTATATAAAAAGATGACATTGGCTTTGTTTAATTTAATGTTATGTTTTATTATAATAACTTAATATATAATTTACTAATTTAAACATTATTAAATAATATTAAGCCATTATGAATCAAGGTCATTTTTTACCATAAACCGTCCACTACCCTTTAAAATGGGTAAATTGCATTTTAAATACTCCCATTTAAAAAGACAACAACAATTCAGCCCTTGCACATTAAACTATCAAATTTTTAACTTACGCGATTAAGCCCATTTACTAAATCGGACACTCAAACAACAAAATTAAAACACGAAAATTTAACACAAACATAGTAAACACGCAAAATAATTTTAAAATATTTTTCAGACTCGAATTTTTTGTCCCGAAACCACTATTCCGATTAGGGTCAAAATTGAGCTGTTACAACTTTCCCCCCTTAGGGATTTTCGTCCCCGAAAATCTTACCGATGAATAGGTTCGGATAATGTTCTTTCATTGCATCTTTTGGCTCCCACGTTGCTTCTTCAACTCTGTGTTTATTCCACAGCACTTAAGTAATGGAATTTTATTATTTCGAAATTTTTTAATCTCGTAAGCCAGAATACGAATCAGTTCTTCCTCATATGTCATATCGGACTTAATCTCAATCTCAGACGAATTAATCACATGTGAGGGATCAGATCGATATCTTTGAAGTATTGAAACATGGAATACATTGTGAATCTTTTCTAGCTCAGATGGCAATAACAGTCTATAAGCAACCGACCCGTTACGCTCTATAATCTCATACTACAGAACAAATCTCGGACTCAATTTGCCTTTACAATCAAATCTGAGTATTTTCTTTCACGATAAAATTTTCAAAATAACTTTATCCCTGGTCTAAAACCCTATATCTTTTCGTTTCAAGTCCGTAATTGATTTCTTACGATCTGACGCCGTTTTCAAACTTTCATGGATCACTTTTACTTTCTGTTGAGTCTCTCTAATCAATTCGACCCTGTATATCTTATTTTTACAGAGCTCAGTCCAATAAAATGACGTATGACATTTACGACCATATAGAGCTTCATAAGGTGCCATTTTATTGTACGGAAATCCAATCAGAGGTAGATGTCGTTCCTACGTACCTTCGAACTCAAGAATGCAACATTTCAACATATCCTCAAGTATCTAAATCACTCGTTTAGACTGACCACCTATCTGTGGATGGAAAGCTGTGTTGAAATGTAATTTCGTACCTAAAGCATCATGCAGTTTCTTCCAAAACCCCGATGTAAACCTCGGATCTTTATTCAAATCAATAGATATAGGTACACCATGTAATCTTACAAATTGAGAAACATACAATTCAGCCAACTTATCAAGCGAGTAGTCTGTACATATCGAAACAAAATAAGCCGATTTAGCCAATCAATCAACAATAACCCAAATTGCATCTTTCTTGCTCGGTGTCAACGGAAAACCAAATACCAAATCCATCGTGACTCTATCCCATTTCCATTCAGGTATCATAATCAGCTGAAGCAACCCAGAAGGTACCCGATGCTCGGCTTTTTACTTGTTGACAAATTAAGCATTTCGAAGAGAAGTCAGAAATATCTCGTTTCATACCATACCACCAGTAAGTTGTTTTAGGTCATTATGCATCTTTGTACTACCTAAGTGAACAGATAATTAATTGTTGTGGGCTTCATTCAAAATCATCTGAATCAACATATAAATTCCTCGGAACACATATTTGGTTTCTGAACCTCAGACAAATTTCAGCATAAACTTCGAAACTCTGAATCAACCTTCTAATCACCTTGGACCTGCTTTGCTAACAAATCATTATCAACTTTTTGAGTATCACTAATTTTGTTGAATAAATAACGGTCTTACTTTTAATTTAACTATTATTGAACCATCATCAGACATAGCCATATACGCATTCATTGCACACTAAGCAAATAGTGACTTTCGGCTTAAAACATCAGTAACAACATTAGCCTTCCCCGGATGGTAGTCAATCACAAGCTCATAGTCTTTTAACAATTCCAACCATAAGGAATCACAGGATATCTCTGTGTACTCCATTATTATACTTCAACCCATCCATTGACACATGAATGAGGTTCGTAAACTCTTCGTTCAATTTAGGCTAAATTAGAACTAATATTTTAGTGGATAACGTCTTCGTGCAAAAGAAAACTCCAACAATTGAACTAACTTTAATTTACCACAATATTTCTCAGATAGGATTGTTCCAATAGACATAATTCTGTATCAAATCCTCAAAAATACAAGTTCTACTTCCATAATATCCTTCAGATTACACATGTACATTTAAAGTTTGTTTTCGATCCAGTGGATAGATTCAAACTCATATAACCCAGTTACATTTTCAATCAAATAGTTTTAGATCAGATTAAACCACATAATTGGTGTTTTCGAAGAAATCTTTTCTTCTCATTAGAAAGAATAATCCAGACATATCTTTATATATATACTACAGTCATGAAATAGAAATCATATTGTCATAATAGGATTATAGTCTTACCCGTGACAGTAGATAATATCCCGGCTATTAACAAAGCATCTGAACCCAGAAGAAAATCAAATATGATTTGAACAACAACCAATGCAGAAGCACAACTTTTATAACTATTTCCTTCAAATGGACATCTCTTATAGATAATCACATAGAATCATGAGAAAACCAGAATAACTAAATTTTCAACATCTGAAGCTACACTGAATATCACAAAATTATAACCCACATAGAATGATATCAATTCCGATGATATTCCAAAAATGTCCAGAAAGAACAATATTACTCGTAAATGCTGAAATCCATAGTAATAGAAGCAATAAAATCTTCACATATTTTCAACAGAACAATAGCCAGGAGAAACAGTGTATTAGCATTATACAAATTTCACCATCGTCTTTCATATCCGGACAAAGGAATAAATACCAAAGAAAGACATAGCAAGGTCGAATACAACCCCAAACAAACCAACGATACTTTCGTCTATTAATATGTTTAGCCAATGTTCTTTTATGATAAGAATTCCTTCTGAAATTAAACAGTCACATATACTTCTGAGAATAAATATACACATAAGATGCCCAAAAGGAATCATAATAACTGCCCGACTATAACCACTACACTCAGCCCTCAATACAATTCAAACATTATTTCAACTGTCTAATTCTACTATTAAAAATTTTCACACTATCCCTTCACTAACAGAAATCAATTCAGAAAAGCTTTTAACTAATATTTTCCTTAGTTAACATACCTGAATAAGTCATTTGATCGGAGATAACTTCTTCTTTAACAATGACGTCACATAATCTGAATAATCTGCAGAACTATCCAATGTCTCTTTTAATACTGTCTTCATTTGCTGATTCAATCTCTTTTCTGGCCACATTATTAATATTTCGAACACGGACTTCTATAATTCCATACTCTTGAGCTTATTCAACCCAGATATTACAGATTTCACAGTAACATTTCACTAATAAGGGGGGTGAGGGTAGTAAAGCCTCAAATTTAACTTACACATATATACACATAACACACACACTTTCACAAATAGTCAATTCATTAATAATTTCACATTGTCCAAACATTTAATAAACATTTGCTTTTAATCACCTTTATTCTTAGCACTTAATTCATATACCAACTCAAATCTTTAATTTACAATCAAAACATTTCAGATAGCAATCACAACTCACATATCATAATCTATATGCTCATATAATTATAACATTTGTCAACATCAATATATCATACTCTTTGATCCATACCTTTATGAGTTTCAACTCATCATCAACACATTTCCATTCAAACATTCGAGTACACATTCCGTACTATCAAAATTAGCTCGGTTGAAAACTTATCTATCTCATCAAAATAATTTTCGTCAGAGTCAGGAGATATCACACTATCGCAGGTTAAATATGTCATGTATAACTAGACTCACATACACTATGGTAGTCCTAGAACTGACTAAACCATAGCTCTGATACCAACAAAATGTAACACCACTAACCATATCCATCGCTGGAATGGGGTTACGAGGCGTTACCGATCATAAAACAATTCAGAACAGACTTCCTTTATAAGGTTAATCATCTAAATTTTTTTTTCTTTCATATATGCATTTCATTTCACATACTTATCAAATATGTATACTTTAACTTTCATGACATTTGGATAATTCAAATATAAAATATTTAAATTATCAAACAAATGTCATGTGCATACTTTATACAATCAAACATACATTATTACTGTTCATATAAGTGAAATATTACGTAGTAACATTCGTTTGCCTTATTACTACATTTGCATAACATGAATAAATAATCATATAATTCACTTAGCATATGCTAAAATATATCATCAACTTAACTAATTAAACCATGCAAATAGATTATCCAAAATGTTCAAATAATGTGCCATTTGAAAACGATACATAAACATATTCATTTCATGTCTATTTGGCAACCAAGATCTACTAGTACATATTAATTGATTTTCAAATAATTATCAAATTCAAATGGCCATACCTATCATTATTTTATAACTTAAGCATACTCCAATGTATCACATATTCTTGACATACATTTTACTAATTAATGCATTACACATTATAACTCAAACACAAACATCATTTACTTCATAACCGAAACATCACCTTTTACCCTTATACATATATATTTTGAGTTAATAAATGAGTCATACCATTTCATCTTGTGCAGAAATATGAATATATATATACATATATAAATATATATACAGGTACTGAATCACCTTCCATATATTTCAACCAAATGACCGAGTACACAAGTACATTATATAAGCTTCCAAATCAATTCATGATACAATCTATACTTCACAAGAATAAATCAATAACCAAATATAAACATATATCCCATACACAAATCTTATCTACTACGTAATAAACATATCAAAATAAACTTTTTCTATATTCGAACATAACCTATCATCCTTTAATACCAATTCATGAATAACATCTTAACCAAATTAACAACCAAATTCACTCATACTTTTATCTATCCATATGTCATAACCGAATCAACCAAATGCACACATCCAAAATTACTAACCAGCTTCAATGCATAAAATAGATATCATGAATACCATTCATTCAAGACATATAGCATAATAACCAAATGAACGTAAGCCATAATCAAACAAAACCGTAATAAAGCATTGAAATTAGGCCATTTTCGCATGGCTTAATTTATACAAAACCAAAATCCAACATTTCAAATTTCAATCTAGCCTATACATGCCATAGGTTCGTAAATTCAACTTATAAAATACCGAAGATAGTCGAAAGTGTGATAAGTTTCTCTGACGATTCCCGAGCTCAAAACTTGAATTCAAAATCTATAAAACAGAGGTAAACATGAACACACACAGAGTAAGCTTTACATAGCTTAGTAAGTCATAAGCAAATAAAGAACTTAGCTACATAATCAAATCATATAAACTAAACCAATTCTTTTTTATCATAGTTACTTTAAATCTTTAAACTTACAAATTCATGTATTTTATATGTACTTTCACTTGTATATTATTCATGGCCGAATGAACATATATACATATAAGCAAAATATCCTTCAATTTCAAAGCTAAATATCATTATGTGAACACATATACTTATACTCATGAATAAAAGTACAACTTCTTATGCATAAGCATAGTAATGACCGAAAGAACACTTATATATATATAAAGATACATTACCAAACTATCATTCAATGACCAAGCCAAAACATCTTTATCATACTAAATACACATACACTTATATGCATACACTCGTAAGTCAATGTATAACAATTATAAATATATTTATATCCATGGCTGAATATACCACCAATTGCATATATTCAAAATTAATTTCATGAATGTTCATATTAATTATTTACAAGGCCGAATACCTTTTTCACATTCACATATGTACTTTGTAACACCCCTTACCCGGGTTCTACGCCGGGAACCGGGCCCGGGGCGTTGCCGAACTAAAACTGCTTAATCGCCACTTGGCTCAACGTCATTACTCGATATAACCTCATTCTCGACTTACGAGGCCTCACTCATACACACGAGGGCTCTTGAGACTAAATCGGAACTTTTACGATCCTTAAAATTTTTCTCTTTTATACAGGTCTCACACGCCCGTGCAAGATTAGATACGCTCGTGCAAGAGTACACACGCCCATGTCCCCAGACCGTGCCTAAAAACCCAAGCATTCTGCCAAATTCCCCACGGCCATGGCACGCCCGTGCTCCCCAACCGTGGTGAACACTGACTTCCCTCGCACGACCTAAAGTCTAGAAATGCGCCCGTGTGGCTAGCCCGTGGCCAACATTGATGAATCCCACACGCTCTAGGCACACGCCCGTGTGACTAGTCCATGGTCTATTCTATTTTCAAATATTAACATGCAGAGGACGCACGGCCACAGCACACGCCCGTGGGCTGACCGTGTGTCACTCATGGTTTAGACACACGCCCGTGTGTCTACCCATATGGTCAAGAACAAGACTAAGTGTCAAGTTCTTTTCACCCTTCTAACATACACAACATATACTCATCTAACACCATCATAATCAACTCAAATTGAAGTGCATTCTCACATAGAAAACTACATATTTCTTTCATATAATGTAATAGCCAACAACCATGGCATTATACAAAATAAGCTATCCATCTATAGGCCAACACATCGTAGCCATTTACAACAAAATTTACTAACTTATCTAGCCCCTATACATGCCATATAAAAAACATTAAGTTTCATGTACCAAAGTGTGCTGATTTGTGGGCTATCTTCTGATTATCCTCGTATCTCGATTCAACGCTTTTAATCTATAAGACAAGGGAAGAGAAAGAGAGTAAGCTTTGAGCTTAGTAAGTTTACACATAAACAATTAAGCATCATAGTATAAGCCCAACCACAATTAGCATTATACCAACATATAATACACAACTATGCTTACTCTTTCTATCCCTTACCATATTACCAACACATCATGAGTCACATGCTCATAATTATTGAAATGCACCCCTGCGTTCAATATCACATTTACACAATATATAACACGTCATTATTGCTCAATATTGTATCCACATAGCTAACTCACATAGCTAATCCACACAGCTAATCCACATATCTAATATACACAATTAATCCACACAGCCAATATCTCGGTGGTTTCGCACTTAGCACACCACAATCAATTTATAAGGTGGTATCGTACTTAGCCTACCACAAAGGTAATCATCGTGATCTCGCACATAGCCACTAAATTATATACCTAACGATAGCATCGCACATAGCCAGCTCATCGTCAATATGCATTTGGATGGTATCGCACTTAGCCCACCATCTAGCATTATCACAACACATGCACAAGTCTATTTACCCAATTATTCATCCATTCACATCTATATTACATTCATTCTACTTGAACCACATAGGTTCCCAATCATTCTCATTCATTCTCATTCATGCTACGCCCTAGCTAGCATTTACAAATTGTAAGTATGAATGCATTGTTTATGCATAGACTTACCTCGATACTCAAAAGTATTGAAATGTGCAATTTAGTCCACCACCTTGCTTTTGCCTCGGTTTTGCTCTGGGCTTCGTCTTTCTTGATCTATAATAAATAAATCAGCTTATCCAATACACACATTGACTAAATTGACTCACATCTCATACTTTAGCAAAATTACTATTTTGCCCCTAAACTTTCTTATATTTACACTTTAGTCCCAAAGGCTCGTAAAGTGATTTTTATTCAACTTTCTACTCTTTCATGCTTAGCTGAACCACTTACTCAACTAAAGCATTCATCAAATCTCACTAAATCACCCATGTATGACCAAACTTAAGATTTTCACAACTAAGTCCCTACATGCATTTTCATGGAAAACTACTTAGCAAAAGATGTTTGTACTACATCAAGCCTTCATATTCTTCCATAAAACATCAAAATACATGCATGTCATACATATTGTAACACCCCAAACCCGGTCAATACGCCACGACCAAATTTGGCATGCTACGAAGAAAAACGTTTCGAAGAAAATTGAGATAGTGTGGCATGCTAAGCTCACTTAATCCACTTCATTAAATAAACCATACTAAAAATTATCTAACTTCCTAAATAAAATCAAGCCTTCACAAGACTATGCTAACACACAAAATTCCTACCCGAGCCAACACAAAAATAATACTCAAATTTTTCCTAAAGCTCAAGGCCCAATCCTACTAGGCCCAATTTCGGGATGTTACAAATCTACCCTCCTTAAAGAAATTTCGTCCTCGAAATTTCCAACTAACTAACAGTCGTACATCCTATCTCGCCACACTACGTTCTTGTCACAAGACTGATCTTAATAAAACCACAATGTACTTTTAACAAAATCTTAATCCACCATAGCAAACCATTATCTAACACTTACACTTATACCAAAAATTTTCCTACAATCAACCATCACTTCCAACCAAAACATACATGACTTGAGAGTGAGGAAACAATCCTGAGCCTTAAGCTCCTTAGACCTACATCTCAAGCATACTCCTATCTTCCTCCAACATTCTCCCGGATGACACCTTCCACAATAATCGCAAGCCAAAAAGTTCGACCATGCCTTGACATGTTTTACTGAACGAGATTGTGACCCTAGAGAACCGTGATCTCTGTTCTTCTTTCTGATCCACGCACTCCAACTCCAAGTGCTTCACTGATTCTTTAACTATCTGAGTCAGCTCATCAATCTGAACTCGATCATGATACTCTATCTCAGCCACTAGCGATGCTAACGCCTCCTTACTTGAATTATGCCTCGGTACTGAAAATCTAGCCCTAACACTTCGGCTTTTACCACATCCACAACGCCCACGATCTCGAGTGCTCATGTCTAACATCTTGACTTATCGATTTAAAAGTTTTATGCATTAGTCATTATTCCACTTTCTTTAAAACACAGTTTTATGAATAATTTTAATAAGAAGTTGTTTCATGAGTACATTCAACCTATAGTTTGGGTCTCTAGAGTAGTTCCTACTACTATACGATCATGCCAACATCATCATATCATATCATCAAAATCAACGATTTGATGTACTTACTGCGGATTGATGTCGGAGACTCGAGGCCATGCCTTTCCAACCATATAATTTTCAACAAAACATTTTAAAATCCATTCTTTAAAACATTTTGGGCCTCGGGCCCACAGTCGAGCTTTTGAACTTGGCTCTGATACCAATTTGTAACACCCCAAACCCGGTCAATACGCCACGACCGAATTTGGCATGCTACGAAGAAAAACGTTTCGAAGAAAATTGAGATAGTGTGGCATGCTAAGCTCACTTAATCCACTTCATTAAATAAACCATACTAAAAATTATCTAACTTCCTAAATAAAATCAAGCCTTCACAAGACTATGCTAACACACAAAATTCCTACCCGAGCCAACACAAAAATAATACTCAAATTTTTCCTAAAACTCAAGGCCCAATCCTACTAGGCCTAATTTCGGGATGTTACACATATATACATTTTTGAACATATATGGTAGCTCACCAAATAGCTATAAATAGCTTACTCATGTTACCGGGACTTTAAAAATACGAAGAATATCAAAAACCGGGCTTAGGAGATTTTACTAGCAAGCTTGAAAAATTGAAAGAACCCTAACAATGGCTTCTCAAATTTTTGGCAGCTATGGGAAGAAGATGAATGAATTTCTATCATCTTTTCACCTATTTTAATCACTTAATTGATAAATGACCAAAATGCCCTTTTTGATAAACTTTCAATTTTAACTCATCCATGCCCATTTTTTGTCCAAAAATTAGAATTTGGATAAATTGCTATTTAAGGACCTCTAATTAACAATCTAAAGCTATTTCACACATATAGCTTCTAGAAACACACATTTTGCAACTTTTGCAATTAAGTCCTTTTGGACAATTCAACCACAATTTCACAAAATTGCTTCATGAAACTTTCACACTAGCATGCATACATAACATAAGCCTCAAAAACTCATTCATAACCCTCAGATTTGTGGTCTCAAACCACTATTCCAACTAGGCCCTAAACCGGGATGTTACAACGCTCCCTCTTTAGAGATTTTCGTCCCCGAAAATCATACCAGTAAAGAGGTTTGGATGTTGCTCTCTCATAGCTTCTTCCGTTTCCCACGTAGCCTCTTCCACACCATGTTTCTGCCATAACACTTTCACTAGTGCTATGCTCTTATTTCTCAACTGTTTCACTTCTCGAGCCAAGATCTTAATCGGCTCCTCTTCATAAGACATGAAACACCCCACACCCGGCCCACGAGCCTGGACCGGATCTGGTATGTTCCTTAAGTAAACTGGTTACAAAATTCTTTTATTACCAGAGGAAAACTTGTGCGATTTTTAAAAACTATTGTTTTGGGTTGGGCTTGAGTTAAAAACCCATTTATCTTATTTTAAAGTCCAATTAATTAAGATTAAAAAAACAATTAGGGTTTATTTTTAAAGAAATCAATTTTACTTAACTTTAATTGAAAATAATTCGTAACATAGTAATTAAAAATAAAAGTAAAGAAATGTAACTTATGGCCTTATTACATCAAGTAAAATACCAAAATAAAATTAAAATACTTAAATAAATTTAAATATCCATATTGAATAAAACTTCAAGTGAGCATGGCCATCCCTAAGCTTCCACAACCAGGTCCATTATTGATCGTCACCGAAAAATAGTCCCACAACAGGGTGAGTCAATGCACTCAATGTGTACACAACACTAAAATTCAATAGATCGAGGCATACATTTTTCATATCCAATACTTATTCATATAACAGATAAAAATGATGATGCAACCCAAACCCAAACCTAGGTGCCATCCGCTACACATCCCCGCACCAACCTCGCACACCGTGGGGACTCTTTGAGTCAACCCTCCATCCGCTACACACCATCGAAGGCGATCGCTGCAATGACGTGCTCATCGCCCATATAAAATTTGTGGCATAGCCACAGATAATTGTGTCATGAGACACCACATTCGAGATAATGTAACCGGTTACCACATTCGGATAATGTGACCAAGTCACCACATTCGGATAGTGAGACCGTAGTCATCACATTCACTTCCCTTTTTCATATATCCCGAATGACCCATATTATTCATATCATGCATATCATACTTAAATTCACATTCTTATCATATTTCACATGTTAAATATAACATATTTCGTAATCCTAATAGGAGTAGGAAACGTACCTGAGTACTTTGTACCATATTATGGTACCTTAGCCACATTCTTATAAACATGCATATTTTACATATTACCATCAATCTTATTAAAAGTTAGTGTGGGGTACACACCTGATTCGTTTAACGAAGTCCTTGAAATCCCGAAGAACCGATCTACTGATTTAGATCCTTAACTCCTATATTCGGCCAATCATTTAAACACATTAATAAACCTTTTTGGCTTTAAAACCAAATCCTAGTAGGATTTGTATACTGAAAACCTACCTTGTTGCCGATTGACTTAAGAATCAAGTCCCAAAACTTTTTTGTATTCCTTCTTGCATAAGGCCAACATTAAAACACATCATAGGTTAGTTTCGGCTTTTGGGAATAAATCCAAATACTTAAAATAGGCTTTGGCCGAATGTCTTAAACACATACCTTTGTGATCTCAAATCCCGAAAAGTATCCTTGCTTTCCTAGGGATGTCGAAATTCCTATAACCATATGTTAGATTTAATCTAACCTTAACACATAAAATATGGCCTTTGGCCGAATATACATGTGTCTTACCTTAAATCCTTGAATCCGAAACTCTCTTAGCCGAAATTCCTTAGATCTGAAATCCCGAAATTCCTCCTTTAGTATTCGGTCAAGAGACAACAAAAGGGTCAGTTCCTAGATCTCGATTTAAAGAATTTGAAGAACAAAAATCCATTGTTCTTACCTTAATACCTCAGTCGATTGCACCCTTGCTTAGATTCACAGGGAGATTCGGCTTTAATAAGGAAAAGAAAAGAGAGGGTGTTGAGGCTTAAAGATTCGGCAATGGTGGATTAAAGAAAAAGTAGATTTCGGCTTGTCAAAATAAAAAGAGAAAACAGAATATTGCTTAGGGAATTTGGCAGAGAGTAGGAGAGAAAAGAGTGAATGAAGAATGGCCTTACTCTTCCTTTCTTAGCCGAAATTACTAGGCTAGTGTCCCCTACTTGGCCACCACTCTTCATATGCGATAATTTTATCTTTTAATTATCACCTAAGAGAAAATAAAAGATAATTCAACACTTATCCTTATTTCCCTTCTTATTTCTTTATTTAAAATTAATCCTCATTTATCCATCTTTTAGCTATTTTAAAGAGGATAAAACTCCTCTTTAAAAGCCTTGTGCCATCCACCTCTCGCTTCTAGAAGCAAAAAATAAAATTTCTTTATTTGCTTCCCATGTGACTCGAACCTTGGCCCAACACCTTGCATGTGGCGCCATTTCAGAGGCCCTAAGTGGCATCTTCAGGCCACTTTTCCAAGCCTGTTTGTGTGTCAAATTTCACAAACTTTTCCTTTTAATGCCACCTTGCCTTAATTTCCTCTTTTAGACTTTAAAACTCGACATTTCTATGTTTCCAAAAATTTTCGTTCGGCTCTGTAAACTTGACATTTTCTTACATTTCCAAGTTTCTAGAAATGTTCACTTTCAATTTTTTGAATCATTTCCAAATCATTTCCTTACATTTTCAGGTTTCCAAAAAAAATGTTTATTTCTAACTCATTTTCATTCATTTCCGTGTTTCCAAAAATATTCAAAATTTATTCTTAGTACATAAAACATGTCACTTCGTAGAACTAAACCGGAAATGCATAGGTCCTTTCCAGGATGTTACAGTTCTACCCCCCTTAAAAAAATTTCGTCCTCAAAATTTCCTAACTAAAATAATTGAGGGTATTGTTGTCGCATCGTCTCTTCTGGTTCCCACGAAGCTTCCTCCGATTCATGGTTGCGCCATAACACTTTGACTAGAGGAACTGACTTCCTCCGTAGCACTTTCACATCACGTTCCAATATCCGAATCGGCTCTTCCTCGTAGGATAAGTCTGGCCTTAGCTCTACTTCTTCGACAGGTACCACATGAGATGGATCCGATCGGTAACGATGTAGCATGGATACATGGAATACGTCGTGCATCTGCCGCAACTCTGGTGGCAACTCCAATTGGTATGCCACTGCTCCAACTCGCTTTAGTACTCGATAGGGCCCTATAAACCTTGGGCTTAACTTCCCCTTGCGACCGAACCTCATTACCTTTTTCCAAGGCGAGACTTTCAGAAACACTTGGTCTCCCACTTCAAACTCTATTTCCTTCCGTTTAAGGTGCGCGTACGACTTCTGCCTATCAGAGGCTTCCTTTAACCGTGCTCGAATCATCTCAACCTTCTCTTCAGTTTCGGCCACTAACTCTGGACCCAAAACTCGACGTTCTCCTAACTCAGTCCAACAAGTAGGAGTTTTACACTTCCGACCATACAATGCTTCATATGGTGCCATCCGAATGCTAGCCGATAGTTTGTTGTTGTAGGCGAACTCGGCTAAAGGCAAATAGTCTTCCCAACTTCCTCGGAAATCCATCACTGACCTCTCAACATATCCTTCAACACTTGTATAACTCGTTCGCATCGCCTGCGTCGATTGTAGATGAAAAGCCGTAGTGAAGTCCAACTTAGTGCCTAAAGCTTGATGAAGTGCCCTCCGTAAGGCCGAGACGTAAACCTTGGGTCTCTGTCGGAGATGATCGATCTTGGTACACCATGTAACCTCACAATTTCGCCACATATAACTTAGCCACCGAAGAGAATAGTCAACTCTTCGGGATGAAGTGCGCGGACTTAGTCAAGCGGTCCACTATCACCCATACCGAGTCCTTCTTAGTAGGCGTAAGGGTAAGCCCACTAACGAAATCCATGGTAATTCTCTCCCACTTCCATTGTGGAATCTCGATTGGTTGAAGCAATCGATGGAACTTGGTGTTCAAACCTTAACTGGCGACACGTCAAACATTTCCCCACAAATTCAGTCACTTCTTGCTTAAGATCAGGCCACCAAAATTGTTCCCTTAGATCTCTGTACAGCTTAATACCTCTGGGATGCATAGCATAAGGGCTACTATGTGCCTCCCAAAGAATCCTTTGTCTTAACTCCTTGTCCTTCGACATACAGACTTTTCCTTTGTAACACAATACTCCTTCATCATTAACGCCATAATCCTTTAATTCCCCGTTCTGCACTTGCTGTAACTTAGCACTTAGATCCTTATCAACCGACTGTCCCTCTTTCACCTCCTTCAGCCATATGGGCTTGACTTGCAACTCTGCCAACAGGCTTCCATCATCGTACAAACTTAAGTGAGCGAACATAGCCCTTAGATCCGACACAACCTTTCGACTTAGGGCATCAGCTACCACATTCGCCTTGCCGGATGATATTCTATCGAGCGATCGTAGTCCTTCAACAACTCCACCCACCTTCGTTGCCTCAAGTTCAACTCCTTCTGAGTCAACAGATACTTAAGGCTCTTGTGGTCTGTGTAGATCACTGACCTTTCTCCATAGAGGTAATGCCTCCAAACCTTAAGTTCCAAAACCACTGCTGCCAGTTCCAAGTCATGAGTTGGGTAGTTAACCTCATGAGGCCTTAGTTGTCGAGACGCATAAGCGACTACTTTTCCTTCTTGCATTAGCACACATCCTAATCCCGTATGCTAAGCGTCACGAAGACACCACAAAATCCTTCCCAACCTCCGGGTTGAATTAACACTGGAGCCTCCGTCAACACCTTCTTAAGGTTGTCAAAGCTCTTCTGTTGCTTATCAGACCATTCAAAGGGTACTTCCTTCCTTAGCAACTTTGTCAAAGGCGCGGCTATTGACGAGAATCCTTCTACGAACCTTCTGTAATAGCCTACCAAACCTAAGAAACTTCAAATCTCAGCCACGGACCTAGGTGGTTTCCAATCCAACACTGCTTCGATCTTCCTAGGATCCACTCTTATTCCTTCTGCGGATACCACATGCCCTAAGAATGCCACCTCCTTAAGCCAAAATTCACACTTGCTGAATTTGGCATAGAGCTTCTTTTCCCTTAATACTTGTAATACCACTCGGAGATGTTCATCATGCTCCTCTTCAGACTTAGAATACACCAAAATATCGTCGATGAACACAACGACGAACCTATCCAAGTAGGGTTGAAAAACTCAGTTCATCATATCCATGAATGCGGCTAGAGCATTTGTCAATCCAAACGGCATTACTACAAACTCAAAATGGCCGTATCTTGTCCTAAAGGCGGTCTTATGGATATCTGCCTCCTTCACCTTCAACTGGTGATATCCCGACCTTAAGTTTATCTTTGAGAATACTGCGGCCCCCTTCAGCTGATTGAACAAGTCATCGATCCTTGGCAAAGGATACTTGTTCTTGATGGTCAGCTTATTCAACTGACGGTAATCTATACACATACGCATAGTTCTGTCCTTCTTCTTTACAAACAGAACTGGTGCTCCCTATGGAGACACACTGGGTCGTATGAACCCACGATCCAACAACTCTTGGATTTGAGCCTTGAGCTCAACTAACTCCTTTGGCGCCATTCGGTATGGAGCGATTGACACATGAGCTGTTCCGGTAGTAAGTCTATTCCAAACTCCACCTCCTATATCGGGGGTATCACAGTAATTCCTCCGGAAATACATATTCAAAGTCTTTCACCGTTCTAACTCCACCGACACCTTCTTCCTTTCCACCTAACGCACTTACGAGAAGGCTAAGAACGCCTTGCACCCTTTCTTAACCATTTTCTCGGCCTTCAACGCGAAACTACGTTGGACAGGTAGTTTCTTCTCTCTCCGATCATTACTACTACTTCATCCTCCTCGGGGTCCTTAGTTCCATTCGTTTAGCCGCACAATCCAACACGGCTCGGTGCTCTACTAGCTTGATCCATTCCAAGTATAAGTTCAAACTCCCGAAAGGTAGTTCCATTAAGTCGGCTTGAAAGTTCACTCCCGAATCTCTAGGGGTACATTTCGAAAGATCTTATCCACCATTACGAGTTTGGCCTAATGGGCTTACTACGATTATCTCCCTATCAGAAAGTTCAGAGTCTAGGCCTAGTGTTTCCACTACACTACATGCAATATATGAATGGGTCGAGCCCACATCAATTAAGGCATAATAAGGCTTGCCATAAATAAGGAACGCACGGTTATAACATCCGGTGCGTCTCAAATCCTCCCTACGGCGAACTGCATAAACCAAACCCGGTTGCCTTGCCTCAGCATTAGCAGCACCTCTGCTCTGTGCTCCACATCCTCTATGGGCACCGTTACCTCGATTACTCGAACCACGACCTCGTTGAGGTTGCTGTCCTCCTCTACCAACCTGACTAACATTCTGAGCGGCTGGCCGACTTTCATCTGGTTTCTTAGGACAATCCTTGAGCATATGGTCCTTGGACCCACACCGAAAACATCCTCCGTCTTTTCCAAAGACTCCCTAAGTGCTTCTTCCCACAATGTTCACAAGGACAATACTACCATCCTGCACCAGCTTACTGATTTTGTGGCCCATCAACTCTAGTCCTCTTTAGAGCCTTCCCAGACGATCCAAAACCTCTTTTAGGCCTATTCCGATCCATAGTCTGCTTTGTAGAATCTTTGATTCCCTCAGCACCTTGGCCTTTTCTACCAAAGCAGAAAACTCCCGCTCCTGATGCGGTGCTATCAACAGTCTCAGATCATCCCTTAGCCCGTCCTCGAAACGGACACAGCGCTCATGCTCAGTTGCCACTACTCCTCGAGCATATCGGCTCAACCTTAGGAATTCAGCCTCATACTCCGCCACGGACTTGTTCCCTTGAACCAACCCCAGAAATGCCTTCCTTTGCTCATCAGTATACCTGGTTCCCACATACTTCTTCTGAAATGCCTCCTTAACATATTCCGAGGTCAGATCCTCAGCCGTGGCACCATCCCGGACAGTCAACCACCACTGATATGCTTCATCGCGTAACAGTGCCACCATTCCTTTTAACTTCTCCTTAGAGGTTAAGTCAAGCTCATCCATGATGCGCTCTGTTGCTTCCAACCGATGACTCGGTGAATCGGGTGCCACACCCGATACTCCACGAAACATTTCGGCTCCATTAGCTCGGGCCAGCTCAGCATGAACTTACGGGTTCCCGAATTTTCTCCTACACCAGCCACCAACTCCAAAACTCGCAAAGACGACTGCGACACAAAGATCATCCCCATCCGAGCTTCTTTGCTCAACACCAACGATTGGGGTGGTGGTGGCGGTGGTATCCCATTGTCAGACCCTTGACCCGATCTAACGGGTTCTGACACCGTCATCCTTCCTCTACCTCATCCACGACGACCACATCCTCTAGAGCTCATTTCTAACGTCAGAATCTGATTAAGAAGTTTTATGAGTTAGTGCTTCTGTTTCACTTGATTACCCGCGAAGGAATTTTATGACAAGAGTTTTAGGAGTGGTTCTTTCGTATGTACTCAGTCTTTCCATTCATTCATTCATACATCCATCAAACAATTATGAACTCTCGTTCATTCAGAGAAAGGTTGTAGTTTTCATTGTTATTGTTTTTCCACTACCCAGGGGTATTTTTGTAATTCTGTCCTACAGGGGTATTTTCGTAATTTTTCAAAAGGAAAAAGTTCGTTGGTGATTTTGTCATAAAGTATTTTGGTATTTTTAAATTTCGGGGTATTTTGAAAAATTTTGAAATCCAGGGGTATTTCGGTGATTTTGGACCTCGGGGGTATTTTGGTGATTTTTTTTTCTCCAAGCCGGGGTAAATTTGTATAAATCGGAAATCTTTCGAAAAATTTTGTAAAGATTGTTTTCATGAATTTAGAAGAAAGTTTTAAGAGTGCTAAAACTAGGGTTTTGTTATTTTTATAAAAAACACGGCTAATTCCCTTTCGGGTTTTAGTTATTGTGTTTAGCCTATGACCGAGTCCTCTTGGTCACGGTGAACCAAAGCTACGCACCAGGCAGGATTCGAGTGGAGAGGAGGTGAGTCACGTGGACTGCTTAAATACCAAGCTCCCACCGAAACCATTCCTAGACATGCGCATGAGAGGTTGCCACACCTCATCGAGCCCTGCAGGTTAGGGTGAACCGAAGCTACGCACTGTAGGATTCTGCGAAGAGGAGGTGACTAGGATCGCTTAAATACGAGGCTCTTAGGATCCAATCCTGACATGCGCATGTGGGGTTACCACACCCTAACTTAGTGACTTAGCCATGGGTTTGTTTAACGTTCCTTAAGTCTTATGTGTTTGTGTTTGAGTAGACTAGTCCTAGGGTTCAAGTTCCTATCATGCTATTCTACGTTCCATTCCTTTTCTACCCTTCTAATCTTCATTACACATAATCACACAAATGGTTAGGGGTACTTACCTGGTGGACTGTGGGTCGGAGACTTAGGAGCCATGCCAGAAAACCTGTTTATTTCATAAAATCCTTTCAAAAAGCTTACTTGGCTCGATTTGAAAATGTTTTGGGCCTTAGCCCACAGGCCGAGAGTTTAAAACTTGGCTCTAATACCAAACTGAAACACCCCACACCCGGCCCACGAGCCTGGACCGGATCTGGTATGTTCCCTAAGTAAATTGGTTACAAAATTCTTTTATTACCAGAGGAAAACTTGTGCGATTTTTAAAAACTATTGTTTTGGGTTGGGCTTGAGTTAAAAACCCATTGATCTTATTTTAAAGTCCAATTAATTAAGATGAAAAAAACAATTAGGGTTTATTTTTAAAGAAATAAATTTTACTTAACTTTAATTGAAAATAAATCGTAACATAGTAATTAAAAATAAAAGTAAAGAAATGTAACTTATGGCCTTATTACATCAAGTAAAATCCCAAAATAAAATTAAAATACTTAAATAAATTTAAATATCCATATTGAATAAAACTTCAAGCTGAGCATGGCCATCCCTAAGCTTCCACCGAACCCGGTCCATTATTGATCGTCACCTGAAAAATAGTCCCACAACGGCGTGAGTCAACAGACTCAATGTGTACACAACACTAAAATTCAATAGATCAGGCATACATTTTTCATATCCAATACTTATTCATATAACAGATAAAACTGATGATGCAACCCAAACCCAAACCTAGGTGCCATCCGCTACACATCCCCGTACCAACCTGCACACCGTGGGGACTACTGAGTCAACCCTCCATCCGCTACACACCATCGAAGGCGATCGGCTGCGGTCGACGTGCTCATCGCCCATATAAAATTTGTGGCATAGCCACAGATAATTGTGTCATGAGACACCACATTCGAGATAATGTAACCGGTTACCACATTCGAGATAATGTGACCGAAGTCACCACATTCGGAGATAGTGAGACCGTAGTCATCACATTCACTTCCCCTTTTCATATATCCCGAATGACCCATATTATTCATATCATGCATATCATACTTAAATTCACATTCTTATCATATTTCACATGTTAAATATAACATATTTTGTAATCCTAATAGGAGTAGGAAACGTTCGAGTACTTTGTACCATATTATGGTACCTTAGCCACATTCTTATAAACATGCATATTTTACATATTACCATCAATCTTATTAAAAGTTAGTGTGGGGTACACACTGATTTGTTTAACGAAGTCCTTGAAATCTCGAAGAACCGATCTATTGATTTAGATCCTTAACTCCTATATTCGGCCAATCATTTAAACACATTAATAAACCTTTTTGCTTTAAAACCAAATCCTAGTAGGATTTGTATAACAAAAAACCTACCTTGTTGCCGATTGACTTAAGAATCAAGTCCCAAAACTTTGTTGTATTCCTTCTTGCATTCGGCCAACATTAAAACACATCATAGGTTAGTTTCGGCTTTTGGGAATAAATCCAAATACTTAAAATAGGCTTTGGTCGAATGTCTTAAACACATACCTTTGTGATCTCAAATCCCGAAAAGTATCCTTGCTTTCCTAGGGATGTCGAAATTCCTATAACCATATGTTAGATTTAATCTAACCTTAACACATAAAATATGGCCTTTGGCCGAATATACATGTGTCTTACCTTAAATCCTTGAATCCGAAACTCTCTTAGCCGAAATTCCTTAGATCTGAAATCCCGGAATTCCTCCTTTAATATTCGGTCAAGAGACAACAAAAGGGTCAGTTCCTAGATCTCGATTTAAAGAATTTGAAGAACAAAAATCCATTGTTCTTACCTTAATACCTCAGTTGATTGCACCCTTGCTTAGATTCACAGGGAGATTCGGCTTTAATAAGGAAAAGAAAAGAGAAGGTGTTGAGGCTCAAAGATTCGGCAATGGTGCATTAAAGAAAAAGTAGATTTCGGCTTGTCAAAATAAAAAGAGAAAAGAGAATATTGCTTAGGGAATTCGGCAGAGAGTAGGAGAGAAAAGAGTGAATGAAGAATGGCCTTACTCTTCCTTTCTTAGCCGAAATTACAAGGCTAGTGTCCCCTACTTGGCCACCACTCTTCATATGCGATAATTTTATCTTTTAATTATCACCTAAGAGAAAATAAAAGATAATTCAACACTTATCCTTATTTCCCTTCTTATTTCTTTATTTAAAATTAATCCCTCATTTATCCATCTTTTAGCTATTTTAAAGAGGATAAAACTCCTCTTTTTAAAAGCCTTGTGCCGTCCACCTCTCTGCTTCTAGAAGCAAAAAAATAAAATTTCTTTATTTGCTTCCCATGTGACTCGAACCTTGGCCCAACACCTTGCATGTGGCGCCATTTCCAGAGGCCCTAAGTGGCATATTCTGGCCACTTTTCCAAGCCTGTTTGTGTGTCAAATTTCACAAACTTTTCCTTTTAAGGCCACCTTGCCTTAATTTCCTCTTTTAGACTTTAAAACTCGACATTTCTAAGTTTCCAAAAAATTTCGTTCGGCTCTGTAAACTTGACATTTTCTTACATTTCCAAGTTTCTAGAAATGTTCACTTTCCATTTTTTGAATCATTTCCAAATCATTTCCTTACATTTTCAGGTTTCCAAAAAAAATGTTTATTTCTAACTCATTTTCATTCATTTCCGGGTTTCCAAAAATATTCAAAATTTATTCTTAGTACATAAAACATGTCACTTCGTAGAACTAAACCGGAAATGCATAGGCCCTTTCCAGGATTTTACAAGACATATCCGATCTTATCTCAATTTCCGTTGAAGGAATCACATGTGAAGGATCGGAGCGATACCGTCGCAACATCGACACATGGAACACCTTATGAATCTTTTCTAACTCTACCGGCAAAGCCAACCGGTAAGCTACAACCCCAATTCTATCTGTAATCTCATACGACCCTATGAACCTTGGACTCAATTTCCTTTTTTGTCCAAATCTCATAATCTTCTTCCACGGTGATACTTTCAAAAATGCTTTGTCGCCTACCTCAAACTCTATTTCTTTTCTTTTCAAATCGCATACGACTTCGCTTCGGTCCGGCGACTTTGAGACTAGTACAGATTACTTTCACTTTCTCTTCGGTCTCTTTTACTAGATTGACCCCATGGATCCGTTTCTCGCTAAGCTCGGTCCAATACAAAGGTGTCCGACACTTACGGCCCTACAAAGCCTCATACGGTGCCATCTGTATACTCGACTGATAACTATTGTTATAGGCGAATTCGACCAAAGGTAGATATCTCTCCCAACTACCTTCGAATTCTAGCACACAAAGATCGAAGCATATCTTCAAGAACTTGAATCACTCTTTCACACTGACCATCGGATTGCGGATGGAACGCAAAGATCGAAATTCAATCTCGGACCCATGGCCTCTTGCAACTTCTTCCAAAATCTCGAAGTAAACCTCGGATCTCTATCCGATATAATAGACACAGGTACACCATGCAATCTCACTATATCTCGCCACGCACAACTCGGCTAACTTATCCGGTGAATAATCAACACGCATCGAATAAAGTGAGTCGACTTCATCAATCTATCCACAAAAACCCACACAAGATCTCTCTTCTCGTAGTCGCGGCAACCCCGTCACAAAATCCATGGTAACCCGATCCCACTTCCATTTGGGAACCATCACTGGCTGAAGCAATCCCGAAGGCTCTTGATGTTCAGCTTTCACTTGTTGGCAAATCAGACACTTAGTCACAAACTCTGAAATATCTCTTTTCATACCCGGCCACCAATACAACTTTCTCAAATCGTTGTACATTTTTGTACTGCCCAGATGTACTGACAAGCATCCGCTGTGGGCCTCATACAAAACCTTTCGAATCAACTCCTCATTTTTAGGAACACAAATTCTGTCACGATACATCAGACAACCATTCAAATCCATTTGAAAATCAGAATCACTTTCTGATCCGCACTTAGCTATCTTAGCTTGCATCTCGCTATCATTTCTCTGAGCTTCACATATTTGTTGAACGAATAGTGGCTTAGCTCTCAACTCTGCCAAAATAGCACCATCATCAGACAATGCTAAACTCGCTCTCATAACTCTTAGAGCGCATGTGATTTCCTACTCAAGGCATCCGCATGACCACATTCGCTTTTCCGGGTGGTAATCAATGACTAACTCAAAGTCTTTCAACAATTCAAGCCACCGTCTCTGTCTCAGATTCAGATCCTTCTGATCCATCAAATACTTCAAACTCTTGTGATCCGTAAAGATTCGGCACTTTTCGCCATACAAATAATGTCGCCAAATCTTTAACGCAAACACAATCGCAGCCAACTCCAAATCGTGAGTCAGATAATTCTTCTCGTGCGGTTTTAACTGCCTCGAGGCATAAGCGACTACCTTACCCTCTTGCATCAACACGCAACCAAGACCATTAAACGATGCATCACTATATACCACGAACTCCTTCCTTGATTCTGGTTGAACCAAAACCGATGCCTCAGTCAATATTGTTTTCAGTCTCTCAAAACTCTGTTGACATGTCTCAGTCCATTCAAACTTGACATCTTTATGCAATAGCTTCATCATCGGGGTAGCAATCACAGAGAACCCCTTTACAAAACGTCTGTAATATCTCGCTAATCCCAAGAAACTTCTGATTTCTGACACATTCCTCGGCGGTTTCCAATCCATAACAGCCGCTATCTTACTCGGGTCAACTCTGACACCATCACCTGACACCATGTGTCCTAGGAATTCGACCTCTCAGAGCCAAAACTCACTCTTGCTAAACTTAGCATACAACAGCTTGTCTCTCAAAGTTTGCAAGACAATTCTCAAGTTCTCTTCATGATCGTTTTCATCCCAAGAATAGATCAACATGTTGTCAATAAAGACAACTACAAACTTGTCCACATATGGTCTGAAAATACAATTCATCAGATCCATAAAAATTGCAGGTGCATTCGTTAAACCAAACGGCATAACCAAAAACTCATAATGGCCATACCTTGTCCGAAACGAAGTTTTTAACACATCTTGCTCTTTCACTCTGAGCTGATAATAACCAGACCTCAAGTCTATCTTGGAGAACACTGTAGCTCCCTTCAGTTGATCGAAAAGATCATCAATCCTTGGTAAAGGATACTTATTCTTAATCGTCACCTTGTTCAGTTGTCTATAGTCTATACACAACCTCATAGACCCATCTTTCTTCTTCACAAACAATACCGGAGCACCCCACGGCGAGTAGCTCGATCTTGCAAAACCCTTATCCGTCAATTCTTGCAACTGAACTTTCAGTTCCTTCAACTCTCTATGGTGCCATTCTGCATGCGGAGCAATCGAAATAGGTGCCGTTCTCGGAACCAACTCAATTCCAAACTCGACTCTCTCACTTGGAGGTAACTGGGTAACTCTTAGGAAACACATCCGGATACTCACATACCACCGCACTGTTTCAAACCCTACTCCAACCACTTGAGTATTCAACACAAACACAAGATAGGACTCACACCCTTTTCTTAAACATTTCTCGGCCACTAAGGAAGAAATCATCACGGGTAGACTGTCCGATCCACCTGATTCAATTCGAACTACATCTCCACTCTCACATTTCAGTTCAATAAACTTACTACCACAGTTCACTAAGACACTATGGGTAGTCAACCAATCCATGCCTAGGATTAAATCGAACTCATCAAACGGCAACAACATCAGGTTTGCCGGAAAATAATGATTTTCTATCAACAAAGGACAATTCTTACACACTTTGTCCACTAACACATGCTTTCCTAACGGGGTTTGACACCTTAATCACAATGTCCGTAGACTCAACGGTCATACTCAAACTAGATGCTAATCTCATGCGAATATAAGAGTGAGTAGACCCTGGATCTATTAAAGCAATAACAGAGGTGTCAAAGAGAGAAAAAGTACTTGTTATCACATCAGGGGAGGATGCCTCTTCGCGAGTGCGAATGGCGTACGTCCTCGCAGGTGCCCGACCCTCTGGTCTCACAGCAGAGTCCCTGGACGCACCTCTACAACTAGCCCCACCTCTTGGGTTCCTTGGTGGCCTACCCCTCGTAGACACATCACTAGGTCTCACTTCTTGCCTCTCTTCCTCATCATCCCTCTCGACATGATTCACGGATAAAGTGGTCGGGGAACCACATTTGTAACATTTTCGACTGTTTCCCCAACACTCTCCGGTGTGATACCTACCATAACTAGGACACTCTGGTTTACTCTTTGCATTGCCCACACTTTCCATCGAGGGGGCTCAGACTCTCGAACCCTGGCGAGCATTGTCCAAGTCTCGTTGCGAATATCCCACTGAGGCTGACGTCTGAGGATTAACTTCCTTGGATCTTTTCGACTAGGCTTGATACGACTTGCCCATCGGTCTCTTTCTCGCATCTCGAGCTTCACTCACAGCCCTCCTCTTATCTGAACTCAACTTTTCGGCCTTACTTGCCCTCTCAACTAATATCACAAATTCTTTCAACTCCAAAATGCCAACTAGGAGTTTGATATCATCATTCAGCCCATCTTCGAACCTCTTGCACAAGATGGTCTCTGTCGACACACATTCTTGAGCGTATTTGCTAAGCCTAACAAACTCACGCTCGTATTCAGCTACTATCATCCTTCCTTACTTCAGCTCAAGGAATTCTTTCCTTTTTCGGTCAGTAAACCTCTGGCTTATATACTTCTTCCGGAACTCTTCCAGAAAGAAGTCCCACGTCACCCACTCTTTTGGGACAACTAACGTCAGCGTCTTCCACCAGTGGTACGCCGAATCTCTCAACAACGATACGGCACACTTCAAACTCTCTTATGGTGTACATGAAAGCTCATCGAACACCCTCATCGAGTTTTCCAACCAGAACTCTGCCCTCTCTGGGTCATCATCTACCTTAGCTCTAAACTCCTCAGCCCCGTGTTTCATAATCTTATCCATCGGGGGTTTCGATATCCTCACTACATCCATACCTGGAGGAGCCACATGATTTGGCTGAGGTATAGGAGGAGGTGGAGGAGGTTGAGCGTTAGGGTTCGCTCGAACGTAGTCCGAGTACCAATCACTCATCATATAGAGAAAGGCTTCTCGTGCCTCTTCCCCTTGACCCCTCACCTCGGGTCCATTTTGCACCGGCACGGTTCCTTGTGTAGGAGCCGGCGCATTACTAGCTGCTTCATCAGCAGTCAATGGATCAGAATCCATATTCAATATAAAACAAGATTTAAAATCATCAGAAACCACCACACTATCATCGTACACTTATGGCATGTATAGCTAGACTCTTACACCTGCTACGGTAGTCCTAGAACCGACTAAACCATAGCTCTGATACCACTAAATGTAACACCCCTTACCCAGGTTCTACGTCGGGAACCGAGCCCGAGGCGTTACTGAACTCAAACCTCTTAATCGCCACTTGGCTCAACGTCATTACTCGATATAACCTCATTCTCGACTTACGAGGCCTCAATCATACACACGAGGGCTCTCGAGACTAATCCAGAACTTTTACGATCCTTAAAATTTTTCTCTTTTATACAGGTCTCACACGCCCATACAAGATGACACACGCCCGCGCATGAGTACACACGCCCATGTCCCCAGACCGTGCCTAAAAACCCAAGCATTCTGCCAAATGCCCCACGGCCATGGCACGCCCGTGCTCCCCAACCGTGGTGAACACTGACTTCCCTCGCACGGCCTAGAGGCTAGACACACGCCCGTGTGCCTAGCCGGTGGCCAACACTGATGAATCCCACACGCTCTAGGCACACGCCCGTGTGACTAGTCCGTGGTCTATTCTATTTTCAAATATTAACATACAGAGGACGACGGCCACAAAGACACACCCGTGGGCTGACTGTGTGTCACACATGGTCTAGACACACGCCTGGTGTGTCTACCCACATGGTCAAGAACAAGACTAAGTGTCAAGTTCTTTTCACCCTTCTAACATACACAACATATACTCATCTAACACCATCATAATCAACTCAAATTGAAGTGCATTCTCACATAGAAAACTACATCTTTCTTTCATATAATGTAATAGCCAACAACCATAGCATTATACAAAATAAGCTATCCATCTATAGGCCAACACGTCTTAGCCATTTACAACAAAATTTACTAACTTATCTAGCCCTTATACATGCCATATACAAAACATTAAGTTTCATGTACCAAAGTGTGCTGATATGTGAGCTATCTTCTGATGATCCTCGTATCTCGATTCAACGCTTTTAATCTATAAGACAAGGGAAGAGAAAGAGAGTAAGCTTTGAGCTTAGTAAGTTTACACATAAACAATTAAGCATCATAGTATAAGCCCAACCATAATTAGCATTATACCAACATATAATATACAACTATGCTTACTCTTTCTATCCCTTACCATATTACCAACACATTATGAGGCACATGCTCATAATTATTGAAATGCACCCCTGCGTTCAATATCACATCTACACAATATACAACACGTCATTATTGCTCAATATTGTATCCACATAGCTAACTCACATAGCTAATCCACACAGCTAATCCACATATCTAATATACACAATTAATCCATACAGCCAATATCTCAGTGGTTTCGCACTTAGCACACCACAATCCATTTATAAGGTGGTATCGCACTTAGCCTACCACAAAGGTAATCATCGTGATCTCGCACATAGCCACTAAATGATATACCTAACGATAGCATCGTACATAGCCAGCTCATCGTCAATATGCATTTGGATGGTATCGCACTTAGCACACCATCTAGCATTATCACAACACATGCACAAGTCTATTTACCCAATTATTCATCCATTCACATCTATATTACAATCATTCTACTTGAACCACATAGGTTCCCAATCATTCTCATTCATTCTCATTCATGCTACGCCCTAGCTAGCATTTACAAATTGTAAGTATGAATGCATTGTTTATGCATAGACTTACCTCGATACTCAAAAGTATTGAAATGTGCAATTTAGTCCACCACCTTGCTTTTGCCTCGGCTTCGGTCTGGGCTTCGTCTTTCTTGATCTATAATGAATAAATCAGCTTATTCAATACACACATTGACTAAATTGACCCACATCTCATACTTTAGCAAAATTACTATTTTGCCCCTAAACTTTTTCATATTTACACTTTAGTCCCAAAGGCTCGTAAAGTGATTTTTATTCAACTTTCTACTCTTTCATGCTTAGCCGAACCACTTACTCAACTAAAGCATTCATCAAATCTCACTAAATCACCCATGTATGACCAAACTTAAGATTTTCACAACTAAGTCCCTACATGCATTTTCATGGAAAACCACTTAGCAAAAGATGTTTCTACTACATCAAGCCTTCATATTCTTCCTTAAAACATCAAAATACATGCATGTCATACATATGTACATTTTTGAACATCCATGATAGCTCACCAAATAGCTATAAATAGCTTACTCATGCTACCGGGACTTCAAAAATACGAAGAATATCAAAAACCGGGCTTAGGAGCACTTACTAGCAAGCTTGAAAAATTGAAAGAACCCTAACAATGGCTTCTCAAATTTTCGGCAGCTATGGGAAGAAGATGAATGAATTTCTATCATCTTTTCAACTATTTTAATCACTTAATTGATAAATGACCAAAATGCCATTTTTGATAAACTTTCAATTTTAACTCATCCACGCCCATTTTTTGTCCAAAAATTAGAATTTGGATAAATTGCTATTTAAGGACCTCTAATTAATAATCTAAAGCTATTTCACACATATAGCTTCTAGAAACACACATTTTGCAACTTTTGCAATTTAGTCCTTTTGGACAATTCAACTACAATTTCACAAAATTGCTTCATGAAACTTTCACACTAGCATGCATACATAATATAAGCCTCAAAAACTAATTCATGACCCTCGGATTTGTGGTCTCAAACCACTATCCTGACTAGGCCCTAAACCGGGATGTTACATACTTGCTACTCAAATATTCAAGTTTAATATAACATCACATGTGGCCAAATATACAAGTTCAATACATCATCACATATGCACATACCTATCTGGCCGAACATATATGGTCAATTAAATCAACTTACCTACTCAATTTCCACATCAATATGAAGCCTTATAGACGTAGACTTGAAAATAAATCACCGGTATTAAACCTGCTAGGCGTAAACTTGAATCACACACGGCACTAGGGCCTGCTAGACCCAAGGACTGATATTTATTCACCAAGCAATAAGCACTTCGCTAGGCACTAAGCCCGATTAATTTCACCAGCTCAAAGCTTGCTAGGCCCAAAGCCCGAATAACGATACTATAACATGTCTCACATACATTTCATATATCAAAACTTTTATACACTTCATAATCTTTGTACGAATTTTCAAACATCACATTTCAATCGAATTAGACTTAATTATATTAAAGTCTATGTTTATTCACATTCGGCTACTCAATATTAATGCTACAAAATTTCCAAATCAGCATATACTAAGTTACATACATAATTTATAATTTTTTATTGCTTAAAGACTTACCTCAGATATCAACGGACGACAAAAACCGGCTATTCAACTATTTTCGCTTTTCCCCAATCCAAGTTCGATTTCTTTGGTTCTTGATCTAAACATGTTCAAATTAAGCTCATTCAAACATATTTTCATTCAATTTAGTCCAAAAACTCATAAATGGGCAAATTACCATTTTACCCTTGACATTTACAATTTTTACAATTTAATCCCTATTGCACAAAACACAAAATATTCAAAATTTCAAAGTACCTATGTTTGGCTGAATATTCCTACTGCTCATACAAGCCCATATATTTCATTTATTTCACATTTTAGTCCCTCAAATTATTATTTTTGCAATTTAGTCCTAATTACTCAAAATCATCAAAAACTCCAATACAAAATATATTAGTCTAGAATATATCTTTCATTTTTCATCATCAAACAACAAAAATCATAAGTACTCAACAATGGCATATCACAAAATATTCATCAAATTCTAAAATTAAGACATGGGCTTTGTAGTACTCGAAGCAACGATCTCAAAGACGTAAAAATTATCAAAAATCGAAGTGAAAACATACCTTAATCAAGCTTAAAAATGGCCGAATACCCTAAACCTTGTTTCTCTCTTTTTCTTTTTTTATGTTTCAGTCACTATATAAAAAGATGACAATGGCTTTGTTTAATTTAATGTTATGTTTTATTATAATAACTTAATATATAATTTACTAGTTTAACCATTATTAAATAATATTAAGCCATTATGAATCAAGGTCATTTTTTACCATAAACCGTCCACTACCCTTTAAATTTGGTAAATTGCATTTTAAATACTCCCATTTAAAAAGACAACAATAATTCATGTAACACCCCAAACCCGGCCTAGAAGTTAGGCCCGAATCTGGCGTGTCACATGGAATAACTTGTTTGAGAATTACAGCCTCTTTGTTAAAACCCAAAACACTTAAGCAATTGTTAACTACTTGAAAACGTAATTATTTTTTTAAAACCTTTTTGGTGGCGAAAGCATATTTGAAATAAACAATTTACAAAAATGTGATATTTAGAAAAAGAGCTGCAGAAGTATTTTGAAATCTTTTCGGAAACGTAGATAAAATACAAGTATTTATGAGAGATCATTTGATGAGTTGAAAATCGAGGTAGTGAGCTTTAAAATCGTGGCTTTTGAAAATATTGTTGATAATTCGAGAGAAAATTTCCGAGTTAAAAATATTTGTAAAAGTTTGTTATAAAGTCCATTTATTAATCAATTTTGGAAAACTATTATTTATGATTTTATAAAATCCCTGTTAAAACAATTCAAGCAATATTATAAGTACGACTAAACATAAAGCAATTTAAAACATATCTTAGAGGCCTTATTACAACTTAAACCAAAATAGCAAAATAATAAAATAAACCGAAATAGAAATTTAAAGTTCAATAACACCATTTCTGAAGTATGGCCTCCACCGAGTCATCCATGGGCCCAAGTTCTCATTACGGAGCATTACCTACAAGGGTTAAGAAAAAGGGGGGTGAGTTACAAGAACTCAGTGTGAAATCCTTTACCGTCATCCATTTGGCCTGAACCCATATAGAAACATCTTGGGCCGGAGCCCGCTATCATAACAGAACATATATATATATATATATGAAGCAAATGTATGCAACCCAACCCATCCAACAGTCTCTCCCGTACCAACCGGGTCTCACTGTGGGGATCAAGTCAACCCACCCCGCCGCCTCTCTCAATTTGCAGACAAGTCGCCATTTATAATAATTTTCTGGCTTAACCACCAGAGTATCATATACGGTAATATAATCGCACACTGACCTTAATCACGATGGCACAAAGCCATATTTAAATTGGCACATAGCCCATATCGAGAATTTGTGGCAATGCCACCGGTCTATACTTCTCTTCATTCAAGTTTCCCATCCCATGCAATATGTGATGATGCAATACACATAATAACATAAAATACCCATATGTATAACAACCATTAGTCTAGTAATTTATACGATGAATCGGCCCATTATTGAGCTTTGTAATTCAGCCCACTAAGGCATACTATCAATTCGGCCCATAGGGGCATTTCGGTAAATCGATCCATAAGGACATTTCGGTAAATCGGTAATTTTACCCACTATGGGTAATTCGGTAATCTCGCAACCCAGGGGTATTTCGGTAATTTACCCTCCAAGGGTATTTTGGTAATTCGGCAACCTAGACTTAACTACTAATGTGAGGCATAAAAATTGAAACTGTCCATCTGCGTCATATTGACTAAATTGACTATAACTCGAGTTAGGAAACTCTAAATTTAGATCCGTAAATTTTCCTTGAAACTAGACTCATATATATTTTTACTAAAGTGTTTCAAGAATTTTTGGCATAGGAGTTTAGTATATTTTATTCATTAAAGATTCCCTTGTTACACTGTCCAACGGTTCTGTCCTCTCTTAACCAAAATTCAAATATCTCACTGTACGGTTTTTATATGTTGCTCCCACTTATTTCTATTGAAAATAGGTTCACTAAGGAATCTATACATATAAATTATAACTTTTAATTCACTTTGTACAATTTTAAACAATTTTTTCAAGAGAGAATAGGGAACCACGAAGTCAATCAGAACCAGTCTCTCTAAAATTAAGATATCACAGATTATACAAATCCTCTTCCTCCTCTGTTTCTTTTATATAAAAATAGACACAGTAAGCTTTATTTCGATATCTTTTTCACTTTCTAACTCCCTTTATCCTATTTTTCGTGATTTTTCAAAATCACATCACTGCTGCTGACCAAACTGTTTCATTGCAAAAATATGGTTACCACTACGAATATACACACGCCCGAGTGGTCACGGATGCCGGTTTCCGGTTTTCTTCGGTATTTCGATCGAATCATAGAACATATCATGCAAAGTTTCAAAGAGGTATGAGATTACACACCATTTCAAACAGGTATTCAGAAGGGTACAGGATTACACACCTTATTCGGAATCTGTAACACGATACTCTCTGCGGCCCCTAAAGGTACAATCGGTTAACAATTAGTCCACAGCCCAAATTTTCAACTTCAACCAAGTATTGCGATTGATTAAAAATCTATATCACTTACCAACAATCCGAGTCTCTTATTACGAGGGATAGGTGATCGGGCGATTTGGTTCCAATAGTGACCGATTAGTCCAAACTATTAATCCATTTAGCAACCAATCGAATAATGAACGATATCAAATAATCCATAAAGAACTCCTTACCTTGTTGATAATGGATTCGATTTCCACCACTTGACTTATGGCTAGAATGATATTTGGCCACCCACTATGATCACTACGAAAGAGTATTGATCACAACATGAGAATGATGGAGAGAGTGACGTTTTGATAAGAAACAAAGTTGACTAACCGAATAACGATGAGCATTCATATTCGATTAGGAAGAAAAAGAACATAAAAATAGATAGAGGGATATAAGATCACTTACCGATTCGATTAAGAAGAGATTTTCCTACACGATGGGGAACGAAATGATGAAGAAATAGGATGATAAGGGGTTCGGCTATAGAGAAAATCGAACAGGAAATGTGATCACAAAGTGATGTCGATTAAAGAAGAAGAAAAGGTTGATGAAATGGTCAAAAGAGAAAATTGAATGGAGAAAAGTGCTTTGGTAATTTCGGCTATCAAAGGGGAGATGAGCAAGGTGAGTGTTTCGGCCAAACAAAAGAAAAGAATGCACAAATGTGTTGGGAGATTTCGGCCAAAGCTAAGAGGAAGATGGATTTGAAAAGAAGACACAAATGTTCAAAGAGAAAAGTGTACCTCTCATGCACCCAAAAACTAACAAAATGATCTAAAGAGAAAAGAGAAATTCGGCTCTTCCTTTCCCCCTAACAAAACCGTGTGAACTCTAGCCAAAAAGGGTGGATGTTGACCAACAAAAATCTTTCCAAAATATCACCCATGAAAAAGGCCAACATGCTCCATTGTCTTGCCTTTTTCTTTTGATTCCTTTCCTTACCTTCATCCTTTCCTTTTTCCATAGCCACCATACCATAATTAAAAAGTCTTCCTTGCCTTAAATACCACCTTGGCCGACACATGGAAGAGAAGCACAAAAAAATAAATTCAAAATTTTGCAATAGAAGGGATTCGAAACTCAGACCATTAGTAAACTCCACACGCCACTTTCCACCTTTACCAATAGACTCCTTGTGCTAGCAAAATGCACACTTATTTCCTTAAGTCATAATGCCACTTGCCTTCTCTCCTTAAAGTGCCTAAACATAAAAATTTTGCTAAGGCCCAATTTGAACCCGGAACTTCCTAGAACCCCGTAACTTTCCAAAATCACCTTCCTAATAAGTCCAACTTGAAAATAATGACGTTCTCTTGTTCTAAAAAATTTTAAACACTCCTACGCCCAAGACCCATTGGGTCCAATCCTACCAGGCCCAATTTTGGGTCGTTACAATTCTACCCTTCTTAAAAAAAAATTCATCCTCAAAATTTCCAACCAACTACTAAACGCATCGCTCAAATCACACCACTATGCTTTCGCTGCGCACTCTGATCTTAATAACACTAATGTACTTTTAACAAAATCTTGAATCCTCTTTCACTCAACCAAACATCTAACCACAGAAGCAAGAAGTTATCTACCACTTATACCTAAATTTTTTTACATTCAATCATCACCTCCAACCATAACATACCTGACTTGACAGTGATGAAATAATCTCGAGCCTTACGCTCCTTAGACCCGCATCTCAAGCATGCTCCTGAGCTCTTCTAGCATTCTCCTAGATGACGCCTTCTGCAATAATCGCAAGCCGAAAAGTTTGGACATGCCTTAACACGCTTCACAGAACGAGACTGCGGCCCTAGAGAATCGCGATCTAATTTCCTCTTACAGTCCAGGCGCCCAACTCGAAGTGTTCGACCAATTTCTCTAACTTCCTCCACAAGCTCCCTAACTAGCTGAGTCAACTCATCAATTCCAGCTTGGTCATAAGACTCCGTCTCAGCCACTGGCAATGCCAACACCTCCCTTTCGGAAACATGCCATGATGCTGAAGATCTAGCCCTAGCACCTCGGCCTCTACCGCGTCCACGTCTACCGCGTCCACGTCTTCTAGCGTTCATGTTCACTAATGTCGACTTAAACTTATTACGGGTTTTATGAATCAGTATACTATTTCAGTGTTTATTAAACAATGTTTTATGGTGTATAGGAAGTAATGTTGTTTTCGTAGTACGTATCTAAGGTCTCAATTTCTATAGTTTCAGCTCCTAAAGCTAAGAGTTCTAGAGTATTTCTACAGTCATACCATAATAATCATAAAATGAAAACATAAACTTACTTGACTTGGTGACAGATACCCGTGGTACCATACTTCCTTTAGAACATGTATTTATAAATTAAAATTTTAAACGGCTTTGCAAACACTTTTGAACCCAAACCACAGCCGAGTTTTGCAACCGGGCTCTGATACCATAAAATGTAACACCCCAAACCCGGCCTAGAAGTTAGGCCCGAATCTGGCGTGTCACATGGAATAACTTGTTTGAGAATTACAGCCTCTTTGTTAAGACACAAAACACTTAAGCAATTGTTAACTACTTGAAAATGTAATTATTTTTTTAAAACCTTTTTGGTGGCGAAAGCATATTTGAAATAAACAATTTACAAAAATGTGATATTTAGAAAAAGAGCTGCAGAAGTATTTTGAAATCGTTGCGGAAACGTAGATAAAATACAAGTATTTTTGAAAGATCGTTTGATGAGTTTAAAATCGAGGTAGTGAGCTTTAAAACCGTGGCTTTTGAAAATATTGTTGATAATTCGAGAGAAAATTTCCGAGTTAAAATTATTTGTAAAAGTTTGTTATAAAGTCCATTTATTAATCAATTTTGGAAAACTATTATTTATGATTTTAGAAAATCCCCGTTAAAACAATTCAAGCAATATTATAAGTACGACTAAACATAAAGCAATTTAAAACATATCTCAGAGGCCTTATTACAACTTAAACCAAAATAGCAAAATAATAAAATAAATCGAAATAGAAATTTAAAGTTCAATAACACCATTTCTGAAGTATGGCCTCCACCGAGTCATCCATGGGCCTAAGTTCTCATTACGGAGCATTACCTACAAAGGTTAAGAAAAAGGGGGGTGAGTTACAAGAACTCAGTATGAAATCCCTTACAGTCATCCACTGGGCCTGAACCCATATAGAAACATCTTGGGCCGGAGCCCACTATCATAACAGAACATATATATATATATGAAGCAAATGTATGCAACCCAAACCATCCAACCAGTCTCTCCCCCGTACCAACCAGTCTCTCCTGTGGGGATCAAGTCAACCCACCCCGCCAGTCTCTCCAATTTGCAGACAAGCTGCCATTTATAATAATTTTGTGGCTTAACCACCAGAGTATCATATACGGTAATATAATCGGCACACAACCTTAATCACGATGGCACAAAGCCATATTTAAATTGGCACATAGCCCATATCAGAATTTGTGGCAATGCCACCGGTCTATACTTCTCTTCATTCAAGTTTCCCATCCCATGCAATATGTGATGATGCAATACACATAATAACATAAAATACCCACATGTATAACAACCATTAGTCTAGTAATTTATACGATGAATCGGCCCATTATTGAGCTTTGTAATTCAGCCCACTAAGGCATACTATCAATTCGGCCCATAGGGGCATTTCGGTAAATCGATCCATAAGGACATTTTGGTAAATCGGTAATTTTACCCACTAAGGGTAATTCGGTAATCTCGCAACCCAGGGGTATTTCGGTAATTTACCCTCCAAGGGTATCTTGGTAATTCGGTAACCTAGACTTAACTACTAATGTGAGGCATAAAAATTGAAACTGTCCATCCAAGGCCATCATCGACTAAATTGACTATAACTCGAGCTAGGAAACTCTAAATTTAGATCCGTAAATTTTCCTTGAAACTAGACTCATATATATTTTTACTAAAATGTTTCCAGAATTTTTGGCTTAGCCGTTTAGTACATTTTATTCATTAAAGATTCCCTTGTTACACTGTCCAACGGTTCTGACCTCTCTTAACAAAAATTCAAATATCTCACTGTATGGTTTTCACATGTTTCTCCCACTTATTTCTATTGAAAATAGGTTCACTAAGGAATCTATACATATAAATTATAACTTTTAATACAATTTTAAACAATTTTTTTCAAGAGAGAACAGGGAACCACGAAGTCAATCAGAACCAGTCTCTCTAAATTTAAGATATCACAGATTATACAAATCCTCTTCCTCCTCTGTTTCTTTTATAAAAAAAATAGACACAGTAAGCTTTATTTTGATATCTTTTTCACTTTCTAACTCCCTTTATCTTATTTTTCGTGATTTTTCAAAATCACATCATCAATTGTTCTTGACCAATGTTGTTTCATTGCAAAAATATGGTTACCACTACGAATATACACACGCCCGAGTGGTCACGGATGCCGGTTTCCAGTTTTCTTCGGTATTTCGACCGAATCATAGAACATATCATGCAAACTTTCAAAGAGGTATGAGATTACACACCATTTCAAACAGGTATTCGGAAGGGTACGGGATTACACACCTTATTCGGAATCTGTAACACGATACTCACCGCAGCCCCTAAAGGTACAATCGGTTAACAATTAGACCACAGTCCAAATTTTCAACTTCAATCAAGTATTGTGATTGATTAAAAATCTATATCACTTACCAACAATCCGAGTCTCTTATTACGAGGATAGGTGATCAAGCGATTTGGTTCCAATAGTGACCGATTAGTCCAAACTATTAATCCATTTAGCAACCAATCGAATAATGAACGATATCAAATAATCCATAAAGAACTCCTTACCTTGTTGATAATGGATTCGATTTCCACCACTTGACTTATGGCTAGAATGATATTTGGCCACCCACTAAGATCACTACGAAAGAGTATTGATCACAACATGAGAATGATGGAGAGAGTGACGTTTTGATAAGAAACAAAGTTGACTAACCGAATAACGATGAACATTCATATTCGATTAGGAAGAAAAAGAATATAAAAATAGATAGAGGGATATAAGATCACATACCGATTCGATTAAGAAGAGATTTTCCTACACGATGGGGAACGAAATGATGAAGAAATAGGATGAAAAGTTTGGACATGCCTTAACACGCTTCACAGAACGAGACTGCGGCCCTAGAGAACCGCGATCTAATTTCCTCTTACAGTCCACGCGCCCAACTCGAAGTGTTCGACCAATTTCTCTAACCTCCTCCACAAGCTTCCTAACTAGCTCAGTCAGTTCATCAATTCCAGCTTGGTCATAAGACTCCGTCTCAGCCACTGGCAATGCCAACACCTCCCTTTCGGAAACATGCCTTGATGCTGAAGATCTAGCCCTAGCACCTCGGCCTCTACCGCGTCCACGTCTTCTAGCGTTCATGTTCACTAATGTCGACTTAATCTTATTACGAGTTTTATGAATCAGTATACTATTTCAGTGTCTATTAAACAATGTTTTATGGAGTATAGGAAGTAAAGTTGTTTTCGTAGTACGTATCTAAGGTCTCAATTTCTATAGTTTCAGCTCCTAAAGCTAAGAGTTCTAGAGTATTTCTACAGTCATACCACAATAATCATAAAATGAAAACATAAACTTACTTGACTTGGTGACGGATACCCGTGGTGCCATACTTCCTTTAGAACATGTATTTATAAATTAAAATTTTAAACGGCTTTGCAAACACTTTTGAACCCAAACCACAGCCGAGTTTTGCAACCGGGCTCTGATACCATAAAATGTAACACCCCAAACCCGGCCTAGAAGTTAGGCCCGAATCGCGTGTCACATGGAATAACTTGTTTGAGAATTCTGACCTCTTTTAAAACCCAAAACACTTAAGCAATTGTTAACTACTTGAAAACGTAATTATTTTTTTAAAACCTTTTTGGTGGCGAAAGCATATTTGAAATAAATAATTTACAAAAATGTGATATTTAGAAAAAGCGCTGTAGAAGTATTTTGAAATCGATGCGGAAACGTAGATAAAATACAAGTATTTTTGAAAGATCGTTTGATGAGTTTAAAATCGAGGTAGTGAGCTTTAAAACCGTGGCTTTTGAAAATATTGTTGATAATTCGAGAGAAAATTTCCGAGTTAAAAATATTTGTAAAAGTTTGTTATAAAGTCCATTTATTAATCAATTTTGGAAAACTATTATTTATGATTTTAGACAATCCCCGTTAAAACAATTCAAGCAATATTATAAGTACGACTAAACATAAAGCAATTTAAAACATATCTCAGAGGCCTTATTACAACTTAAACCAAAATAGCAAAATAATAAAATAAATCGAAATAGAAATTTAAAGTTCAATAACACCATTTCTGAAGTATGGCCTCCATCGAGTCATCCATGGGCTCAAGTTCTCATTACGGAGCATTACCTACAAGGGTTAAGATAAAGGGGGGTGAGTTACAAGAACTCAGTGTGAAATCCCTTACCGTCATCCACTGGGCCTGAACTCATATAGAAACATCTTGGGCCGGAGCCCACTATCATAATAGAACATATATATATATATATATATGAAGCAAATGTATGCAACCCAACCCATCCAACCAGTCTCTCCCCCGTACCAACCAGTCTCTCCTGTGGGGATCAAGTCAACCCACCCCGCCAGTCTCTCCAATTTGCAGACAAGCTGCCATTTATAATAATTTTGTGGCTTAACCACCAGAGTATCATATACGGTAATATAATCAGCACACAACCTTAATCACAATGGCATAAAGCCATATTGAAATTGGCACATAGCCCATATCAGAATTTGTGGAAATGCCACCGGTCTATACTTCTCTTCATTCAAGTTTCCCATCCCATGCAATATGTGATGATGCAATACACATAATAACATAAAATACCCATATGTATAACAACCATTAGTCTAGTAATTTATACGATGAATCGGCCAATTATTGAGCTTTGTAATTCAGCCCACTAAGGCATACTATCAATTCGGCCCATAGGGGCATTTCGGTAAATCGACCCATAAGGACATTTCGGTAAATCGGTAATTTTACCCACTAAGGGTAATTCGGTAATCTCACAACCCAGGGGTATTTCGGTAATTTACCCTCCAAGGGTATTTTGGTAATTCGGCAACCTAGACTTAACTACTAATGTGAGGCATAAAAATTGAAACTGTCCATCTGCGTCATACTGACTAAATTTACTATAACTCGAGTTAGGAAACTCTAAATTTAGATCCGTAAATTTTCCTTGAAACTAGACTCATATATATTTTTACAAAAATGTTTCCAGAATTTTTGGCTTAGCCATGTAGTACATTTTATTCATTAAAGCTTCCCTTATTACACTGTCCAATGGTTCTGACCTCTCTTAACCAAAATTCAAATATCTCACTGTACGGTTTTCATATGTTTCTCCCACTTATTTCTATTGAAAATAGGTTCACTAAGGAATCTGTACATATAAATTATAACTTTTAATTCACTTTGTAAAATTTTAAACAATTTTTTCAAGAGAGAATAGGGAACCACGAAGTCAATCAGAACCAGTCTCTCTAAAATTAAGATATCATAGATTATACAAATCCTCTTCCTCCTCTGTTTCTTTTATATAAAAATAGACACAGTAAGCTTTATTTCGATATGTTTTTCACTTTCTAACTCTCTTTATCCTATTTTTCGTGATTTTTCAAAATCACGTCACTGCTGCTAACCAAACTGTTTCATTGCAAAAATATGGTTACCACTACGAATATACACACGCCCGAGTGGTCACGGAAGCTGGTTTCCGGTTTTCTTCAGTATTTCGACCGAATCATAGAACATATCATGCAAAATTTCAAAGAGGTATGAGATTACACACCATTTCAAATAGGTATTCGGAAGGGTACGGGATTACACACCTTATTTGGAATCTGTAACACGATACTCTCCACGGCCCCTAAAGGTACAATCGGTTAACAATTAGTCCACAGCCCAAATTTTCAACTTCAACCAAGTATTGCGATTGATTAAAAATCTATATCACTTACCAACAATCCGAGTCTCTTATTACGAGGGATAGGTGATCGGGCGATTTGGTTCCAATAGTGACCGATTAGTCCAAACTATTAATCCATTTAGCAACCAATCGAATAATGAACGATATCAAATAATCCATAAAGAACTCCTTACCTTGTTGATAATGGATTCGATTTCCACCACTTGACTTATGGCTAGAATGATATTTGGCCACCCACTATGATCACTACGAAAGAGTATTGATCACAACATGAGAATGATGGAGAGAGTGACGTTTTGATAAGAAACAAAGTTGACTAACCGAATAACGATGAGCATTCATATTCGATTAGGAAGAAAAAGAACATAAAAATAGATAGAGGATATAAGATCACTTACCGATTCGATTAAGAAGAGATTTTCCTACACGATGGGGAGCGAAATGATGAAGAAATAGGATGATAAGGGGTTCGGCTATAGAGAAAATCGAGCAGAAATGTGATCACAAAGTGATGTCGATTAAAGAAGAAGAAAAGGTTGATGAAATGGTCAAAAGAGAAAAATGAATGGAGAAAAGTGCTTTGGTAATTTCGGCTATCAAAGGGAGATGAGCAAGGTGAGTGTTTGGCCAAACAAAAGAAAAGAATGCACAAATGTGTTGGGAGATTTGGCCAAAGCTAAGAGGAAGATGGATTTGAAAAGAAGACACAAATGTTCAAAGAGAAAAGTGTACCTCTCATGCACCCAAAACTAACAAAATGATCTAAAGAGAAAAGAGAAATTCGGCTCTTCCTTTCCCCTAACAAAACCGTGTGAACTCTAGCCAAAAAGGGTGGATGTTGACCAACAAAAATCTTTCCAAAATATCACCAATGAAAAAGGCCAACATGCTCCCTTATCTTGCCTTTTTCTTTTGATTCCTTTCCTTACCTTCATCCTTTCCTTTTCCTTAGCCACCATACCATAATTAAAAGTCTTCCTTGCCTTAAATACCACCTTGGCCGACACATGGAAGAGAAGCACAAAAAATAAATTCAAAATTTTGCAATAGAAGGGATTCGAACCTCAGACCATTAGTAAACTCCACACGCCACTTTCCACCTTTACCAATAGACTCCTTGTGCTAGCAAAATGCACACTTATTTCCTTAAGTCATAATGCCACTTGCCTTCTCTCCTTAAAGTGCCTAAACATAAAAATTTTGCTAAGGCCCAATTTGAACCCGGAACTTCCTAGAACCCCGTAACTTTCCAAAATCACCTTCCTAATAAGTCCAACTTGAAAATAATGGCGTTCTCTTATTCTAAAAAAATTTAAACACTCCTACGCCCAAGAACCATTGGGCCCAATCCTACCAGGCCCAATTTTGGGTCGTTACAATTCTACCCTCCTTAAAAAAAATTTCATCCTCGAAATTTCCAACCAACTACTAAACGCATCGCTCAAATCACACCATTATGCTTTCGCTGTGCACTCTGATCTTAATAACACTAATGTACTTTTAACAAAATCTTGAATCCTCTTTCACTCAACCAAACATCTAACCACAGAAGCAAGCAGTTATCTACCACTTATACCTAAAATTTTCTACATTCAATCATCACCTCCAACCATAACATACCTGACTTGACAGTGATGAAACAATCCCGAGCCTTACGCTCCTTAGACCCGCATCTCAAGCATGCTCCTGACCTCTTCTAGCATTCTCCTAGATGACGCCTTCTGCAATAATAGCAAGCCAGAAAGTTTGGACATGCCTTAACACGGTTCACAGAACGAGACTGCGGCCCTAGAGAACCGCGATCTAATTTCCTCTTACAGTCCACGCGCCCAACTCGAAGTGTTCGACCAATTTCTCTAACTTCCTCCACAAGCTCCCTAACTAGCTGAGTCAGCTCATCAATTCCAGCTTGGTCATAAGACTCCGTCTCAGCCACTGGCAATGCCAACACCTCCCTTTCAGAAACATGCCCTGATGCTGAAGATCTAGCCCTAGCACCTCGGCCTCTACCGCGTCCACGTCTACCGCGTCCACGTCTTCTAGCATTCATGTTCACTAATGTCGACTTAATCTTATTACGAGTTTTATGAATCAGTATACTATTTTAGTGTTTATTAAACAATGTTTTATGGAGTATAGGAAGTAAAGTTGTTTTCGTAGTACGTATCTAAGGTCTCAATTTCTATAGTTTCAGCTCCTAAAGCTAAGAGTTTTAGAGTATTTCTATAGTCATACCACAATAATCATAAAATGAAAACATAAACTTACTTGACTTGGTGACGGATACCCGTGGTGCCATACTTCCTTTAGAACATGTATTTATAAATTAAAATTTTAAACGGCTTTGCAAACACTTTTGAACCCAAACCACAGCCGAGTTTTGCAACCAGGCTCTGATACCATAAAATGTAACACCCCAAACCCGGCCTAGAAGTTAGGCCCGAATCTGGCGTGTCACATGGAATAACTTGTTTGAGAATTACAGCCTCTTTTTAAAACCCAAAACACTTAAGCAATTGTTAACTACTTGAAAACGTAATTATTTTTTTAAAACCTTTTTGGTGGCGAAACCATATTTGAAATAAACAATTTACAAAAATGTGATATTTAGAAAAAGAGCTGCAGAAGTATTTTGAAATTGTTGTGGAAACTAGATAAAATACAAGTATTTTTGAAAGATCGTTTGATGAGTTTAAAATCGAGGTAGTGAGCTTTAAAACTATGGCTTTTGAAAATATTGTTGATATTTCGAGAGAAAATTTCTGAGTTAAAAATATTTGTAAAAGTTTGTTATAAAATCTATTTATTAATAAATTTTGGAAAAACCATTATTTATGATTTTAGAAAATCCCCGTTAAAACAATTCAAGCAATATTATAAGTACGACTAAATATAAAGCAATTTAAAACATATCCCAGAGGCCTTATTACAACTTAAACCAAAATAGCAAAATAATAAAATAAATCGAAATAGAAATTTAAAGTTCAATAACACCATTTCTGAAGTATGGCCTCCACCGAGTCATCCATGGGCCCAAGTCCTCATTACGGAGCATTACCTACAAGGGTTAAGAAAAAGGGGGGGTGAGTTACAAGAACTCAGTGTGAAATCCCTTACCGTCATCCACTGGGCCTGAACCCATATAGCAACATCTTGGTCGGAAGCCCACTATCATAACAGAATATATATATATATATATATATGAAGCAAATGTATGCAACCCAACCTATCCAACCAGTCTCTCCCCCGTACCAACCAGTCTCTCATCATGGGATCAAGTCAACCCACCCCACTGTCTCTCCAATTTGCGAGACAAGTCGCCATTGATAATAATTTTGTGGCTTAACCACCAGAGTATCATATAAGGTAATATAATCGGCACACAGCCTTAATCACGATGGCACAAAGCCATATTTAAATTGGCACATAGCCCATATCAAAATTTGTGGCAATGCCACCGGTCTATACTTCTCTTCATTCAAATTTCCCATCCCATGCAGTATGTGATGATGCAATACACATAATAACATAAAATACCCACATGTATAACAACCATTAGTCTAGTAATTTATACGATGAATCGGCCCATTATTGAGCTTTGTAATTCAGCCCACTAAGGCATACTATTAATTCGGCCCATAGGGGCATTTCGGTAAATCGGTCCATAAGGATATTTCGATAAATTGGTAATTTTACCCACTAAGGGTAATTCGGTAATCTCGCAACCCAGGGTATTTCGGTAATTTACCCTCCAAGGGTATTTTGGTAATTCGGCATCCTAGACTTAACTACTAATGTGAGGCATAAAAATTGAAACTGTCCATCTGCGTCATACTGACTAAATTGACTATAACTCGAGTTAAGAAACTCAAAATTTAGATCTGTAAATTTTCCTTGAAACTAGACTCATATATATTCTTACTACAATTTTTCCAAAATTTTTGGCTTATCCGTTTAGTACATTTTATTCATTAAAAATTCCATTGTTACTGTGTCCAAAGGTTCTGACCTCTCTTACCCAAAATTCAAATATCTCACTGTACGGTTTTCATATGTTTCTCCCACTTGTTCTTATTGAAAATAGGTTCACTAAGGAATCTATACATATAATTTATAACTTATAATTCACTTTGTAAAATTTTAAATGATTTTTCCAAGAAAGAACAGGGAACCATGAAGTCAATCAGACCAGTCTCACTAAAATTAAAATATCACAGAATATACAATACCTCTTCCTCCTCTGTTTCTTTCATATAAAAATAGGCACAATAAGATTTATTTTGATATCTTTTTCATATTCTAACTCCCTTTATCCTATTTTTCGTGATTTTTCAAAATCAGGTCACTGCTGCTGACCAAACTGTTTCATTGCAAAAATATGGTTACCACTACGAATATACGCACGCCTCAGTGGTCACGGATGCCGGTTTCTGGTTTTCTTCGGTATTTGGACCGAATCATAGAACATATCATGCAAACTTTCAGAGAGGTATGAGATTACACACCATTTGAAATAGGAATTCGGAAGGGTACGGGATTACAAACCTTATTCGGAATCCGTAACACGATACTCTCCGCGGCCCCTAAAGGTACAATCGGTTAACAATTAGTCCACAGCCCAAATTTTCAACTTCAACCAAGTATTGCGATTGATTAACATCTATATCACTTACCAACAATCTGAGTCTCTTATTACGAGGGATAGGTGATCGGGCGATTTGGTTCCTATAGTGACCGATTAGTCCAAACTATTAATCCATTTAGCAACCAATCGAATAATGAACGATATCAAGTAATCCATAAAGAACTCATTACCTTGTTGATAACGGATTCGATTTCCACCACTTGACTTATGGCTAGAATGATATTCGGCCACCCACTAAGATCGCTACGAAAGAGTATTGATCACAACATGAGAATGATGGAGAGAGTGACGTTTTCATAAGAAACAAAGTTGACTAACCGAATAACAATGAACATTCATATTCGATTAGGAAGAAAGAGAACATAAAAATTGATAGAGGGATATAAGATCACTTACCGATTCGATTAAGAAGAGATTTTCCTACACTATGGGGAACGAAATGATGAAGAAATAGGATGATAAGGGGTTCGGCTATAGAGAAAATTGAATAGGAAATGTGATCACAAAGTGATGTCGATTAAAGAAGAAGAAAAGGTTGATGAAATGGTCAAAAGAGAAAAATGAATGGAGAAAAGTGCTTTGGTAATTTTGGCTATCAAAGGGGAGATGAGCAAGGTGAGTGTTTTGGCCAAACAAAAGAAAAGAATGCACAAATGTGTTGGGAGATTTCGGCCAAAGCTAAGGGGAAGATGGATTTGAAAAGAAGACACAAATGTTCAAAGAGAAAAGTGTACCTCTCATGCACCCAAAAACTAACAAAATGATGTAAAGAGAAAAGAGAAATTCGGCTCTTCCTTTCCCCCTAACAAAACCGTGTGAACTCTAGCCAAAAAGGGTGGATGTTGACCAACAAAAATCTTTCAAAAACATCACCCATGAAAAAGGCCAACATGCTCCCTTATCTTGCCTTTTTCTTTTGATTCCTTTCCTTACCTTCATCCTTTCCTTTTTCCTTAGCCACCATGCCATAATTAAAAAGTCTTCCTTGCCTTAAATACCACCTTGGCCGACACATGGAAGAGAAGCACAAAAAAATAAATTCAAAATTTTGCAATAGATGGGATTCGAACCTCAGACCATTAGTACACTCCACACGCCACTTTCCACCTTTACCAATAGACTCCTTGTGCTAGCAAAATGCACACTTATTTCCTTAAGTCATAATGCCACTTGCCTTCTCTCCTTAAAGTGCCTAAACATAAAAATTTTGCTAAGGCCCAATTTGAACCCGAAACTTCCTAGAACCCCGTAACTTTCAAAAATCACCTTCCTAATAAGTCCAACTTGAAAATAATGCTGTTCTCTTATTCTCAAAAATTTTAAACACTCCTACGCCCAAGACCCATTGGGCCCAATCCTACTAGCCACAATTTTGAATCGTTACAATTCAGCCCTTGCACAATAAACTATCAAATTTTTAACTTACGCGATTAAGCCCATTTACTAAATCGGAAACTCAAACAACAAAATTAAAACACGAAAATTTAACACAAGCAAATTCACACATAGTAAACACGCAAAATAATTTTAAAATATTTTTCAGACTTGGATTTGTGGTCCCGAAACCACTATTCTAATTAGGGTCAAAATTGATTTAACAGCCCGATTAAGGGCCTAGTCGGAATAGTGGTGCGAGGCCACGAGTCTGAGGTGAATTCATGAGTTTTAAGGTTTATGCCATGTTTGCATGCTAGTGTGAAAGTTTCATGAAGCAATTTCGTTAAATTGAAGTTGTTTGGTCCAAAAAGGACTAAATTTCAAGAGTTGCAAAATATGAGTTTCTAGAAGCTTTTTGTATGAAATAGGTTTAGAATATCAATTAGAATTCCTTAATTAGCAATTTGCCCAAAATATAATTTTTGGACAAAATTGGACATGAGATAGTAATTATGAAAATTTTAAAGAGAAGGGCATTTTGGTCATTTGGTTAATAAATTATTAAAATAGGAAAAAGATGATAAAAATCTATTCATCTTCTTCCTCTCATTGCCGAAAATTTGGAGACTCCATAGCTAGGGTTCTTCATTTTTTCAAGCTTGCTAGTAAGTTCATCTTAGCCCCGTTTTTAACATTCTTTGTATTTTTGAAGTTCTCGTATTATGAATTAGCTATTTTTAGCTATATAATGAGCTAAGATGCATACTCAAAAATTCATCTATGAATGAAATGGTTGTTAAATGATGTTTTATGCAATATTATGAGAGTTTGATGTTAGATAAACATCTTTTCCTTAATGAATTTCAAGAAAAATGATAGTATGGACTAATTTGTAATAGTTATAAAAATTGGTCATACATACTAGAAATAATGAGAATTGATGATTTTTATAGTAGGGAAAATGAATTAGCTAAGCATAAAGTTTAAGAAAGTTGAATGAAAATCATTTTACGAGCCTAGGGGCAAAAGTGCAAATATGAGAAAGTTTAGGGGCAAAATAGTAATTTTGCCAAAGTATGAGTTAACAGTCAATTTAGTCAATGTGAGTATTAAATGATCTACTTATGATTATAGATTAAGAAAAATGAAGCCCGGATCGAAATCGAGGCAAGAATAAAGTCGAGGACTAAATTGCATACCTACATACATTTTGTATATCGAGGTAAGTTTGCATGATTTCTAAGCTTTATGATTAATATCATTGAATTGCTAAGTATAATGTACAATATTATCAAGAAAATGTTTAATGTTATGTTAAACAAAGTAATCAATGAGATCAAGCATGAGAAAGCCCCGATTAAAGATGAATAGCTTAGTATACTCGATCTATCACATGAAATGAGAAAGTCCGTATAAGTCCAAGCCGAGGCATGGCATCAGCAATCAGACAAGTTATCATGTAAGACCAAGACAAGTCTTGGCATTGAAGAGTTATTATGAGATGAAGACCCATATAAGCCCAAGCCGAGGCATGGCACTGGTGAGTCTCCAAGCAAAGATGTCATGTAAGTCCAAGATGAGTCCTGGCATTGAAAAGCTATCAAGAGATAGAGATCCCATGTAAGTCCAAGCCGAGGCATGGCATTGGTGAGTAACAAGGAAGATTTCATGTAAGTCCAAGCCAAGGCTCGGCATTGACTAGTTCATGAGTAAAGGTACCAAGTAAGACCATGTCAAGACATGGCAATGGTAAGTTCCCAAGGGAACTCACGAGAAAGACTTCGTATAAGCCCATGTCAAGACATGGCCTCGAAACCAAGATGAGAGATTCCATGTAAGCCCGTATCTAGGATATGGATTTGGCATCGAGCGTGTGAGATGAGATTTAGTATCCTCGATTTTTCATAGAAATTCATTGGGCAAGCAAGTAATGTTTAAATGAGATAACAAGAAAGTAAGTAAGCAGAGTTATCATCAAGTTGAGAATGAGTATTATTCATGTTAAGAATGATAAGTTAGAGATTATGATTATTATGCTAAAGTATGCTGATCAATGTGATCAAGTGATACAGGTACCTTGTTTACTTCACAAGTATGAGACTAGTAAGTTTCATGAGATTCGTAAGAATCAGATATGAGTAAGTAAGATTTATAGCTGAAATTATGATACCATTATTTATGTCAAATGGTTTATATGAAGAAAGTATGTTGTTATGTGCATTATATGCAAACTTACTAAGCTAAATGCTTACGTATTTTATTCTTTCTTTCCATGTAGTCCCGCCAAGCTAATCTCGTGGATCATCGTCACCGAATTTCGGAGCACACTGTCAATCGCTATTTTGGTATAGCCAAGTTGTTTATATTAAGTATGGCATGTATAGGAAACATTTCATTTTGAGTTATGTTTAAAACTAGCCAAATTGTTGGCTATCAAGCTTAGTATTATTTTTTTCTATGGCCAAAGAGATGAGTCATGAATGATTAAGTATGTATATTGTAACCTATCAATGAAGTATGCATCCTTGTTCATGTTAGAAGTAATACTTGAGTTGCTGAATTGAGCATGAGTTTGGTCTTGATTTCAGGGTGGCAATTGGCTTGGTAAATAGCCTCTAAGTGCTCACACGGTTGGACACACGGGCGTGTGTCTAGGCCGTGTGCACCCTGCACCTTTGTATCTTAAGTCAGAATAGACCACAGACCAGTTACACGGGCATGTGTTTGGACTCTAGGCCGTGTTAAGGTAGTCAGTGCGCACCACGGGTGGTAAGCACGGGCGTGTGCCTTGGCCGTAGGGCATTGGCAGAATCTGGGGTTTTAGTCACGGTTTGGGGCCACGGGTGTGTCCAGGCCATGTGTAAATTGCCAGTATCATCCACGGGTAAAAGACACGGGCATGTTTTAGGGGTGCACGGGCGTGTCCCAAGTCACACAGACGTTTGACCCCTGTTTGGAGAGAAAGTTTCCAGATGAGTTCTGAAAGTTTCGGGACGCAAGTTTGAGGCCTCGTAGGCCCATGAAATGTCTGATTTGACTAAGAAAGAGAAGTTTTTAATTCGAAACAAAATTTTATAGTCCGTAAGGACAAGATTAAGTGAGTTCAAGCATGGTAATGTCTCGTATCCAGTCTTAGTCTCGGACTCGGGTATGGGATGTTACATTTAGTGGTATCAGAGCTACGGTTTAGTCAGTTCTAGGACTAACGTAGCACGAGCATGAGTCTAGCTATACATGCCATTCGTAAGAATATTTTTATAATGATAGTATGATGACTTCTGACGACTTAAATTATGTTTATACATTTAGTAAATGAATCCCGATAGAGCTATGGCGGATGTCGTAGAAAGTAACGCACCGGCTCCCGCTGAAGGGACGGTGCCAAACGAGAATGAGAATAGACCCACTACGGTGAGTCAAGAAGGAGGAGAAGAGGCTAGAGAAGCCTTCCTCCATATGATGAGTACATGGTATACGGAGTTCGTTCGTACGAACTCGAATGCACAACCCCCTCCACCCCTACCTATTCCTCAACCTATCCCAATAGCCCCTCAAGTAGTAGAGGTGGTAAGAGGAGAGAAGCCTCCAGTCGATAGAATCAGGAAACATGGGGCAGAAGAATTTCGGGCTAGAAAAGATGATGATCCGGAAAAAGCTATATTCTGGTTAGAAAATACCATCAGGGTATTTAATGAGTTGTCATGCACATCTGAGGAATGCATGAAGTGTGTAGTTTCTCTTTTAAGAGATTCTGCTTACCAATGGTGGAACACTCTTGTGTCGGTGGTACCGAGAGAAAAGATCACATGGGTATTTTTCCAAGAAGAGTTCAAGAAAAAGTATATCAGTCAAAGGTTCGTGGACCAGAAAAGGAAGGAATTCCTAGAACTGAAGCAAGGCAAGATGTCAGTGACTGACTATGAACGTGAGTTTGTACGACTCAGTAAGTACGCTCGTGAATGCGTGTCCACTGAGGCCATCATGAGTAAAAGATTTGAAGACGGGTTAAATGAGGACATCAAACTGTTTGTTGCTGTCCTAGAACTAAAGGAATTTGTTGTGCTAATAGAGAGGGCTTGCAAAGCCGAGGAGCTAGTAAGAGAGAAGAAAAAGTCTGAAATGGAGTCTCGTGACTCGAGAAAGTGATAGTGGAATAAGTCATTCCAATTTTCATCCAAGAAGTCAAGAGATTTCCCTACCCGATCGGCTACTTCCATTGGATTTTCCAAGAAAAACAAGAGTAGTTAGAGTTCGGGAAACAAAGCATAGACTACTTCAGTTGCTAGTGTAGGGAATATCCGATCTGACAGACCCGAATGCCCACAGTGTGGCAGACGACATCTTGGTGAATGTCGAACGCATGAAAATGCTTGTTTCAGATGTGGTTCCCAGGATCACTTTATAAAAGATTGTCCTGAGATGATGAAAGAAGAAAGAACTCAGAACCCGAGATTTGGGGGTATGGTTAGAGGCAGACCGCAGAGGAACCCCGAAAGTGGGGCAAGTGGAAGAGGTAACCCTCGAGAGCAGGCTGCGAGACCCGAGGGTAGGGCGCCTGCGAGGACTTATGCCATTCGCACTTGCAAAGAGGAATCTTCTCCTGATGTTATTACGGGTACCTTTTCTCTTTATAATATCAAAGTTATTGCTTTAATAGACCCCGGATCCACACACTCTTACATTTGTATGAAACTAGTATCTAGTATGAATATGCCTATAGATTCTACAGAATTTACGATTAAGGTGTCTAATCCTTTAGGCAAGAGTGTGTTAGTTGATGAAGTATGTAAAGATTGTCCATTAATGATTAGAGGTCATTACTTTAAAGCAAATCTTATGTTGCTACCATTTGATGAGTTTGACATCATTCTTGGTATGGACTGGTTGACCACTCATGGTGTAATAGTTAATTATGGGAAGAAATATATTGAGATGAGATGTGAGAATGGGGATACTCTCCATATAGAATCAGATGAGAAAAGTAAATCTCCGGTAATGATTTTGCACATGACGGCATAGAGATACGTAAGAAAGGGGTATGAGGCATATTTGGCCTTTGTGATGAATGATAAAGAAACAAAGTTAAAGATTGAGTCAGTACCAATAGTATGTGAGTACGTGGATGTTTTTATCGAAGAATTACCAGGACTACCACCAGTTAGAGAAGCTGAGTTCAGCATTGAGCTAGCTCCCGATACCGTACCGATATCTGTTACTCCTTATAGAATGGCTCCAACAGAGTTGAAAGAGCTAAAGTCACAGTTGCAAGAGTTGACAGACAAAGGCTTTGCAAGATCAAGTTTTTCACCATGGGGTGCTCCGGTTTTATTTGTGAAAAGAAAGATGGCACCATGAGATTGTGCATAGATTACCGTCAACTTAATAAAGTGACAAGAAAGAACAAGTACCTATTGCCAAGGATCGATGATTTGTTCGATCAATTGAAGGAGCCACCGTGTTCTCTAAGATAGACTTGAGATCGGGTACTACCGGTGAGAGAGTAAAGGAATCGGATGTGTCCAAGACGCTTTTTCGAACAAGGTATAGGCATTATGAATTTTTAGTCATGCCCTTTGGTTTGACCAATGCTCCTGCGATATTCATAGACTTAATGAACCGCATTTTTAAACCATACCTCGACAAGTTTGTAGCCATTTTCATTGACGACATACTGATTTATTCTCAAGATGAGAATGAGCATGCTAAGCACCTACGGACGGTTTTACAGACTCCTCAAGAAAATCAATTATATGCCAAGTTCAGTAAAAGTGAATTTTTGCTCAAGGCACTAGGATTTCTGGGACATATTGTCTCGGGAGAAGGAGTTCGAGTAGACCCTAGTAAGATTTCGACTATTATGGAGTGGAAGCCACCAAAGAATATCTCTGAGATTAGAAGTTTTCTAGGCCTAGCCGGCTATTATAGACGATTCGTCAAGGGGTTTTCCATGATTGCAATCTCGATCACTAAATTGCTACAAAAAAATGTGAAGTTTGAGTGGACTGAAAGATGCCAACAAAGTTTCGAGAAACTGAAAGCAATGTTGACAGAAGCTCCAGTTTTAGTACAACCTGGGACAGGGAAAGAATTTGTGATTTACAGCGATGCATCATTAAATGGATTAGGCTGTGTACTTATGCAAGAAGGCAAAGTGATTGCTTATGCCTCAAGACAGTTGAAGCCTCATGAGAAGAATTATCCAACCCACGATCTAGAGTTGGCTGCCATAGTCTTTGTATTGAAGATATAGAGACACCACCTATATGGTGAGAGATGTCGGATCTTCACCGATCACAAAAGTTTGAAGTATTTGATGACGCAGAGAGAGTTGAACTTAAGGCAGTGGAAATGGTTAGAGTTGATAAAAGACTATGACTCGGTCATTGACTACTATCCCGGGAAGGCGAATGTGGTCGCCGACGCTTTGATTAGAAAGTCCCTATTTGCATTAAGAGCAATGAATTCACGGATGACTTTATCCGACGATGGTTCTATTCTAGCTGAGTTGAGAGCTAGACCAACTTTCCTCCAAGAGATCATTGATGCTCAAAAATAAGATAGTGGATTACAAGCCAAGAGAGCTCGAAGACGAGGATGCACGTTGAGTCTGATTTCTGTATTAGTCCTAATGGAAGTCTGATGTTCAAAGATAGAGTTTGTGTACCGAGAAAGGAAGAGCTTATTCAGGGAATTTTGCGTGAGGCCCATAGCGGATGTTTGTCTGTACATCCGAGTGGTACCAAGATGTGTAATGACTTGGAGCAATAGTATTAGTGGCCGAGAATGAAGAAAGATATTTCAGAGTTTGTTTCCAAATGCTTGATTTGTCAGCAAGTAAAGGCTGAACACCAAGTACCTTCAGGTTTGCTTCAACCCATTTTGGTTCCGGAGTGGAAGTGGGATCGTATTACTATGGATTTTGTAATGGGTCTACCATTATCTCCGAGCAAGAAAGATGCTATATGGGTTATAGTTGATAGACTCACGAAGTCAGCTCATTCTATACCTGTGCGAGTTGATTACTCACTAGACAAGTTGGCAAACTTGTACGTTTCAGAAATAGTAAGGCTTCACGGTGTTCCATTGTCAATTATCTCGGATAGAGATCCGAGGTTTACATCCAGACTTTGGAAGAAGTTACAAGAAGCCTTGGGTACAAAGTTGAACTTTAGTACCGCTTTTCATCCTCAAACTGATGGTCAGTCAGAGAGGTTAATTCAAGTACTTGAAGATATGCTCAGATGTTGTATTCTTGAATTCCGAGGCAGTTGGGAAAAGTTTCTCCTATTGGTGGAGTTTACCTATAATAATAGCTATCAGTCAAGCTTAAAGATGGCACCTTATGAGGCTTTATATGGGCGTAAGTGCCGAACACCTTTATTTTGGACTGAACTAAAAGAAAACCAAATTCACGGGGTTGATTTGGTTAGAGAAGCTGAAGAGAAAGTGAAAGTGATACGAGAAAGTTTAAAAGCTGCATCAGACAGACAGAAGTCCTATTCGGACTTAAAAAGAAAAGAGATAGAGTATCAAGTCGGAGATAAAGTTTTCTTGAAAGTGTCACCATGGAGAAAAGTTCTCAAATTTGGTCGGAAAGGCAAGTTGAGTCCACGTTTTATTGGACTGTATGAGATTACCGAGAAAGTCAGACTGGTAGCTTATCGATTGGATTTGCCAATAGAATTAGAAAGGATACATGATGTGTTTCACGTGTCAATGTTGAGACGTTACCGATCAAATCCGTCACATGTAATTACCCCGTCAGAGATAGAGATTCATCCCAACATGACTTATGGTGAAGAACCAGTTAAGATTTTGGCTCGGGAAGTCAAACAGCTAAGAAATAAAAGTATTGCCCTAGTGAAAGTATTGTGGCAAAGACATGAAATAGAGGAAGCTATGTGGGAACCAGAAGAAATCATGAGGAACCAGTATCCAAATATGTTTGCTGGTAAGATTTCCGAGGACAAAAATCCCTAAGGGGGGAGAATTGTAACAACCCGATTTAGGGCCTAGTCAGAATAGTGGTGCGAGGCCATGAGTCTGAGGTGAATTCATGAGTTTTAAGGTTTATGCCATGTTTGCATGCTAGTGTGAAAGTTTCATGAAGCAATTTCGTTAAATTGAAGTTGTTTGGTCCAAAAAGGACTAAATTACAAGAGTTGCAAAATATGAGTTTCTAGAAGCTTTTTGTATGAAATAGCTTTAGAAAATCAATTAAAAGTCCTTAATTAGCAATTTGCCCAAAATTTAATTTTTGGAAAAAATTGGACAAAATTGGACATGAGTTAGTAATTATGAAAATTTTAAAGAGAAGGGCATTTTGGTCATTTGGTTAATAAATGATTAAAATAGGAAAAAGATGATAAAAATCTATTCATCTTCTTCCTCTCATTGCCGAAAATTTGGAGACTCCATAGCTAGGGTTCTTCATTTTTTCAAGCTTGCTAGTAAGTTCATCTTAGCCCCGTTTTTAACATTCTTCGCATTTTTGAAGTTTTCGTATTATGAATTAGCTATTTTAAGCTATATAATGAGCTAAGATGCATGTTCAAAAATTCACCTATGAATGACATGGTTGTTAAATGATGTTTTATGGAAGATTGTGAGAGTTTGATGTTAGATAAACATCTTTTCCTTAATGAATTTCATGAAAAATGATAGTATGGACTAATTTGTAATAGTTATAAAAATTTGTCATACATACTAGAAATAATGAGAATTGATGATTATTATAGTAGGGAAAATGAATTAGCTAAGCATGAAGTTTAAGAAAGTTGAATGAAAATCATTTTACGAGCCTAGGGGCAAAAGTGCAAATATGAGAAAGTTTAGGGGTAAAATAGTAATTTTTCCAAAGTATGAGTTAAGAGTCAATTTAGTCAATGTGAGTATTAAATGATCTACTTATGATGATAGATTAAGAAAAATGAAGCCCGGATCGAAACCGAGGCAAGAACAAAGTCGAGGACTAAATTGCATACCTACATACATTTTGTATATCGAGGTAAGTTTGCATGATTTCTAAGCTTTATGATTAATATCATTGAATTGCTAAGTATAATGTACAATATTATCAATAAAATGTTTAATGTTATGTCAAACAAAGTAATCAATGAGATCAAGCATGAGAAAGCCCCGATTAAAAATGAATAGCTTAGGATACTCGATCTATCACATGAAATGAGAAAGTCCGTATAAGTCCAAGCCGAGGCATGGCATCGGCAATCAGACAAGTTATCATGTAAGACCAAGACAAGTCTTGGCATTGAAGAGTTATTATGAGATGAAGACCCATATAAGCCCAAGCTGAGGCATGGCACTGATGAGTCTCCAAGCAAAGATGTCATGTAAGTCCAAGACGAGTCTTGGCATTGAAAAGCTATCAAGAGATAGAGATCCCATGTAAGTCCAAGCCGAGGCATGGCATTGGTGAGTAACAAGGAAGATTTCATGTAAGTCCAAGCCGAGGCATGGCATTGGTGAGTAACAAGGAAAATTTCATGTAAGTCCAAGCCAAGGCTCGGCATTGACCAGTTCATGAGTAAAGGTACCAAGTAAGACCATGTCAAGACATGGAAATGGTAAGTTCCCAAGGGAACTCACGAGAAAGACTTCGTATAAGCCCATGTCAAGAAATGGCCTCGAAACCAAGATGAGAGATTCCATGTGAGATCGTATCTAGGATATAGCTTTGGCATCGAGCGTGTGAGATGAGATTTAGTATCCTCGGTTATTCATAGAAATTTATTGGGCAAACAAGTAATGTTTAAATGAGATAACAAGAAAGTAAGTAAGCAAAGTTATCATCAAGTTGAGAATGAGTATTATTCATGTTATGAATGATAAGTTAGAGATTATGATTATTATGCTAAAGTATGCTGATCAATGTGATCAAGTGATACAGGTACCTTGTTTACTTCACAAGTATGAGACTAGTAAGTATAATGAGATTCGTAAGAATCAGATATGAGTAAGTAAGCTTTATAGCTGAAATTATGATACCATTGTTTATGTCAAATGGTTTATATGAAGCAAGTATGTTGTTATGTGCATTATATGCAAACTTACTAAGCTAAATGCTTACGTCTTTTATTCTTTCTTTCCATGTAGTCCCGCCAAGCTAATCTCGTGGATCATCGTCACTTGAGCTCGGAGCACACTATCAATCGCTATTTTAGTATAGCCAAGTTGTTTATATTAAGTATGGCATGTATAGGAAACATTTCATTTTGAGTTATGTTTAAAACTAGCCAAATTGTTGGCTATCAAGCTTAGTATTCTTTTTGTATATGGCCAAAGAGATGAGTCATGAATGATTAAGTATGTATATTGTAACCTATCAATAAAGTATGCATCCTTGTTCATGTTAGATGTAATACTTGAGTTGCTGAATTGAGCATGAGTTTGGTCTTGATTTCAGGGTGGCAATTGGCTTGGTAAATAGCCTTTAAGTGCTCACACGGTTGGACACACGGGCGTGTGTCTAGGCCATGTGCACCCTACACCTTTGTATCTTTAGTCAGAATAGACCACGGACCAGTCACACGGGCGTGTGTTTAGACTCTAGGCCGTGTTAAGGTAGTCAGTGCGCACCATGGGTGGTAAGCACAGGCGTGTGCCTTGGCCGTGGGGCATTGGTAGAATGCTGGGGTTTTAGGCACGGTTTGTGGCCACGGGTGTGTCCAGGACGTTTGTAAATTGCCAGTATCCTCCATGGGTAAAAGACACGGGCATGTTTTAGGGGTGCACGGGCGTGTCCCAAGTCACACGGACGTGTGACCCCTGTTTGGAGAGAAAGTTTCCAGATGAGTTCTAAAAGTTTCGGGACGCAAGTCTGAGGCCTCGTAGGCCCATGAAATGTCTGATTTGACTAAGAAAGAGATGTTTTTAATTTAGAACGAAATTTTATAGTCCTTAAGCACAAGATTAATTGAGTTCAAGCATGGTAATGTCTCGTATCCAGTCTTAGTCTCGAACTCAGGTATGGGGTGTTACAATTGACCTGTTATAAATAAGCTTACCTTTGATAAGGCCATTTCATTGCCATCAAGCCATACCAAAACATGCATCATATACCATATTCACTCATGCACATTACCAACATTTATCTAGCCAAATCACATGGTTATTTACATCTCAAACTTATACCAAATGACTAGCCTATACATGCCATATTTAGCTATATTCACATTTTCAAAATACCAAAACAAGTTGGAGTAGTGTGATGATGATCCTCGACGGTCCCCGAGCCTTCAGTAGGTTTGACGATCTGTTACAGAGTAAACACACACACAGAGTAAGCTTTCCAAAAGCTTAGTAAGCCATATACAAATAAACTTAGCATAAATCATTCATAAGCATAGCCATTTGAATTCCTTAACATATCATCTTTACAAGCACATAAATAATCTCTTTGGCTCACTTGATCTGCCATTGCTTACCAATTCACCATATCACAAATATCTCATTTGCTCATATATCAAACACACATATATCTCAAATGTTTCTCTGCATCAATGTACATATTTACTCACCTTTCATGCTTATACAAAGCATTCGTATCAACGTACCTGAAACAGATGTACAACTCACATAGTAGTTCATTTCTCAGACTTGCCCATTGAACTATTTAGAATCTAATAGGATACTTAGAGTGCTCGGAATAGTCGTACAATGCCAATGTCCCAGACAAGGTCTTACATATACTCAGATATCGATGCCACTGTCCCAGACAGGGTCTTACACGAATCAAATACGATGCCAATGTCCCAGACATGGTCTTACACGTAAATCTCATATCGATGCCAACGCCCCAAACGTGGTCTTACACGAAATCTCAAATCAATGCCAACATCCCAGACGTGGTCTTACATGATATCACGTATCGGACACCTATGTCATGACATATACTATCCTATCTATTCCTAGGTTCAGACGGCGCTTCTCAGACATCTATTTTTAGTCGATACCAATTCTCGGATTTCACATATATCTCATCTCGAGAATATTCATAGCAATTCAAATTTCATATATGCACAATTAAGTCAATTCAAATACATTTATTTGTATATTGACTTACCTCTGATTCGGATAGTTGATCGGATTCGGTTATTCGTCTACTTTCGCTTTCCCGCGATCTAAGTCCGTTTTCTTCGGTTCTTGATCTATACATATTCAAATTTAACCCTTTTATTTACAAACACGTTTAATTCAATCCAAAAACACACATTTAGGGCAATTTGCAATTTAGCCCTCACATTTTCACATCTGGACAATTTAGTCCCTATTTCACAAAATCACAAAATACACAAAATTATCATATACCCATGCTTAGCCGAATACACACTATGCTCATATCAATCCATAAATTTCATTTATTTCACAAATTAGTCCTTCAAAATATTATTTTCACAATTTAGCCCTAATTAGCTAAATTCATCAAAAATTCAAGAACAAAACATGTTCATTAAACACATATCTTTCATTTAACACCAATACTCATCACAAAGCTCACCATTTCATCAATGGCACACCTCAAAAACATCATCAATTCTTCAAATTACATCATGGGCTTCATAGTAGACTAAGCAACAATCTCAAAAACATAAAAATAATCAAAAACCGAAACAAAACATACCTTGAATTGAACCCTTCAATGGTCGAATAATCAAAAGCTTTAAACCTATCTTTCCTTTCTTGTTTTTCGGTGGAAGATGAATAAGATGGCCATATTTTTATGCTTTGTTTTATTATAAATTTACATATTAACATATTTACTTATTTATCTTTATCACTAAACATATATACTATAAACATTAAGGGCAGTAATGTCCTTTATCCATCCACTAACTTGTAAAGTGGTTTAATTGCCTCATAAGGCCCTCATATTTAAAAGCCACAACACATAGGTGCTTTAACAAATAGCATGCAAATTTTGCATTCAATGCAATTTAATCCTTTCCTCAAATTGAACATTTAACTCACAGAAATTTCACACTTACTAATTCACATATCAGAAACATAAAAAATAATATTAAAAATATTTATTGGACTCGGATTTGTGGTCTCGAAACCACTGCTCCGACTAGGGTATAAACCGGACTGTTACATATTGCCTGGTACGACACCTATTTTGATAGCTCCGTATAGAATTGTGCCAACAGAGTTGAAAGAGTTAAAATCACAGTTGCAAGAGTTGACTGACAGAGGGTTCGCAAGACCGAGTTTCTCACCTTGGGGTGCTCCTGTTCTGTTTGTGAAAAAGAAAGATGGCACGATGAGAATGTGCATTGATTATCGTCAGTTGAACAAAGTGACCATGAAGAACAAATATCCATTTCCCAGGATTGACGATTTGTTTGATCAGTTAAAAGGAGCCACTGTGTTTTCTAAGATAGATCTGAGATCGGGATATTACCAGTTGAGAGTAAAAGATTCAGACATTTCGAAAACTACTTTCAGAATGAGGTACGAGCATTATGAGTTTTTAGTTATGCCTTTTGGACTAACGAATGCTCCTGTTATTTTTATGGATCTGATGAACAGAATTTTTAGACCGTACCTAGATCAATTTGTTGTTGTATTCATTGACGACATTTTGATTTATTCATGTGATGAAAATGAGCATGTCGAGCATCTGAGAGTTGTATTGCAAACTCTACGAGATAATTAGTTGTACGCAAAATTCAGTAAATCTGAATTTTGGTTGCGTGAAGTTGGTTTTCTAGGAAATATTGTATCGGCCTCCGGAATACGAGTTGATCCGAGTAAAGTTTCTGCTATTATGGAATGGAAAGCTCCGAAGAATGTATCTGAAGTCCGTAGCTTTCTAGGACTCGCTGGTTATTATCGTCGGTTTGTAAAAGGATTTTCGATGATAGCTACTCCGTTAACTAGATTGCTTCAGAAAGATGTGAGATTTGAATGGTCTGATAAATTTCAAAAAAGTTTTGATCAGTTGAAAGCCCTTTTGACTGAAGCTCCAGTTTTGGTACAGCCAGAATCAGGCAAAGAATTTGTGATTTACAGTGATGCTTTGTTGAATGGTCTGGGATGCGTACTGATGCAAGAAGGAAAAGTTATAGCTTATGCCTCAAGACAACTAAAGCCGTATGAAAAGAATTATCTGACACACGACCTTGAGTTAGCTGCGATTTGTTTGCATTAAAGATTTGGCGTCATTATTTGTTCGGTGAGAAATGTCACGTGTTTTCAGATCATAAAAGTCTGAAATATCTGATGACTCAGAAAGATTTGAATCTACGACAGAGAAGATGGTTAGAGCTTTTAAAAGACTACAAACTTGTGATAGATTATCATCCGGGTAAAGCAAATGTTGTTGCTGATGCATTGAGCCAGAAATCACTGTTTACATTACGTGCTATGAATACACAATTAGATCTGTCTGATGATAGTTCTGTGTTAGCTGAAATTAAAGTGAAACCGTTGTTTTTACAACAAATATGTGATGCTCAAAAAGTTGATAATGAAATGATAGCAAAACAAGTTTTGTGTGATTCGAACTCTGATTCTGAATTTTGAGTGGACGATGATTATTACTTGAGATTCTGAGATCGAATATGTGTTCTGAGAAACTCAGAGTTGATTTAGTTAATTTTGAATGAAGCACATAATAATCGCCTATCTGTTCATCCAGGAAGTACGAAGATGTATCATGATCTGAGGCAACACTATTGGTGGTCTGGTATGAAACATGATATCTCTGACTTTGTGTCGAAATGTTTAATCTATCAGCAAGTTAAGGCTGAACACCAAGTTCCATCTGGTTTATTACAACAAATTCTGATTCCCGAATGGAAATGGGATAGAGTGACAATGGATTTTGTTTCTGGATTGCCTTTGACTCCGAGAAAGAAAGATGCGATTTGGGCCGTAGTTGATCGTTTGACGAAATCTGCTCATTTTATTCCGGTACGATCTGATTACTCGCTTAATAAACTGGCTGAGCTTTACATTTCTGAGATTTTGAGATTGCACGGAGTGCCATTGTCTAGTGTCTGATAGAGATCCACGATTTACATCACGATTCTTGAAGAAACTGCAAGAAGCTTTAGGCACAAAATTACATTTCAGTATAGCTTTTCACCCGCAAACGGATGGTTAATCCGAGCGAATTATTTAGATACTCGAGGATATGTTGAGATGCTGCATTTTTGAGTTTAACGGTACGTGGGAACAATACTTACCACTGATTGAATTTTCATATAATAATAGTTTTCAATCGAGCATCAAAATGGCACCTTATGAAGCTTTGTACACACGTAAATGACGAACACCTCTGTATTAGACTGAGCTCAGTGAAAATAAGATACAAGGGGTTGATTTGATAAAAGACACTGAACAGAAAGTGGAAGTGATCCGAGATAGTTTGAAAGCAGCGTCTGATCGTCAGAAGTCTTATGCGGACTTGAAACGAAAAGATATTGAATTTGAGATCGGTGACAAAGTGTTTTTAAAAGTATCTCCGTGGAAGAAAGTTCTCCGATTCAGAAAAAAAGGTAAGTTGAGACCGAGATTCATTAGCCGTATGAAATTATCGAGCGTATTGGGCCAGTTGCGTACAGATTATTGTTGCCACCTGAGTTAGAGAAAATTCATAATGTATTTCATGTATCGATGCTTAGACGATACAAATCTGATCCGTCACATGTGATTACTCCGTCTGAGATTGAAATCTGATCTGATATGACATATAAGGAATAACCGATCGATATTTTAGCTCGTGAAGTAAAAGAATTACGGAGTAAGAAAATTCCGTTAGTAAAATTGTCGTGGCATAGACATGGAGTGGAAGAGGCTACATGGGAGCCTGAAGATTCAATGAAACAACAATATCCGAACCTGTTTAACGGTAAGATTTTCGGGAACGAAAATCCCTAAGGGGGGAGAATTGTAACAGTCCAGTTTAGACCCTAGTCGGAATAGTGGTTTTGGGACCACAAATCCGAGTCTGAAAAATATTTTATTATTATTTTATGTGCCTATGATATGTGATTAAGTATGTGTGAAATTTCTGTAAGTTAATTTATCCGTTTGAGTGCTTAATTTGAGTAAAAGGATTAAATCGCATAAGTCGTAAAAGTAGTACTCTATTTGATTAATGATCTATTTGGAGTGGTTTATTAAATGTGGAGGATTTATATGGCAAATTGGCCATAAGAGGAGTCAGTGGACGGCAATGGTCTTTAATGACCTTATGTATATATGTTTTGTCTTATTTTATAAAAGGTTAAATATGTCATTTATTTATTAAAATGTTTTATGATAAAAACAAAGTATGAAAATGGGCATTAATTCATTCATCTTTTGACCGAAAATACAAAAGAAGAAGAAAAGAAAAAGAAGACTAGGTTTCGGTTGATTTTGAGCTTGATTAAGGTATGTTTTGACTTTGGTTTTTGATGATTTTTATGTTTTTGAGATTGTTGCTTAGTCTACTATCAAGCCCATGTTGTAATTTGAAGAATTGATGATGTTTATGAGGTGTGCCATTGATGAAATGGTGAGCTTTGTGATGAGTATTGGTGTTAAATGAAAGTTATGTGTTTAATGAACATGTTTTGTTCTTGAATTTTTGGTGAATTTAGCTATTAGGGCTAAATTGTGAAAATAATATTTTTGAGGGCTAAATTGTGAATTTGATGAAAAATATGGACTTGTATGATCCTTAGGGAGTTTTGGCTATGCATGTGTGTGAACAAATTTTGTATATTTGATGTTTTGAGAAAAAAATGGATTAAATTGATAAAATGTGCAAATATGAGGGTTAATTTGTAAATTACCCTAAATATGTGTTTTGGATAGAATTGAATGATTTGATGAATGAATCGGTTAAATTTATATATGTTTAGATCAAGAACCGAAGAAAACAGGCTTAGACCATGGGAAGTCGAAAGTAATCGAGTAGCCGTATCCGTTTCCGTTAAATCGAATTTGAGGTAAGTCGATATACAAATAAATGTATTTGCATTGAACTCTTTGTGTATATATGAAATTTGAATTGCTATGAATATCCATTGTGATGGAATGTATATGAAATACGAGTTACGAATAAGTCGACAAGTTCATAATGTCCAAGAAGTCTCATTTGAACCTAGGGATAGATAGGATAGTGTACGTCATGACATAGGTGTTCGTTATGTAATATCATGTAAGACCACATTTGGGACGTTTGTATTGATTCAAGATTTCATGTAAGACCACGTCTGGGACGTTGGCATCGATATAAGATTTACGTGTAAGACCTTGTCTGGGACATTGGCATCGTATTGATTCGTGTAAGATCCTGTCCGGGACAGTGGCATCGATATCTGATTACATGTAAGACCACGTCTGGGACGTTGGCATTGTACGACTATTTCGAGCACTCTACGTATCCTATTAGATTTCGAACGGTTCAATGGGCAAATCCAAGAAATGAACGACTATATGAGGTTTATATCTATTTCAGGTACGTTTGAAAAGTACACTATGTGTGCTTGAAAGGTAAGTATCTATACAAACTTACTAGGATGAATATGTGTATTGAAATGATGAGATAATATGTAAAGAGATGCTTGAATGAGCCATGTGTATATGTGATATTTGAGTTGAAGAATATGGTAAGATATGGCTAAGGAAATGAGCCAAATAATATATGTGATGAATTTTCTATGAGAACCAGTAATGTCATTGTATCAATATGGTTATATGCATTTTATGCTAAGTTTATTTGTATATGGCTTACTAAGCTTTTGAAAGCTTACTTTGTGTGTGTTTGCTCTGTTTTATAGATCGTTAAAGCTACGAAAGGCTCGGGGACCGTTGAGGATCGTCATCACACTACTCAAACTTGTTTTGGTACTTTTGAAATGTGTATATAGCTAAATATGGCATGTATAGGCTAGTCATTTTGAATTATGTTTGAAATATGTATAAATAGCCATGAGATGTGGCTAGATAAATGTTGGTAATATGCATGAGTGAATATGATATATGATGCATGATTTGGTATGGCTTGATAGCAAATGAAATGGTCAAGGCTATGGTAAGCATATGAATGTATTATGAGTATGTATGTTTGATCAATGAAATGGTATTATGAAAGGTAAAATGTGGATGTATCATGCTTGGATATATATATGTGTTTTGGTTGTACAAATTGGAATGATTGGAAATGGGATTGAATGTGGAGATTTGTTGATTACTTGACATGTCTTTGGATGTCAATTGTGCATGAAATAAATTGGTATGTTGCTTGTAGAGATGACCTTAGTGTGGGTGGCAATTTTGGCCTTGCAAGTGGCCTATTTTGTCTACACAGCCATGGCACACGGGCGTGTCTGGTGGCCGTGTGAATAAGTCAGTAGCTAGCCTAATATTATACGGCCATGGCACACGGGGATGTCTGGTGGCCGTGTGGATAAGTCAGTATACATGCTCTGTTTTGGCACGGCCAGGACACATGGGTGTGTCTGGTAGCCGTGGGAGGCACACGGCCTGCCCACACGGGCGTGTGACCTCTGTAACTTAGAAAAGTTTTAAATTTTTGAGAAATTTTGATATGTGTTCGGTTTAGTCCCGACCCTATTCTAAAGCATGATTAAGGTCTCGTTGACCTATAAAAGGGACACTTTGATTGTGAGTGATGACTTGTATTATGAAACGTCTGTAAAAGTTTCCGATCTGTCTGGTAACACCTTTAACCCTAATCCGGCGACAGATACGGGTTATGGGTGTTACAGAATGACTTAATTTGATTTTTGTTTTATTTATTTTATGATATTAACCAATTTACACATATACCCTTAATGATAAACCATTTAAAACATCCATTAAATGTCCAATATTGTCCACTTACCAACAAAATGGTCTAATTACTATTTAAGGACCCTTACTTTAAGGTTCTATAGCTATTAGACACCTTTAGCTATTAGAACTCAAGTTTTATGCTTTACGCGATTTAGTCCTTTTTATCAAATTGACCATTCAAACGATAAAATTTCTTAATGAAATTTTCACACAATCACTCAATTATACTGTAGAAATTAAAATAATAATAAAATAAATATTTTGACCTCAGATTTGTGGTCCCGAAACCACTATTCTGATTTGACCAAAATAGACTGTTATAGAGCAGGTCTGTTGATAGCTCTTGTGTGAGCAGTATATGTGATACGAGATTTAGATAGCTTTGGCTGTATATGTGGCACTTAGGGCACGAGTTCCCGTGTATTCGATAGTATTCTGAATGGTACAACTGGTATATCAAAGACACGGATGAGTATGAGACTAATAAGAGGTGGTACAAGTATGTGCATAAACTGTATAAGCTATGAAAAAAAGAAACTTGTGAATTTCACATCTAATCTTATGCTTAAATATGTGGAAGGTTTGTTAGCTAATATGAGCTATGTGTTGATATATTGAATTGTTTGATTTGTCTATTTATGATTAATTAAGTTTATTTCATACGAGCTTACTAAGCTTTATAGCTTACTTTGTTTAATTTTGTGTGTTTTATAGTGAAATCAAGCTAGGTCGGATTCTGGGACCGTCGGAGACTTCATCACACTATCCTACTATCACTTGGTACTTTTGAACATTGGTATTTTGGTATATGGCATGTATAGGGATTTGGTCATTTTGATATATGTATTGTTAATGACTTTGGTCATTCGAAATGGCTTGTGAATGTTAAGTGCTTGGTTTGTATATATAGCCATGAGAGTTGGCCTATTTTGGTTGTTTATGTATTTGTGCAAATGGCTCTTGTTATGTGCTTGATTATGGATATGTGATGCTAGTTGGTATTTGGTAATTAGGGGTACTAAATGGTTATAAATTGAGTTTGATATGTTTGTGAGATTTGGCTAAATGATGCATGATTGAAAATAGTCATATTGATGATTTGAAATTATGAGTTTTTGGTGTAATTTGAATGGCACTTTGTGGTATTGATATGTTTGATATTGGTTAGTATTGAAATGGTATAAATGAAGCTTGGTTAAGGTTGATTTGAATGCCTATTTATGTCTTGTTTTGGTGCCATTTGGCTTGATGTAGGTGTATACAAATTTGGGTGGCAAAATGGTTTGGTAAATAGCCTGTTTTTGTCCACACGGGCCGAGAGCTATACATGCCATATATAACCTGTGAAAGTGTGATGACTCCTGATATTTTAAACTGTGTTTTTATATAGTAAATGGATCCCAATCGAGCTGTAGCTGATGATTTAGAAAGTAATGCTCCTGCCTCCATTTACGGGGTAGCACAATCCGAGTCTAGACCTGTATCGGGTAGCTAGGGAGGAGAGGATAAAGAAGCCTTCTTCCAGATGATGAACGAGTGGTTCATAGAGTTTGTTCAGACAAATCCGGCTGCTCAACAACCTCCACCCGCACCTAATCCCCAACCGGTTCCCGTAGCTCCTCAAGGTGTGGAACTTCTAAGATTGAATAAGCCGCCAGTAGATAAAATCCAAAAATACGGGGCTGAAGAGTTCAGAGCTACCGTTGATGACGATCTCGAGAGAGCTGAATTTTGTCTTGAAAATACTATTTGGGTGTTTGATGAACTTTCTTGCACACCGGCGGAGTGTTTAAAATGTGTCGTTTCGCTATTGAGGGATACTGTGTATCAGTGGTGGAATACTCCAGTATCAGTGCTACCGAGAGAAAGAGTAACCTGGGAATTCTTTCAAGCTGAATTCAGAAAGAAATATATCAGTCAACGGTTCATTGATAAAAAAACGCAAAGAGTTTTTAGAGTTGAAATAGGGCTGTATATCTGTGACTGAATATGAGCGAGAGTTTGTTAGACTTAGCAAATATGCTCAAGAATATATTTCCACTGAGGCAATCATTTGTAAAAGATTCGAAGACGGATTAAATGAAGACATTAGACTATTAGTCGGGATTCTTGAATTAAAAGAATTCGTTGTGTTAGTTGACAGAGCCTGTAAAGCCGAAGAACTTGGAAAAGAAAAGAGAAAGGCTAATTTCGAAGCTAGAGATTCAAGAAAAAGATCAATGAATAAACCGTATCAATCTTTGTCAAAGAAATCACGACATTTGTATAGTCACTCAAATGCTTCAGTGGGATATTCTAACAGAGATTGTGGAAAACAATACTCAAGTCCTAAAGCTCCAGCTACATCTGTATCGAGTGTTGGCAGCAAGAGAAATAATAGACCTGAATGTCAACAATGTGGAAGACGACATCCTGGTGAATGTAGAATGAATGACCGAGCTTGTTTTAAATGTGGATCACAAGATCACTTTATCTGAGATTGTGCTGAGTTAAACGATAAAGATATCAGAATGCGAGACCGACCAACACAGCTAATAGAGGGAGGCCACCTAGAAATGTGGGAAATGTGACTAGTAGTAGAGGAACAACTGAGGACTCTGCTGTGATATCTGAAGCCAGGGCACCTGCTAGAGCTTACGATATGCGCGCTCACGAAGATGCGTCATCACCCAATGTTATCACTAGTACATTTTCTCTTTATGACACTAATGTGATTGGTTTGATTGATCCTGGATCGACTCATTCATATATATGTATGAATTTGGTGTCTAATAAGAGTTTTCCTGTTGAGCCTACTGAGTTTTTGATTAAAGTATCGAACCCTTTAGGCAAATATGTTTTAGTTGATAAAGTTTGTAAGAACTGTTCTTTGATGATTCGGGGTTACTATTTTCTGGAAAATCTGATACTTTTACCGTTTGATGAGTTTGATGTAATCTTGGGTATGGATTGGTTGACGTTGCATGATGTTGTTGTGAATTGTAGATGAAAGACTATTGAATTGAAATGTCAGAACAGTGAAATTCTTCGAATTGAATCTGATGAGTGGAGGGAATTGCCTATTGTGATTTCATCTATGTCAGCTCTGAGATGTGTAAGAAAATGTTGCGAAGTTTATCTTGCTTATGTACTGGATACAAAAAAATGTCTGAATTGAAGATTGAATCAGTACCAGTGATCTGTGAATATCTGGATGTATTTCCAGAAGACTTACCGGGGTTACCACCGATCAGAGAGGTTGAGTTTGCTATTGAATTGGTACCGGGAACATCACCGATATCTATAGCTCTGTATAGAATGGCTCCGACAAAATTGAAAGAGTTGAAAGCTCAGTTACAAGAATTAACCGATAGAGGTTTTGCACGACCTAGTTTTTTGCCCTGTGGTGCACCAGTATTGTTCGTAAAGAAGAAAGACGGATCAATGAGAATGTGTATTGATTATCAACAACTCAATAAGGTTACGATAAAGAAAAAGTATCCGTTGCCAAGAATAAGTGATTTATTTGATAAGTTGAAAGGGGCAAGAGTATTTTCAAAGATTGATTTGAGATCAGGCTATTATCAGTTGAGAGTTAAAGATTCAGATGTGCCAAAAACTGCATTCAGAATGAGGTACGGGCAATATGAATTTCTTGTTATGCCTTTCGGATTAACTAACGCTCTTGCAGTTTTTATGGATTTGATGAATCAAATTTTTAGACCGTATTTAGACAGATTCATTGTTGTGTTCATTGACGAAATTCTGATCTATTCACGAGATGAGTCTGAGCATGCCGAGCATGTGAGGATTGTGCTACAAACCTTGAGAGATAAACAATTGTTCGCTAAATTCAGCAAATGCGAGTTTTGGCTCTGAGAAGTCAGATTTTTAGGACATATTGTTTTAGCGGAAGGTATACGAGTTGATCCGAGTAAGATTTCCGCAGTTGTGCTTAAGTTTCCAGATTTTATATTTGAACCATGAGTCCAATACCGAAGAGGGAATGAAGCGATTCATGCAAAAAAAAAAGACGATGGAGTAAAAGATGATTCAGATTCTGAGGGATCTGCAAATAAATAAAAAGGGGGGATCTTTACTTTATATTATTTTCTTTCTTAGGATATTTAATGTTTTTAAGATTAGGTTTTATTAGGATTTTTTATTTCTTACATAATAAAATAAGAGCTGGAAATCATAAATAAAAATGAACAAGTTGCAAAATAAGAAGTGTGGCAATAGAAATGTACATGTCTAGGATTGGATCTAGACAGAGCTTGGTACTTAAGCAGTCAAATTGACTCACCTCCTCTTTTCTAGAATCCTACTTGGTGTATAGTATCTATTCACTTCTAACAATGAGGACATTGTTCATCTTAAGTTGGGGGATCGAAAAATTGAAATTATTTCCTCTCAGAATAAAATTTTCTTTTAATTATGGTTAGGTTATATTTTGTTCAAAAACTTGAAATTTTGTTAAGTATGTTAAACTCCAGTATGAATAAAGTGTTCTAGTATTTTAATAATTGTTATGTTAATGAAACACCCCAAACCCGGCCCACAAGATTTGCCCAGATTTGGTATGTTCCTCAAGTAAACCGGTTTCAAAATTCTTTCGTTACCTAGAGAAAACTTGTGCGATTTTAAAAAAATTGTTTTGGGTTGGGCTTGTGTTGAAAACGAATTCAATTCTTTATATTAAAAGTTTTACTTAAACTTTAATAGGTAAAACTCATAATCATAATAAATAGAAATAAATGGAAAACAATTCAACTATGGCCTTATGGCCTTATTACATCAAATAATTTCCAAGTAATTTAAGTACTTAAATAGAAATAATAGTTCATAAAATAAAAACTTCATGTTGAGCATGGCCACCACAAGTTCTGCTAGTCAGGTCCATCACCGATCATCACACTGAAAAATATTCCCAACAGGGTGAGTCAAACAGACTCAATGTGTACACAAACACTAAATCAAAATAGAATCGGGCATACAAATGTTACGCATTCATATCATAGCATACAAATTATGATGCATTCCCAAACCCAAACCTAATAAGCCATCCGCTACACTCCCCCGTACCAACCTGTACACCGTGGGGACTACTAAGTTGACCCTTCTTCCGCTACACTCCATATCGCGGTCTTAGGTCACCGCATTTGTGGTCTTAGGTCACCACATTCAGATATCGCGGTCTTAGGTCACCGCATTCGGGACATCGTGGTCTTAGGTCACCACATTCGATTCATCGTGGTCTTAGGTCACCACATTCAGATACCACGGTCTTAGGTCACCGTGTTCGTGGTCTTAAGTCACCACATTCACTTCCCCTTTCAATAACCCGTATGCCCCATTTTGTAATATGCATTAATATTCCAAAGATCACATTCTTATTCTCATGTTACAAATAACATATTTCATATTCCTAGTAGGAGTAGGAAACGTACCTGAGTACTTAGTACCATAACATGGTACCTTAGCCACTTTCTTATTCTTATTATCACATATTTAATTAGACATAGCCATAAAACTTATTATGAAGTAGTGTGGGGTACACACACTGATTTGCTTAACCACTTTCTTTGAAATCCCGAAATCGATCTCATCGCCTTAGATCTCAAGTTCCTACAATTGATTAATCACTTACTATTTAGTACAAAGCCTATTCGGCTAGAAAACCAAATCCTAGTAGGATTTGTATTCTTAAAGCTTACCTTGGTGTCGATTCTATGATTTAATCAAATCCCAGAAACTTGTATTTTTCCCCTTTGAAATCGGCTAGTCACTAAATCCCTTGAATTGGTTAGTTTTCGGCTTAAAACACATAATAATAGATCTACTACTAAAATAGGCCTTAGCCGATTGTATTTAGACACTTACCTTGCGATTTCCAAATCTCGAAAGTATCCCTTGGTTATGGAGATATCGAAACCTATAGGATATCTGTTAGATCCACTTCTAACATTTAAATCACCTTTTCATAGCCCTTGGCCGAATATGTACTTACCTTGGTTGGCTAGATCTCGAACTATCTCCCTTAAAAGTCGACACTAGCAAAGATCCCGAAATCTCTCCTTAATATTTTGGTCAAAGAATACAATAAGAATTAGAATTAGCCTTTGAGATTTTGACAAGTCCTTAAAGGAAAGAACAGAAATCAAACTTTGATCTTACCTTTATTTGAAGAAGACGATTGCACCTTTGTTCGAAACCCTTCAAAGATTCGGCTATGAATACTTGGAAGCTAGATGGCTATGGTTCAACTGAATTGAAAAGAGAGGGATTTGCTCTTAGGGAGAATCGGCAATGGTGGATTTAGGGAGAAGAGGATTTCGGCTTGGCAAACATAAAGAGAAAGAAGAGAGTTTGCTAGGGATTTTGGTAGAGACTTAGTTGGGAAGAAAAGAAAATAGGTAGAATGGCCTCTCTTTTCCCTAAATGCCGAAATTACTAGGCCTAGTATCCCTTACTTGGCCATCACTCCTCTTATCTTTATCTCTTTATTTAAAATTAATAAGAATAATCCTCTAATTATCTCTTTGAAAATAATCAAAATAAATCACCATTTATCCACCCCTTAGCTGAAATTTAAAGAGAATAGGACTCTTTTCCAAATGCCTTGGTGCCGTCCAACTCTGCTTCGGAAGCAAAATAAAACTTCTTTTATTTGCTTCCCTTGTGACTCGAACTCGGGCCCAACACCCTTGCATGTGGCGCCATTTTCAGAGGCCCTAAGTGGCATCTTGTGCCACTTTTCCAAGCCTGTTTGAATGTCAAATTTCACAAACTTTTTCTTTTAAGGCCACCTTGCCTTAATTTCCTCTTTTAAACTTTAAAACTCGACATTTCTAAGTCATTTCTAAGTTTCCAAAAATTTTCGTTCGCTCAGTAAACTTGACATTTTCTTGCATTTCCAAGTTTCCTAAATGTGCACTTTCCTATTTTGAATCATTTCCAAATCATTTCCATCCATTTCCAAGTTTCCAAAAATGTTCACTTTCCATTTTTTTTTAACTTAACATTTCCATACATTTTCAGGTTTCCAAAATTCTTCAAAATTTATTCTTAGTACATAAAACATGTTACTTCGTACAATTAAACCGAAAATGCATAGGCCCTTTCCAGGATGTTACAGTTAAATTATAACATAAATGTACTCTCAATAAAGTATGTAAATCATACCATAAAATTTTTAGTCCCTTAGGAAAGCTAGGCATGCATGAAAGTTTAAGTCTCTAGAATTGACTTAGTAATTTCTTAAGGCGAAATCCTAGGAAGCATAGAATGTTAAAAATGATTTAGGCAAACTTTTGTTTGGACCGTTTGAGCCTTTCAAGCCAACCTTGATGAATTTTTATCCCTTGAAACCCAAATTTGAGACTATATGGCCTAAATTTATTTGAACCTTTGCAATTTTTAGCCATCACTTTTCTCTTAATTATCTTTAAATTGTCTCAAACACTAGACTCAGTACTATTCAGAATATTCTTTGAAAATAAGTTTGGGGGAGTTGAAAAGAAGTATCAAATGCTCGTAAAAAAAAGCATATGTACTCAAAATAAATAGATGTACAAAAAATCATGTAAAAGAAAAAAGAGTTGGTGTATTAAAAGTAATTATTCCAAAGGTCCGATACAAGCTGAGTCTAGGGTATTTAGCCTAAATTTATCTATCTTTTACCTACCCCTAGCCTAGCCACGTTACAACCTATTTAATAGACCTATTGATTCAAGTTTCTATGCTACCTACATTAGTGGAGAGAAAGTACTATGCTCAACATATGAAGGCATAAATTAAACTTAATGATTGCAGCTTAATCTTAAATAAGGGAAGAAAATCAAATTTGTAGGGATTTAACACGTCTTTATTGAAATTTGTAGGGATTTAACATGTCTTTATTGAGAAAGCATTTAGTCTATTTTTGGTACCAAGATAATAATTGAGATCAATTTGAATGATATGTATACTTAAGTAGCATAAAACTCAAATTTTTTTGTTCTTGAGCATAAGTATACTAAATTCATAATTTTGAGATGAATGTTTTCTGAAGGAATTTTTCAAAGGTGTTTCCAAGAAATTCTTTTCAAATTGCGCATTACAAGCTGATGAGAAATGAATTAAGTTTGGGGGTGTGGAAACACGAAAATATATAGACTTTTTCATGCCTTTTTTTAACTCAAATTCATGTAGTTTCATAGTAAATCTTGTCAAAAAATATAATATAATTATAAAAATAATTAAATTATACTTAAATTATTAAAATATTTAATTTTGATTAATTTATAATAAATTTTTATAAATTTTGATTTATTTTTGACAGATTTGCACAAAGGGTGAAAATTGGCTCGGCAGACACTACTAGAAGCAAAAAACCGGGAGGCAATTTTTGAAGCATCAAGGCGAATTACTTTTTCAACCTAAGATGGTCCAGATTATGAATATTAATACATAATATAATTAATTTTAAGTTTTATCCAATTTATTTTAAGATTAAATAATTACTATTAATTGTATTATGGAAAGGAGGCCCAATTGTGCTAATACGAGAGACTGATCCAACCTAGCAATCGGGCTGCCAAAAACCGTCCAACATGCTGACCCAATCAGCTCAAAATAGCTGATTTATTGACTTGTAAATCATCCCTTGAATTCTCTTTGAAATCACATTCAAACCCCTCCACTTTCTGTGCTTTTAAAGATTTGCCGCCCTAAGCTAAATTTAGCAATTTTTGAAACATTCAAACCTTGCCATATGTGTGACCGGAAAAGGGGGGCATATGACTGCTGATTTTTTTCTATTTTTAGCAGCCAATCCCACCTATAAATACCCCCTTTCACCTATTCATTCAACACACCTTTCATTCCACACATCTCTCTCCCTTTTGCTCACTTTCTCTCATTTGTTTCCCATTTTTTTCCTTCTATTTCCTTTCTGATTCCCCTCTTGGAAAAGAGCCCTTCAACCACCTTGGGTAGCAACATTAAAGTGCTTATAGAAGTTGTGCAACAACAAGAATGAGTGGAGAAGGAGAGGAGCATGTAACAGCCCGATTTTGGGCCTAGTCGGAATAGTTGTTTTGGGGCCACAAATCCGATGAGGAAAATCTTATTCTTATTATATTTTTGTGGTCTGCGATATCACAGAAAGATTCTGTGAAAATTTCGTTCGAAAATTTCGACATTTGGGCACTCAGTTTAGTCAAAAGGACTAAATTGTAAAAAGTGTAAAAGTTGAGTTCCACATGTTAGAAGTGTCCAATTTCTATGAAATTTTAAATTGGAGGTCCTTAAATGGAAATTAGACCATTGGTTAAATTTTTGGACAAAAATGGACATTAGATAAGTGAAATAGGATATTTTTAAGTTAGGGCATTTTGGTAATTTGGTAATTAAATGGACTAAAAGGCAAAATAAATGCCAAAAACCTTTGTCCATCTTCTTCCTTGGCCGAATTTAGCATGGGGGAAGCCATGGCTAGGATTTTCAAGCTTTCAAGCTCAATAGTAAGTGCATCCAAGCTTCGTTTTTAATGTTCTTTACATTTTTAAGATCCCCGTAACTCGATTTAGCTATTTCTACCAATATTTTGAGCTAGGGTTTGGGTTTAAAAATTTACCCATGGATGACATGCATGTGCATTGATGTCTAATGGTAGAATATGAATGATCGGTGTGTAGTAAACGACTTTTATTAAGTGATTTTCGATGAAATCGCATAAAAGGACTAATTTGTAAAAAGTTGAAAAATGTATGAAAATGTGTGAATGAATGTAAATTGTGGACTGCTATAGTTATGAAAATGGTTCGGCTAGGCCAAAAATACAAGGAAATCAAATAAAAATCATTTTACGATCCTAGGGGCAAAAGTGTAAATATGACAAATTTTAGGGGCAAAAACGTAATTTTGCCATAGTATGATTTTTGGGTCACAATGAATAATGTACTAATAAGTAAGCTAAATGTGATGTTATAGATCAAACAAAATGAGGTTCGGACTTAGAACGGGGGGAGGGGGGAACGAGTAAGCGACTTGCTAGGTCTATTCTTGCCATTTTGGTATCGAGGTAAGTTTGTGTGAAATTAAAGCTACATAATGTTTTTATATTTTTAATTTCTAGATATTATGTGAAATGAATATTATTTCTATAAAATCAACTAATGATGCCTCGATGAGAGTATGATGAATTTATGTTAAGTTGAAGTCCCAGTTGAACATTCAGAATAGCAAGGATACTAATGTCACAACACGAGATAAGGAAGGTCCTGTATAAGACCATGTCTGGGACATGGCATCGGCACCGAATGTAGGTCCCGTATAAGACCATGTCTGGGACATGGCATCGGTACCGAATGTAGGTCCCATATAAGACCATGTCTGGGACATGGCATTGGTACCGAATAAAGGAGGTCCCGTATAAGACCATGTCTGGGACATGGCATCGACACTGAATGTAGGTCCCGTATAAGGCCATGTCTGGGACATGGCATCGGCACCGAATAAAGGATGTCCCGTATAAGACCATGTCTGGGACATGGCCTCGGCACCATAGGAAGATCTCGTGTAAGGCCTTGTCTGGGACATGGCATCGACATCTATGAACCATCTCGTATAAGACCATATCTGGGATATGGCATCGACATCGAGATATGAGATCCCGTGTAAGACCATATCTGGGATATGGCATCGGCATTAAGATGTGATCCCATGTAATATCTGGGATATGGCATTGGCATCGTGATACTTGTATGATGAGATTAAGTATCCTTCGATATTCCGAGTAGTTCAGTGGGCAAAGAGCTAATTTTATGCATCAATGACAAAGAGCTAAGTTTATGCATCAATGACAAAGAGCTAAGTCCATGCTTATGATGTAAGAATATGTGAGAAATGTAGATTGTGATCATGTGTGAGGCTTTTAAGCCAAATTAAATTGCGAAATGAAATGTTCAAGTTTTTGTTGTTGATGTGTAAGTTAAATTGGACAATAAATGGATTGTAAATATTTGATGATGACTATCTATTGGCATGGCTAACTATGGATATGCTTTAGTATTATAAGTGTGTAAATGAGAATTAATACAAAGAAAACATGATAGAGTAAAATTATCAGTAAAACAGTTTGGACAACAGCAGTTGAATCACTTTGAAAATTCACCAAAATTGGTAGAAATTGAATTAGAAGTTGAATAAGATATGAAATTAAATCTTATTGAGTCTATTTTTGTATAAAAGGGACGGTGTAAGCAAAAGAATTTCAGATTATGAGATATTTGAAACTTTATAAGACGGGGTCAGAATGATTTCGGAATCCCCTGTTCTGAATTTAGAAATTCATTAAACATTGTACAAAAATAATCAAGGGATAAAATTTATATTCTTGAATTTATTAATGAGTCTATTTTCAATATAAACAAATGGGAACGTCTTTCGAGTTTTTTTCCATGAGAAAATAAATTTTTAATGAAGAGAGGTCAGAACTGTCGGACAGCAAAACAGGGGAAACTTGAAAGAATAAACTGTACTGATTTACTGAACCAAAAATTCTTGAAATTTTATGGTAAGAATACATGCGAGTCTAGTTTCAATGAAAATTAGCGGATCTTAATTTGGAGTTCCGTATCTCCGGATAAAAATAATTTAGTGACTGTAACTCGAGTAGACAACTCAAGATGAACATAAGTGAATTGAGAATTTTTATGCAATAATGATGGCATTATCTTGAGAACTCAAAATAAGGATTGTTAAAATCATGGTAATAAATTGTTTATTATTTACATACATACTTACTAAGCTTTATAGCTTACTCCCCTTCCTTTATCATATCATGTAGTGTTTTTTTTACTAGCTCGGGTTGGAGATCGCCGGAGATGCTATCACACTATCAAGCTATCATGTTGGGTATAAGTGATTGCAAAACCTTTTGAGTCTATGGCATGTATAGGGACTTAGTCAATTGTATATGTGTCATTTGATTTGGCCAAATGTGTTGGTTCATATTGGTTAATGAGTTGTAATGCCTATTTATACGTATGTGCTTATACTAAAGGTTTTATGTGATGTGGTTCTATGTGTTTGGGATGGATGGATTGAAGTTGTGTTTAAGTATGTGCAAATGAGGGTGCCAAATGGTCTGGAAAATAGCCATTTTCTTGGCCACACGGGCAGAGACACGGCCGTGTGGAGAACATGACCCCGGGACATGGGCGTGTGCCCAGGGCGTGTGAAGTCTGCATTTACTTTTTTGAATTTAATTCACCACACGGCCTAAGCACACGGGCGTGTGACATGGCCGTGTGACCCAATTTTGTTGATGACATCATAAACAGAGAGTCGCACGGGCTAAGGACATGGGCGTGTGTGACCACACGGCCTACCCACATGGGCGTGTCCCAAGCCACATGGATGTGTGACCCCTGTTTTGATGGAAAAATTTTCTAAGTCTTCTTAAAGTTTCCTAAGTTCTCAGTTTAGTCCCGAACAGTTCCCAATGTATGTTTTGGGCCTTGTGGGCCCATATAAGGGGCGATTTGCATGTGAATGAGGAATGTTAAATTAAATGAAATTTTATAGCTGGTTTCGTATAAAGGTTTTTGTTTAAGTTCGGTAATGCCTCGTATCCTGTCCCGGCGTCGAACACGGGTAAGGGGTGTTACAGAGCAAACTAGTCTGGCTTCAGAGAAACACGGGATTTGATTCTAGTTTCCTATCCTTTAACTTTTATTGTTGTTGTTATGAACATATCTATGAACATTTGTTATAATATTATTCTAAATTCAATTAAGATGATTTAAATTTAATTTGTGTTAGGTTGATTGCATTTTATCTACTTAAGTTATTAAAATCATGTTTGTGTTGTTATAGGTCTTAGTAAATTGTTTGATTAAGTAAAACCATGATTATGTTATACTTGCATTATAACTGTAATGTAACTAATGAATTAATTATTAATCATATTGAAATTATAATTAATTGACACAATACTTAATCAATTCATGTTTAATCTTCTAAGGTAGGTGAGGGTTAAATTAGCGACGGTATTAAATGGTACATTAGCCTTGCATAACTTGCAAGATTAGTGTGACTAAACTATTTCAATGTAGGAATATATTGTTACCTCACTTAATCTTTTACTTTCTTATTAAGATTGATTAATTATTTGAATTAGCATAGTAATATGTTCAAGAGATTAGTTAATTTTGTAAGTCTGTATGTGCTATAATTAACAAATTACCTAGTTGTCGTGAATTTATTTGTAACAACATGAACATTGTTTTAGTAATATTAAGTTAAGAGATGTAATTAATCTAATACAATTATGTCATATTGATTAACCTTGTTTTTCAAAAATCGTGCATTAGAATTTTTACCTTTTAATTTTCTTTGTTAATTTTCTTAGTTGAAATCTAGTTTTATTAAACCCTTTTTCAAAACAAACGAATTTCCTTCACCAAAGTGCTTTTAATTGCATTTCATAAATATTTTCTTACAAAGTCTCTGTGGGTACTATAACTTGACATTTACTTGTCACTTTATCACTTGTTGCGATTGTGTACACTTGCACATTTCTGTCGTTCCAGCAGTTTGGATTGTGCAATGCCCTTGCAACATTTCAACATTGCATGATAGCAATATTTTCGTACTTGGTGGAGAAATTTTTGGAAGTTTTTATGGATGACTTCTCGGTGTTTGGCGATACTTTTGTAGGTTGTTTAAAAAACCTGGAGCTATTTCTTTGTCAGTATAAAAAGACTAACCTTGTTCTGAATTGGGAAAAATTCCAGTTCATGGTCTGTGAAGGCATTGTTTTGGGACATAAAATTCCATAGCAAGGGATTGTCGTAGAAAAAGCGAAGATTGAGGTTATTGAGAAATTGTCACCACCCACTACAGTTAAAGGTAATCAAAGTTTCCTTGGCCATGCATGATTTATCGATAATTTATTAAGGATTTTTTGAAGATATCCAAAACCCTGTGTGCAATGCTAGAACATAATAGAGCTTTCAAGTTTGATTAGCCTTGTGTGCAAGCATTTTCGGAATTGAAAAAGCAACTGGTAACAGTACCGATTATCATAGCACCGGACTGGACATTACCTTTTGAACTTCTGTGCGATGCCAGCGATTTCACTGTATGTAACGCCCCAAATTTTTGGGCCTAGATGAATTTGGATTTGGGCTTTGGGTCTCAAATTTTTTTTAGGTGAGCGAGAAAATTACAATTGGCATGTGGGCTTTGAGGGTTAATGAATTTGGAGTGTCTAGGGGTGTTGGAGTTGTTCTGGGATCAAGTAAGGGTATAGGAAAAATTTTGGTTTTAGCCCCAAAAGAACTATGACTTCAATTAGTAGGCCTTTTAAGTAAATGAAAAAGAAAAATGACACAAAAGAGCTTGTGGTGTAGTGGCAAAGTGGCACCACTTAGGGAGCAGGGAGGTGGCGTCATTAGCAGGCAAGGGAGTCCAAGGTTCGAGTAGTGGCATGGTATTTTATTGGGGTATTTATTTTGCTGTCAGGACGTCTAGAGTTTGTGTTGCAGTGAAAGTCTGATGGATGAGAGGTTTGAAATGGTCATGGAGAGATTGTAGGAGCTTATCTTGGAAAAAATTTAGGATGAGATTGAGGAGTTATCAGGGAGAAAAGTTAGTAGCTGGGAAGTGTGAAGAGTTGGTGCCGTTTTGGGAAGTGGGAAGTGTATAAATTCGGCTTAGGAGGGTAAATAGTGTCGTTTTTGGGTCTTTTATGGGGTATTACGAATTTTCATTGTGGCTTTCGGCTTTTGGAGAGTTTTGCAAATAGGTCAGTCTTTCTTTTCTTTACCAAAAATCCTGTAGTTACCCTCACACAAGCACATTTGACCTTTTTCTTTTCTTCTTGTCACCTTTTCCAAACCCTCTAAAGCTGAATAATTCCACCCTCCCTTTGCCGAAATTCTTTTTGTGCCGTCACTATTTCTTCAACCTAGTCGATTATTGTGTAAGTACTTTACTTTGTCAATTGATCTTGCTAGAACTGACTTCTCCTCTCCTCTACTCTTTCTAAATCGATTTTGGTAGGGGATTGATATTGAATCTCTGTTCTTCAGATCTCTGCCGAATTACTCTTTATGCGTTTCGGGATTTGGGTAAGTATTCTTCACATTTGGTTTTGAAGGTTGGCCGAATGGTCGTAAGTAATGTAAGGGTGACTTAAGATGGATATATGGTTCAGTTTTTAATAATTAAGTTTGATGCAGATTTAGGAAGTACTCGTGATTAGTGATCGAGGAAAAGCTATTAAGGCTTGGTGTTTGAGGTAAGGTTAAGGTGAGACTTCGGCTTTTGGTAAAGTATTCTATAAGTTTATGTGATTAATCATTGAGTGACATCGTTTGTAGGATCGTGGCTAAGGAGATCGCAGCGCGTTTTGTTATCAGGTGTGTACATACACTATACATACACAATGGATTGGGAAATCTCAAAATCCCGAAAGTTTGGCTTCGGTAGTCTTACGACTGTGCGAACACTCGTATCGGGGAAATGGAATCGATAACAGAGTTCCCATGAGCTATCTCATGGACTTTGGTCGTGTTTTGGCCAATCGGGCCAGGATGGGCAAAATGGGCTCGATGGCCCGTAGGCTCAAAATGGGTGAATTTGATGAGTTGGTAATAAGTGATGAACTTGTCATGCTGGTTACATGGCTTGGAATTGATTTGGTCCAGATGGGCCATATGAATGTGATTGGGCCAGATGGGCCATATGAATGTGATTGGGCCAGATGGGCCATGCGAATGAGATTTGGGCCTAATGGGCCATACGAATGAGATTGGGCCTGGTGAGCCATACGAACATATGTGAATTTGTTTGGGCTTTGAAAGGGGTCTTGGGCTTAGTATTTGGTAAGTTGCTTGACCTTGCATAAAACTTAAATAATTAACTAATTGTGACCGCGGACAAGTCATAAGGTTAAGGTGTGGCAATGGGTATATGCATGTCTAGGATTGGATCTAGAGAGAGCTTGGTACTTAAGCGGTCTTAATGGCTCACCTCCTCTTCTCTGGAATCCTACCTGGTGCATAGTATCTGTTCACTTTAGCCAACGAGGACTTGATAACGGGCTAAGGTAAGTAATAGACCCATAACACTGAGAAATGACTGAAATGCCCCTAAGGGCAAAAATGACTAAAATGCCCCTATGTGTTGAATGTAAGACTTATGGATGTTACATGTACATTTGCTGCATTCATATGATATTATGTTTAGGTTGCATATGGGTTGAGAATTATGGAACGGAGGAAGTATATGAAGATCGCATGGTTGCTTGACGACCGTGGATCCACCGATGGCTTTTTAAGCCCATTGTATGATTAGCAGCTTTGCTGCAACGTTAGGTAGTACCGCAACCGGGCTACCCTTGAAGTGTATCGGATGGGTGGGTCGATTTAGAAATCCCCACAGAAGTGTTTCGGTTGGACGGAGACGAAGTGTACCGGATGGATTATTTGGGGAGGGTTTGCACAGCATTACATGTGTGATATTATTATGTTAACAATATGTTATGTATGCTATTTGTTTGACGAGGGTCGTACACAATGAGTTTTCGAAAACTCACTCCCTCTTTTATTTTTATTTTTTTTCCTCAGGTGATCCTCAGTAGGCGGTTCGACGGATGGAGGGACTCAAAGGTGGCCAACTAGCAAGACGATTAGACCAGTTTTTCTTAATATCTAAATTCTAGATTTTAAGTGATTTATTTTAATTTATTTTAGTTTGGATTGTAATAAGGCTTGCCCTCCAGGTATTTTTCCATTACTCCCACTATGCATTATAATTTTGAAACGGAACCTGGATTTATTTCTGTTAAGCATAATTCAAGTTTTTGAAAATAATTGTGTTTTAAGAACGAGCTTCCGCTGTTAAAGGAATTTTTTTTTCTTCTTACATAGTAACAAGGAAATGGTTTTTTAGATACACCTCGTTTTGAAAGCGAACTGGAGTTTACTTAACTTTGCTTTAGAAGGGTTTTCAATGAAAACATGGTTTTCGCAAAAACACTTCAATGTGACACGCCGGATTTGGGCCTAACTTCTAGGCCGGTTTAGGGTGTTACACTGTAGGAGTAGTGCTTGGGCAAAGGAAGGATAAAGTGTTTTATGCCATCTACTATGCCAGCCGGACGATGACAGATACGCAGTTGAACTACACAACTACTAAGAAAGAACTATTGGCTGTGGTATTTGCATTTGACAAATTCAGATCCTATTTAGTTGGCACCAAAGTTACAAATTAAATGGATCATTCTGCAATTAAGTATTTGGTGACCAAGAAAGACGCCAAGCCAAGATTAATTTGGTGGATATTGCTGCTACAGGAATCTAATCTAAAAATTCAAGATAGGAAAGGCACAGAGAATCAACTGGTTGATCACTTGTCGAGACTTGTCGACTAAGTGAATTGCTGCCACCTGAGCTTAATAGTCAAAGATGATGAAAATTTCTCCATGATGCCAAGCAATATTATTGGGATAAGTTGTTTTTATTCAAACATTGTGCAGATCAAATAATTTGGAGGTGTGTTCCGGGTGACGGGATTTAGAGTATTTTACACCACAGCCATTCATCACCATATGGAGGACACTTTGGGGGAATGAGAACTGCTGTAAAAGTTCTCCAATCTAGCTTTTATTGGCCAAGCATGTTTAAAGATGCACATGAATTTTGCCAAGCTTGCGGTTTTTGTCAACGAACTGGGAACTTATCATAGAGGTTTGATATACCATTGCAAAATATTCTAGAAGTTGAATTGTTTGATGTGTGGGGAATCGAATTTATGGGTCCATTTCCACCCTCTTGGGGTAATATATACATTCTTTTGGCTGTAGATTATGTCTCCAAGTGGGTTGAAGCTGTCGCTCTCCCTACAAATGATGCGAAATCAGTACCTACATAAGAATATTTTCACCAGGTTTGGTACTCCTCATGGTTTGATTAGTGATAAAGGTTCCCATTTTGACTGTTGATTAGTTGCTATTTCCTTGAATAGATATGGGGTTAAACATAAAATTGCCACGGCCTATCATCCCTAGACAAATGGATAAGTTGAGGTTTCGAATAGAGAAATTAAGCAAATTTTGGAGAAAGTGGTCAATCCCACCCGCAAAGATTGGTCATCCAGATTGGATGAAGCTTTGTTGGCATATCGTACTGCATTCAAGACACCATTGGGAATGTCTCTTTTCAAGCTTGTCTATGGGAAGCCTTATCATTTGCCTATTACACTTGACCATAAGGTATTTTGGGAAATTAAGAATTGAACATGGATTGGATTAATGCTGACAATAACCGATTATTGGAGCTGAATGAGATGGAGGAATTCATAGCTCAACCTTATGAGAATGCCAAACTGTACAAAGAAAAGGCAACGCATGATAAGAAGATTTTGCAACGACAATTTAAACCTGGAGAACAAGTGTTTTTCAATTCCAGGTTGAAATTGTTTCCTGCCAAATTGAAGTCTCGTTGGTCTGTCCCATTTGAGATAGTGCATGTTTACCCTCATGGAGCTGTAGAAGTCCAAGATGGTAAGATTGGCTTTAATTTAAAAGTCAATGGCCAACGTTTGAAGCATTATTGGGGAGTTCCCATACTTCGTGATAAACCTTCCATTTCTCTTCAAACTACGTATTGTTTTCTTTTGCTTGGTTTTACTTAATTAATTTGCTTTTGATTTCTTTCTTTTATCAGTTTAATTAATTTTTATTTTTTTCTTTTGTTGCAAGTAGATTTTAGCCCAGGCTTTGTAATAGTTAGCCCACTTAGCATACTTGCAAATTTTAGCTTAATTTTTATATTATTTTCTTCTCTTCCTGCCTAATTCTTACTTTACCATGTCAAGCCATAATTTCCCGCTAATCTTATCCCCCATGTCACGAGTATATTCTCACCCATTTTTACCCTAGTCGATTCATTTTCTTTCTCCAAGTTATTTTCAGTTTCTTCTTTTTCACCAGTTTTAGGTTTCCCTCCATAACTGTAAAGGTCTTACCTTTTTTCCTTTTACAATTAATATTTCTTCTCAAATGGCTCAACGTATGCCATCTTCATCAACCTCTATGCCTCCAAGAACATTTTCAACAAAGCCGCTAAAGAAAAGTACAACACGAACACATCAAAACAACCATTTTGTATGGAAAAAAGGCTTTCTTTTTCAAGGCTCAGCCTTTATGTGATACACTGAAGCAATTTCTTCTGTGGTAGAGAAACATGGATGGCAACTCTTTTGCCTTTATCTTGACGATGTTCTTACGACAGTTATAAAGGAAATTTATGCCCATTTAACCTCTTTAGATAATGCTTTCATCTATGTACGTGGTGCTTTGGTGTTATTCGATGAATACTCCATCAACATACAATTTGGTTTACCTAAAGGCCCTGATGAACATTCTCAAATTGTCAAGAAAATAATAGCATACGGACTCAATCAAGTTCTTGAGGATTTATGTGTGGAAAGGACCAAATTGATAGTTTCTCAGAATGACTGCTACACCATCGACCATGATTATTTGAAGCCTCATTGTAGGGTATGGTACCATTTTCTTAAATCTCTCCTTAGCCCTTCAACTCATAACCTACTATTTCAAAGGAACACATGTTGTTACTACACTCTATTATGACTAGAAGAAACATAAACATTGGAAAAATTATTTTTAGAGAAGTTCATCGTTGCACACAAAAGAATGCAAGCACCCTAAATTTTCTATCTCTCATTACTACACTTTGTCAATGGGCCAATGTCTCTATCCCAGCAAATGCGGAAAAAATCCCTAACAAAGAAGCCATCACCAAACAAATTGCCATGAGATTTTTAGGGGAAGAAGTTTCATGGCATCCTGGCTCTACATCAACCTCTTCTCCACCTACTGGTACCCATGCCACTCCATCCACATCTCACAATGATTTTGAGCAGCAAGTGCTTAATGCTCTTGAAATGTTGAAACAATAGTTTTGTTTGATGGAGAAGCAACAACTGATGACAGTTATTGATCTTAGAAGAGCTCAAGAAGAAATGGCTTTATTTTGGGGCTATGTCAAAAGGAGGGATAATGCCATCAAGAAATCTCTTCAGAAAAACTTTACTAGGCCCATGCCTGCATTCCCTACTTTTCCCAAAGAGATGTTATCGGATCCAGAGGATGAAGTTGAAGCCACTGTGATGGACACTACCACACATCCAGCCACTGTAGAAAAGAAGAAAAAAGAAATAGAGGGGGAGGAAGAGAAAATAGAATCGGTGAACATTGAATCAGATAAGGAAGGAGATAACATGAATAAAAATTTTGCACCACAAGAACCTGCTACTGCACCTCAAACAACTGCACCTATATCGGAGCAGGATCGTGAGATTAATCAACTGATTGATGATCTCACAAAATCAGATGATGAAGAAGAAAAGGTGCCAATCAATCTGCACAAACGGAAGTAGTGCTACAAGCACGTTGCCTGAAAATCCACCCGATCCAACTAAAGTAACACAAATCCTTGCCAAGCTTTTGTTTTTACTTTTCATTTGCATATTTTTTTTCCATTTTTACATGTGTTTTTCATGCATTCATAATTTTTTTTATTTCATTTTCTACATATCTATTTGTTTTTGCATAAGTGAAAATTTGTGTCTTATAATGCATTAAGGACAATGCATCCCTTAAGTTTGGGGGTGTGTTGCATATATTGTATGCATGAGATATTTTATTTGAACATTAAATCATTTTTTCACTCATTCTGTCACTCATTTTGCCATGACATAAAAATGCTAAATGATTTTTAGACCATGAGAAGTATATTATTATCTGTGATGTTCGATGAGGATAATAACTCTTCAAACTGTGAAAATTGTGCTAGTTGATTAGGTATGTTTAGCTTAGGATAGTCATGTGAAAACTGATGCCTAAAAGTAGAATGACCTAAGTATAATCGCAATTAGTCTATAGTAGGTTTCTTTTAATACACTTAGAAATCTTAAAACTATGATTAGTAAATTAGCATTGTGAAATTATAAATACCACAACAAAGCTAAGGGAAAATGAATAAATAAAATAAAATTTAAAAAGAAACTATAAAGCACTCTAATGTTTGAAATTGTTGCGTAGGCCAGTAATACTCTGTTTGCTCTATTTTATTATTGATCAGAAAAGCAAGATCAAACAAGAGTGAGTAAAAAAAATAGTTTGGGGGCACTCCACTGTAGTAGTAGGTTGAGTAGCTAAGGGGTTAGTTGTTTGCTCAATCCATCTTTTTAGTTAAAAGCCTTAGCTCCATGAGTGAATTACATTCAAATTGTGGTGTGATGTAATATCTGGCAATCTAGTGTATGCTCCATTGAGATTGTCAGGTAAAGAAATCATGTGACATGAATTCCCTAGAGAAAAGTGTATGTAATGCAATTATAGAATAAGTATGAGAATAAAAACTGAGTTTATTGGAAAGATAAACTAAGTACATTAGGAGGTGCTTGCTATAGACAGAATTGCATGAATATTTAGGGACTTGTATTTTTAGGTAACATTTTCTGCACTTCGTATGCTAAACAAACCTATAAAATTTGAACCAATTCTTTTTTGAAAGAAGACTGCTGAGAATGGAGGTATAAAATATATTTCGTTTGGTTTAGCAATACTAGAGGCAATTGTGTAATTATGGCAAATTCACGCATTCATGCATACATACATATTCAGCTTGAGGACAAGCAAGAACTCAAGTTTGGGGGTGTGATAACTCTTGAAAAGAGTTATTTTTCGAACCTCTAAGCTTGATTAAATGCTTGAACTTAAGTAGATATATTTGTATTTTTAGGGTATTTTTAGAACATTGCATAATAACGCTTTGATTGTGCATTAAATGTCATTTCACATTACTTTCATTGTTGGGAAGAATGAAACTGGTTGTTGTATGTAGTAGGTGCAGGAAAGATGAAGAAAAGGAGGAAAAAAAGGAAAAGAATAAAGGAAGTGAAATATTGCCATGGCAAAATGTTGGATGGATTGCCAACACAAATGCCATGGCAATTCTAGGAAATTACTGATGTAGCACTCAGTCCTCGTCACTCTCAGCCAGCTAGACGTGTACCAGATAAATCCACCTGAAAAAGAGGGAGAAAAGTGTGTGCTAGAGAGGGGGACCTACTCTATAAAAGAGGACAGAGAAAAGAAAAAAGAGACGAGCACTTTGGAGGGAGATTTGGAGAGCAGTTTTCTCTCTAGAAAAACTCGTGAAAAATTCTAGAGAAAAGAGAGAAGGTAGCAACTTAAAATGAGAGCAAAGACACAAGGAAAGGGACGAGCAATCAACCTTGGGTCCTGCAAGATTCAGCAGTGTCGAAGTGAAAGCTGGAGTGGTGAAAGCATCCTGCAGTTCCACCTTCATTTTGTTAATTAATATTTTCGATTTCTAAATTGTTAATGATGATATTGAATATTATTTTGATTTTTATTTTAAATCCCTACCCATGAACTAATTTCATTTGGGTTGGAATTACTGGATCTATCTTGATCTGTTGATGATTATGGTGATATTTTGAGTAGATCTACTATTTTATTCAGTTTGGATTATTTTAAATATATGCGTGCAAGCTCTAGAAATAGATGATTGCATGGTATATCCTTAGACTTGATTTAATTTTGGAAAGGTTAAATAAGTTGGAACGTGATCGAATGATACGAGCGAATACTCGTTACACTCTCGACATAGAGTTGTGATTTGAACAGAGTAAGGAAGAATATTGTTAGGTATTGTTGTTGAGACTTGTAGACATACAAAGACTTAGAATGATAGCTTTAGTTCTAACTCTCGAAAGAAGCAGAGTGCAGTAGTTATACTCTGAGCAGTAATTTGGTCAAGATTTTGCGATGACATTATTATGTTATAAAGATATAATCCAAGTAATTCCAACCTTCTCATTCAACAACATCAATCCTCTCAACTTTGCCTCATATAATTGCCATAGCATTTTATGCATTATTTGATTTTTCTATTTCATATATTACTACTTCACTTCAAATCATTATTCTGTTTACTTTGCCATAAGCCTAATTAGTATAGTTTATAGTAATAACTCAACCATATTTTTTACCTATTCCGATCCATGTGCAAACGATCTCACTTATCACTTTATTACTTGATTCAACGTGTATACTTGCACATTCTGTAACATCCCCAAACCCGGCCCATTCACTACGACCGAATCTGGTTATGTTATTGCGGAAAGACAGTTGAAAAATCTTTTTGTATATTTTATTCTTGTAGAAATCTTGGGCATGATTGTTTGAAACCTCCTATTTCGTTTTGAAATCCAGTAATTTTTTAAAAAAAAAACTAAATCAGATATGTGAGTAAAACAGATTCATCTTACTTAGAACTCAAGTAATTTCTTTTTGTTGCGTAAAAACATTTTGACTAAATAAGAATTTAAATTAATTAAACCAAAGTTAAAGTAATACCAAAAATATAGAATGGCCTTTATTACAACCCAACAATTCAAATAAAGTACTTATATCAAAATCAAACATGAAATAATTGAACATCATCTTCGGCATGGGCCACCTTGTCCTCTCCGATCCCGGTCCAGCTTTAAGCAACACCTGAAAATGGTTAAAGGAAAAAGGTGAGTCACCAAGACTCAGTGTGCAACCCTTTTTCCCGAATTAGCAAAATATCATATACAAACATAATCATGCTCATCATGCATCCAATTAACATGCACCCAACCTAGCCATCCACAACACCTTTCTCTACCCCGTGTGGTACCAAACCACTGGTGGTGCCAAACCACTGGTGACGTATAGTCACAAATGTGATGCCAAATCACTGGAGGTGCCAAACCTCTGGTGTCCGAAGACACGATATCCGTCAATGTGGTGCCAAACCACTGGTGTCCCAAAGACACAATGTGTGTTACCAAAACACTGGTGACCAAGTCACAAATCAATTGATGGGGCCAACCCATCGTGTGATACCAAATCACCTTGGCGTCAATCCTCAATACCGCCTTGTGGGGCCAACCCAGCGTGGTGCGAAACCACGGGGACGAGACGCTGAGGTGCCAAACCTCTGGAGGTGCCAAACCTCTGGTGACCCAAAGTCACAAAGTTGTGTTACCAAAACACTGGTGCTCGTCAGCACAAAATATCACTGCCCCCTCCACTCGTACAACCCACATCAATCATGCACATGTATCATAATATACCATCATACTGGTTTAGCAACATACATATTGTTTATCACAAACAAGTATTATAGTACACATATTGGATATACTATGCTTACCAAAAGCATCAACATGACAACTCATAGCAGAATATACAAAGATGCTTACCAAAAGCATCACAATGAGGACTTACTTGACCCTTTGCCTCATACCTTAATGGTATTTAATCCACCTTCTCATGGATCCAAACAACACACAACAATAAGCATATTTATTAATAGAAAAGTGTGTGTATGAACACACCTGTCACCCTTGGATGTTCTAAATCCCGAAAAGAGATGTCGGCCACCTAGATCTACTGGTTCCTATATTTGGCCAAATACATGGGTTAGTACCATGGCCTATTCGGTCAAACCAATACAATTGAAAAGGGTTCCTTGTGAACCCAAAACATTACCCGAACGTCTTTGAACCCAAGCCACTATACTCCAATTGGTCTTGCTTCCCTGAAATCGGCAACTATTGGCTTTTCTTAGTCATTAGAAGAATAATCCATTATAAGTAGGCATTTACCACCACTTACCCAAATCCGAAAGTCAGAGAATGAAAGATCCAATCTCACTGCTTTGAGATCCCGAAGTGCCTATCATCAATTTCAACATTGATTAGAACCTTTGCTCTTGCTTGCCAAAATTTCAGCTTTCATCCACTCCCACAAGTCAACAAAGAAAAGAAAATATGAAAGGAGGGTTCGGCCATCCCTTACCTTACAATCGATTGAATAACAGAGAAAACACGAGTATCAATGCCCTTTGTCCTATTCGGCCAAAGTGCAACCAAGGAGGAGTGTGAGATTTCGGTACTTCAAAAGGGTATATTCGGCTAAGGGAAGAAAGAAAATAATGGAGAAGAAAGTGCTAAAAGTTTCGGCTAAAGGGGTTTGAGAAGAGGAAGGAAAGAAAATAAATGAGAGATTGATGTATAGGGAATTCGGCTAAGGTCTTTTAGAAGAAAAGAAAGAGTTTCAGCTTTTTGGAGCATGAAAAGAAAGAAAAATAAAAGATGAAGGCTAGGTAAATTGCTAGCAGAAAATCCCAAGAAAATCACTTAAGCAAATTCGGCCTCCCCTACACCTAAGCTTGCCAGTCCACCCTTCTCTGAAGTGTTTAAAAATTCATTCACTACCTAAAATAATTCTAGGCCACTCATTTGAAGCAATTCAAATTGAATTTGAATACTTAAAATAATAATCCAATAATAATTCCATTTAATCCTATTTGTTTATCACCTCTTCAAGATAACAATAAAATAATAAAATAAATTAATGTTTATCCACCCCACTCCAGTTAATTTGAGAGTCCAAATTGAATCCATTCACGCCAAAGAGACATAAAAAGAGAAATAAAACAATAAAAACTCAAAGTGCACCCACAGGGTTCGAACCAGCGTCCCCAAGCAAGCGAAACACCTTTAAGCGCCCCAACCAACTCTTCCCTTTGGCCTTTCATGCTAAATAACCCCACATTTAATTTTAAACCCTTCCTACTCCAGCCCACAACCGCATACAAAAATAAAACATGCAAGATCTTTGCTCCGGCCCTCGAACCCGCGCCCACGCACACACCTCCAGCGCCTAAGTGACGCACGCTAGCCACTTGACCAACGAGTTCTTTGTGTCTTAAAGTTGCCCCAGCTCTTTTTAAAGCCTTCTTCCACTTGTAACGCCACACCCAAAAATTAAAACGTCCCTTGATACCGCCGTGCCTTGAACCCAGTCCCTTGCTGGCGTTGCTTCCAGCCCTTAAGTGACACCTTGTAGCCACTTTGCCAAGGCCTACTTTGTGTCACAACTCTCCCAACAATTTTATTAAAGCCTTCTCTCCTCTAGCTCCCTCCTTTATGGTACTAAAAAAAATATTCTAACACTAGATCAAGCCTAACTCGGGTTTAATTCTAGACCCTAAAATACGCCAAATAAATCATAAAATTTATTCTTCAGGCACACACATGGGAAATTATCTAAGTTACAAACAACCCCTAATTTGGGGTGTTACAATTCTACCCTCCTTAAAATAATTTCGTCCTCGAAATTACTTGTCTAAACTAACAGTCCAATTCTCTCCACTACGCTATCATTGCAAGACTCGATCTCCAAGAGCTAACATACTTTACGAGCAACAAAACAAACAATCCACCAAACTCGCCTCTACCACGTCCACGAGAAGTACGACCACACCCCAGAACTCATATCTAGTGCCTCGATTTAATCGATTAGAAATTTTATGCATTAGAAATTGGGTTCCCTTTGTTTAACCACGAGTAATTTTATGCAAAGAAGTTTTCGAGAGTAGTTCTTTCGATCAATCAAAGTTTCCTTCCCTACTCGGGGGTAATTAGTCATTTTTCCTAAAGGGGTATTTTGGTAATAACTCAGGGTAAATTTTGAAAATAGTTTCCAACTAAAAGATATTTCAAAATTTACAAAAATCTCAGGGTCATTTTGAAAATTTTGTTTTTCCAACAAAGTATGTTGCAAAAATTTGTAAAGCAGGCATTTTGTAATTTTGGAAATCATGGGCATTTTCGTAAATTCTCCAAATCATACTATTTCACAAAATAAGATTTTCTAACACTTGATAAAATAGGAATATTTCAGTAAAAGTCGAGGGTAATCTGAAAATTTAGAAATTAAGGGCATTTTGGTAATTTTATCAACCAGGGGTATTTTCGTAAATTTTCACAAACCATGGTATCTGAATATTTCGAAACCGCAAAATTTTGGTATTTTGTAAAGTAAAAATCATTTTATCAGCAGTTGGGGGTAGTACGGAAATTTTATAACACAAGGGTATTTTTTGTAATTTTGCCACTAGGGGCTTTTTAGTAATTTTGTAAATCAAAAACGTCCTTCAAAATCTGATTTAGAGTTTTACAAACCAAAGGGGTAAATTTGAAAAATTTTAAAACAGAGGATTTTAAAAACAGCAAGACTAATTCCCTTTCGGGTTTTAATAATTGGTTTAGCCTATGAACAAGTCCTCTTGGTTAAGGTGAACCGAAGCTACGCACCAGGTAGGATTCAAGTGGAGAGGAGGTGAGTCACGCGGACTGCTTAAATACCAAGCTCCCACTGAATACCACTCCTAGACATGCGCACACAGGTTGCCACACCTTAACTCGGCGACTTATTTCACAGGTTTGTTTACGAGCTTTAAGTCTTATGCCATTGTTTGAGTAGTTTAATCCTAGGGTCCAACAGATCCTAGTATTCTATTCTACGAGCCCAAACTAAGCCCAAATCAATTCATACAAACAGATCACTTCAAGAGAGTCCGAAGTACTTACCTAGTGGACTTCGGGTCGGAGGTACAGGTGCCATGCCAGAATAACCTGAAAAAGTTTCTTAAAAGCCCATATTTTTGAAAAGCCCATTTTGAATATATTTTTGGGCCCAAAACCCTCAAAGCCGAGTTTTGAACCGGGCTCTGATACCAAACTGTAACATCCCCAAACCCGGCCCATTCACTACGGCCAGAAGATACGGTTATGTTATTGCGGAAAGACGGTTGAAAAATCTTTTTGTATATTTTATTCTTGTAGAAATCTTGGGCATGATTGTTTGAAACCTCCTATTTCGTTTTGAAATCCAGTAATTTTTAAAAAAAAACTAAATCAGATATGTGAGTAAAACAGATTCATCTTACTTAGAACTCAAGTAATTTCTTTTTGTTGCGTAAAAACATTTTGACTAAATAAGAATTTAAATTAATTAAACCAAAGTTAAAGTAATACCAAAAATATAGAATGGCCTTTATTACAACCCAACAATTCAAATAAAGTACTTATATCAAAATCAAACATGAAATAATTGAACATCATCTTCGGCATGGGCCACCTTGTCCTCTCCGATCTGGTCCGACTTTAAGCAACACTGAAAATGGTTAAAGGAAAAGGTGAGTCACCAAGACTCGAGTGTGCAACCCTTTTCCCGAATTAGCAAAATATCATATACAAACATAATCATGCTCATCATGCATCCAATTAACATGCACCCAACCTAGCCATCCACAACACCTTTCTCTACCCCGTGTGGTACCAAACCCTTTGGTGGTGCCAAACCCACGGTGACGTATAGTCACAAATGTGATGCCAAATCACCGGAGGTGCCAAACCTCACGGTGTCCGAAGACACGATATCCGTCAATGTGGTGCCAAACCACTGGTGTCCCAAAGACACAATGTGTGTTACCAAAACACTGGTGACCGAAGTCCCAAATCAATTGATGGGGCCAACCCATCGTGTGATACCAAATCACTGGCGTCAATCCCTCAATACCGCCTTGTGGGGCCAACCCACTGTGGTGCGAAACCACGGGGACGAGACGCTGAGGTGCCAAACCTCTGGAGGTGCCAAACCTCTGGTGACCCAAAGTCACAAAGTTGTGTTACCAAAACACTGGTGCTCAAAACACAAAATATCACCGCCCCCTCCACTCGTACAACCCACATCAATCATGCACATGTATCATAATATACCATCATACTGGTTTAGCAACATACATATTGTTTATCACAAACAAGTATTATAGTACACATATTGGATATACTATGCTTACCAAAAGCATCAACATGACAACTCATAGCAGATACAGCATGCTTACCAAAAGCATCACAACAGGGACTTACTTGACCCTTTGCCTCATACCTTAATGGTATTTAATCCACCTTCTCATGGATCCAAACAACACACAATAATAAGCATATTTATTAATAGAAAAGTGTGTGTATGAACACACCTGTCACCCTTGGATGTTCTAAATCCCGAAAAGAGATGTCGGCCACCTAGATCTACTGGTCCCTATATTCGGCCAAATACATGGGTTAGTACCATGGCCTATTCGGTCAAACCAATACAATTGAAAAGGGTTCCTTGTGAACCCAAAACATTACCCGAACGTCTTTGAACCCAAGCCACTATACTCCAATTGGTCTTGCTTCCCTGAAATCGGCAACTATTGGCTTTTCTTAGTCATTAGAAGAATAATCCATTATAAGTAGGCATTTACCACCACTTACCCAAATCCGAAAGTCAGAGAATGAAAGATCCAATCTCACTGCTTTGAGATCCCGAAGTGCCTATCATCAATTTCAACATTGATTAGAACCTTTGCTACTGTTTGCCAAAATTTCAGCTTTCATCCACTCCCACAAGTCAACAAAGAAAAGAAAATATGAAAGGAGGGTTCGGCCATCCCTTACCTTACAATCGATTGAATAACAGAGAAAACCTGGAGTATCAATGCCACTGTCCTATTCGGCCAAAGTGCAACCAAGGAGGAGTGTGAGATTTCGGAACTTCAAAAGGGTATATTCGGCTAAGGGGAAGAAAGAAAATAATGGAGAAGAAAGTGCTAAAATTTTCGGCTAAAGGGGTTTGAGAAGAGGAAGGAAAGAAAATAAATGAGAGATTGATGTATAGGGAATTCGGCTAAGGTCTTTTAGAAGAAAAGAAAGAGTTTCAGTTTTTGGAGCATGAAAAAGAAAGAAAAATAAAAGATGAAGGCTAGGTAAATTGCTAGCCAGAAAATCCCAAGAAAATCACTTAAGCAAATTTGGCCTCCCCTACACCTAAGCTTGCCGTCCACCCTTCTCTGAAGTGTTTAAAAAAATTCATTCACTACCTAAAATAATTCTAGGCCACTCATTTGAAGCAATTCAAATTGAATTTGAATACTTAAAATAATAATCCAATAATAATTCCATTTAATCCTATTTGTTTATCACCTCTTCAAGATAACAATAAAATAATAAAATAAATTAATGTTTATCAACCCCACTCCAAATTAATTTGAGAGTCCAAATTGAATCCATTCACGCCAAAGACATAAAAAGAGAAATAAAACAATAAAAACTCAAAGTGCACCCACAGGGTTCGAACCAGCGTCCCCAAGCAAAGCAAAGCAAAGACCTTTAAGCGCCCCAACCAACTCTTCCCTTTGGCCTTTCATGCTAAATAACCCCACATTTAATTTTAAACCCTTCCTACTCCAGCCCACAACCGCATACAAAAATAAAACATGCAAGATGCTGCTCCAGCCCCTCGAACCCGCGCCTAAGTGACGCACGCTAGCCACTTGACCAACGAGTTCTTTGTGTCTTAAAGTCGCCCCAGCTCTTTTTAAAGCCTTCTTCCACTTGTAACGCCACACCCAAAAATTAAAACGTCCCTTGCTACTGCCGTGCCTTGAACCCAGGCCCTTACTGGCGTTGCTTCCAGCCCTTAAGTGACACCTTGTAGCCACTTTGCCAAGGCCTACTTTGTGTCACAACTCTCCCAACAATTTTATTAAAGCCTTCTCTCCTCTAGCTCCCTCCTTTATGGTACTAAAAAAAATATTCTAACACTAGATCAAGCCTAACTCGGGTTTAATTCTAGACCCTAAAATACGCCAAATAAATCATAAAATTTATTCTTCAGGCACACACATGGGAAATTATCTAAGTTACAAACAACCCCTAATTTGGGGTGTTACACATTCGCATTACATATTCACACACGACAACAACTCGATCATTCATTAACTTGGAGTCTGATATAAGTTCAACTGAATCTTATACTTAGAAAAATATGCATAACCAATGTCACAATTTAACTAAGGATTCCTTAGAATTTATGTGAAGTAACGTGTAAAGCCCAGTTTAGACCCTAGTCGGAACAGTGGTTTCGAGACCATAAATCTGAGGTCGGAAAAATATTTTAATTTTATTTTTAGAGTTTACAGTATGTGATTAAGCATGTGTGAAAATTCTGTTTGAAAATTTTATTGTTTGTGTGCTTAATTTGCAAAAAGGACTTAATCGCAGAAGGTGTAAAATTATCCTTCTAATTAATTATGTGTCGAATTGATGTGTCTTATTAATGTGAGGTCCTTATGTGGTCAATGGACCCTTAGATTAATGCATGGACAAGGATGGACATATGATAGTGGGATTTTAATGTTATTATTAAGAATAAAAAGGTAAAATAGTTAATAAGCTTAATAAAATAAAACAAACATAAAACATGGCCATTTTATTCATCTTTTAGCTGAAAATAAGAGAAAGAAAGAAAAGTTTAAGCTTCTTTTGCATTCGGCACTCATTTAGCTCAATCAAGGTATGTTTTGAGCTCAGTTTTTGATGATTTTTAAGTTTTTGTGATCGTTGCTTCGTGTTTTAGCTAACCCATGTCCTAATTTTTGAGTTTGTTTGTGATTTTGTAAAATGCCATTGATGAATGCTTGAGTTTTGTGTTGATAGTTGGTGAAATATGAAAGTTTAATGTTGGGTTAACATGTTTTTGTCTTTGATTTTTTGGTGAATTTGAGTAATTTGGGCTAAATTGTGAAAATGAGAAATTGGAGGACTAAAATATGAAATAAATGAAATATGTGGGCTTGTATGAACATGAGGAATATTCAGCCAAGCATGAGAATATTGGAATTGTGTGTATTTTGTGATTTTATGAAATAGGGACTAAATTATAAAAATGTGAGGGCTATTTTGTAAAATGCCCTAAATATGTGTGTTTGGATTAAATTGAATGATTTCGTGAATAAAAGAGTTAAATTTGAATATGTTTAGATCAAGAAAAGAGGAACTCGTATTTAGATCGAGGCAAGAAAAAGGTGCTCGATTAATTGACTTATATCGTGATTTTACGTTCGAGGTAAGTTCGTGTATAATACGAATTATTAAAATCATATACATGTGTTATGAAATGAATGAATATATGTTGATGAATTAGTAATGCTATATGTGGATTTGAGAGATGTGGCACTAAGTGTGCGAAATAGAATTGGTACAGTATGAACAGCACTGAGTGAGTGAAATAAAGAAAGTATCGACTATATTGATTTGCACTGTGTGTGCGATACTGAGATAAATTCGGTTTAATGTAAAGGCACTAAGTGTGTGATGATATTAAAGCTTCAGCTAAGAAACTGGCACTAAGTGTGCGAGTAAACCAAATGTCTAAAGAAGATCGAATGATTTGTGGTACTCAACATTGAGTAGTAAATGCGATAGTTAATGGCACAGGTATGTTCGGAACCTATGTGGTTGATGATACCGTATATGGATGATTATGAGAGAATTGACTATGGAAAAGACTATGTATTATTGTGAATTGTATCATGAGATAGTCTATTTAGTATATTGAAATTGAATTGTTAAGTTAAATGTATTATATGTCGAACTTACTAAGCTTTTAAGCTTACTGTGTGAAGTGTTTCTCTATTTTACAATGTCATTAAAGCTAGCTCGGATCTGGGGATCGTAAGCGACTCAATCACACTATCGGCAATCTATTTTGGTACTTTTGGAAGTTGTATATATTTTGTATATGGCATGTATAGACTAGTGAATATGGTATGTTTTGAGATGTATAGTTCTTTCCATGTGATATGGCTTGAAAGATGAACACCTTTAGTACATGTCTTGAATATGTGAGAATGAAGGTTATAATGTTTATATATGTGACTTTGTGTGAGAGACCTTTATGACATGTTTTGGTAATATGGTGGTAGTATGTTTCATGCTATGAATTGGTAAGGATTCAATGATGAAAGGATTACATGTTTTGTAACAGTCTGAATTTGACCCTAATCGGAATGTTGGTTTCGGGGCCACGAATCCGAGTCTGAAATATTTTTTTACATATTATATTTTGTGCTTATTATACGTGAATTAATGTGTGTGAAAGTTTCGTAGAAAAATTTAATCGTTTGTGTGTTCAATTTAGTAAAAAGGGCTTAATCGCGTAAAATGAAATTTTGATAGTTTAATGTGCAAGGGTTGAATTGTTGTTTTCTTTTTAAATGGGAGTCTTTAAAAGGCAAATTACCCATTTTAAAGGGTAGTGGACGGTAGTGGACAATAATGGCCTTGGGTTTATAATTTGTTTTATTTTATTAGTAAGGTTAAAAATGGTATTTAGTAATTATGTTAATAAAAATAAAACAAATATGAAACCAAGCCATCAAATGTTCATCTTGGCCGAAATTAAAAGAAAAACAAAGGGGAGAAAAGCTTCTTAGGGTTCGGCCTTTTGAAGATTAATTTGAGTAAGTAATTTTGTTCAGTTTTTGATAATTTCTACGTTTTTTGTGATCGTTGCTTTGTATATTATCCGACCCATGCTAAAATATTCAAGATTTTTGTGTATGTGATATTCGGCCATTGACATGTTCTTGTGTTTTAATGTTTGATGATTTTATATTAAAGATATATTAAAGATTAGCATGTTTTGTATTTGGGATTTTAGTGAATTTGAGTATTTTGGGTTAAATTGCAAAAATGAATTTTTGAGGGGACCAAAATGCAAAATAAATGAAATAAATAGACTAGTGAGGTCCCTATGAACATTCGGCCCTTGTAGGGTTTAGTGAAATTTTGTGTATTTTGTGTTTTATGCAAATAGGACTAAATTGTAAAAATGTGAAACAATAGGGGTAAAATGGTAATTTACCCATTTATGTGTTTTGGGACTAAATTGAGATGAAATGTGCTTGAATGAGCTAAATTTTAATGTGTTTAGATCAAGAACAAAGAAAAACGGATTTGGATCGAGGAAAGGCGAAGGTTATCGAATAGCCGGTCTACATCGTCCGTCGATAGCCGAGGTAAGTCCTTAAGCAAATATATATTAAAGAGTTAATTATGAGCATGTTAAATGATAATATTTGATAATTTTGAGTATAAATTTGTGGGTTAGCCGAATGTAAGAGTGACAAATTGGATTGAATATATTTTGTTAATATGATATGAAATAGTAAATTCGATATGATATATGGATGTAATATGACGTATATGATTTGTTTGTGATGTTCGCACTAAGAAATGTGTATTGGTGGATTATTTTGGGCTTCGAGCCTAGCAGGCCTTGTGCTGGTGAATATATCAAGCTTAATGCTTAGCAGGCTAAATGCCGGTGTTTAAAATCTCGGATTTTGAGTCTAGCAGGCCAAGTGCCGGTGAATGCGATTCGAACAAATGAATTGCTTGTTGTATGCTGGTGAGTTTCCAATTCCCGAACTTCGATGTTGAAATAGTAAAGTTACAAAATAAATCAAGAAAGCTCAAGTTATGAAAGCGAACTTGTGGGTTCGATTACAAGGTAAGTATTAATCATACTTATATGCCACGCTTATATACTTTATTGATAAGTAAATGAGATGTTGAATGGAAGTGATATACATATGATAGATGAAACTTGTATATATGTTCTATACCATGAGGAAGTTGGTTATAGGAAAGCATGAAAGAACTAAAGTATTTGTACCGGTATAAATATATGCATAAGTGTGGGATTATTATTTGGTAATTGATGTATGGTGGCAAAATAATGAAAATTTATGTATTACATGAGATAAATTATTCGGCTTAGGTAAATTATGTCTAAATTCATGAATGTTTAACGTCATAAATTGATTATTTAAATGTTTTTATAGTCGAATGCTATATTGTGGATGCTTAAGACTTACTAAGCTAGTGAGCTTACTTTGTGTGTGGACTTTGTTTGTTTTATAGATTTCGTTTAAGCTACGGGCTCCGAGGATCGTCAGAGGAATCAACCACACTATCAAATCCCTTTTTGGTACTTATACACTTGATTTTTAAATCAAAGGCATGTATAGGTAGACTAAGTTGTTAAATCAATGAACTTTGGTTTTGTATATATGCATAACTTAGCCTTGCGAAAAAGGCTTATTCCTTTTGGTTAACTTTAGCTGTTGTGCTCTTTGATATAATGGTTGGATTTTAAAGTCAATTTGAGTATAAGTATGAATGGTTGAATGTTTGATGTGTTCGGTGCTTGGCAAATTTATTCTTGGCCTGTTATATGCTAATCTAGGTTGATATAAGATACATAGAGAGTATGTTTATGGTTAAGATAATTCCATATGCTTTAGGTTTAATATGTTTACAAAAGCATTTTGAGTTTGATCACAAGTATTATAGTAAAGTAGTAACAATGTATGAATGTGTTATTACGATGCATAAATGGTATGGATCTATTTGGTTTATATTCGGCAATGGTATAGGCGCATATAGTAGGTAGAAATTTGTGATGTGAGCATTAATATTATATATATATTAAACTTATATATTAATAATGTAACTTTAGTTATGAGAAATGAGTGTGATGTGTTAAATTGTGCGTTTGGCTAATAAAGGAACGGTGATGATACTTGATGATTTATGTATGTAATATAGTTATGATAGTTAGGTAAAAATTTTGTTATATGTTCGAATGACTAAGTAAACAAATTGAAACATTAGGTACATTATTTAACGTATTCAAACTTGGTGCATGTTGTTTGTATGACTTTGTGCAAGTATAATGTGACAGTTATTATAAAGAAATGCATGCGGTATAAGTTCGTAATATCACTTGTATGTTCGATCAGGAAATAAATAGGTAGCTTGAATATGCATCATAGAATCTTGATTGAATATCAGAATTAGATATGTGATATATGGGGATCGCTTTGTTGATGTTGAATTCAAGTGAATGCCTGATCAGAATGGTGTTTAATTTGGTAACGCCTCATAACCCTACTCTGGCGATGGATACGAGTTAGTGTGTTACATTTGATTGGTATCAGAGCTTACCGTTTAGTCGATTCTAGGACTACCGTAGCGCGTGAGAGTCTAGCTATGCATGCCTTTATTGTATATACAATAGTGTGGTAACTTCTGACATTTCCAACTGTATTTTATATAGTAAATGGATTCCGACCCTGACAGAGCCGTAGCTGATGATGTAGAGAGCGTAGCGCCTGGTCTCACACGCGGGTCAGCGCCGGTAGACTCTCGACCTGTTTCGGGTAGCCATGAGGGGGAGGCTAAACAAGCCTTCTACCAAATGATGAATGAATGGTTTACCTAGTTTGTTCAGAATAACCCGGCTATACAACAACCTCCACCCCCGAATAATCCAACTCCGGTACCTCCAACTCCCCTGATGATAGATCCGATGAGATCTAGTAGGCCTCCCGTTGATAAAATCAGGAAAATGGGGCCGAAGAATTCAAAGCCAATGATGATGATGACGCAGAGCGAGCCGAGATGTGGCTTGATAACACTATTCGGGTACTTGATGAGCTATCCTGTACTCCAGATGAATGCCTGAAATATGCTATATCTCTACTTCGGGACACTGTATATCACTGGTGGAATACACTAGAATCAGTGGTTCCGAAAGAAAGAGTGACTTGGGATTTCTTCTAGATCGAGTTCTGTAAGAAATATATCAGTCAGAGATTTATTGATCAGAAACGAAAAGAATTTCTAGAATTAAAACAGGGTCGTATGACTGTGACGAAATATGAGCGGAAGTTTGTCAGGTGGAGCCGGTATGCTCGAGAGTGTGTATCAACCGAAGCCATTATGTGCAAAAGATTTGAAGACGGTTTGAATGAAGACATAAAGTTGCTCGTTGGCATTCTTGAAATCAAAGACTTCGTAGTACTTGTCGAGCGAGCTTGCAAAGCTGAAGACCTCAGAAAAGAGAGAAGAAAGGCTGAAATAGAAGCTAGAGACACTTGTAAAAGATCATCGAGTAAGACTGTCCATTCAGCGCCTAAGAAGTTCAAAGATGACTTCAGTCGACATAAAGCTACATCGGACCTGTCTAGATGAGATCGACCTCCAGTGAGTTCCCGAGCCACTTCGATGGCTAGTGTTGGTAATGTTTAGCAGAACCGGGTTGAGTGCAATCATTGTGGAAAATGGCATTCTGGGAGTTGTAGATTTCGTGATTGGTCCTGTTTTAAATGTGGATCGTCGGACCATTTTATTCGAGAGAGCCCGATGTTAGCCCAGCAAAATACGGCTCAGAACACTAAACCGAGCAACGCGTCAGCACGAGGCAAACCACCCAGCCATTCAGGCAATGTAGGTGGCAGTTAGAGAGACGAAGGACACTGCAGTTCGATCAGAGGCTCGAGCACCAGCTAGAGCTTATGCTATACGAGCCAGAGAGGATGCTTCTTATCGAGATGTCATTACCGGTACTTTCACACTTTATGATACTATTGTGATTGCATTGATTGATCCTGGTTCGACCCATTCATATGTGTGTGAAACTCTAGTATCCAGAAAGACTCTACCTGTTGAGTCTACTGAGTTTGTGATCCGTGTGTCCAACCCTTTGGGTAGATGTGTTTTCGTAGATAAAGTGTGTAAAAGTTGCCCGTTGATGATTCAGGATTTCTGCTTTCCAGCCGACTTAATGTTGTTGCCTTCTGACGAGTTCGATATAATTTTGGGAATGGACTGGTTAACTTTGCATGATGCAGTGGTGAATTGCAAAGGAAAGATAATTGATTTGAGATGTCAGAACGGTGAGATCATCAGAGTTGAATCTAGTGATTTAAATGGGTTACCTACTGATAATATCCTCGATGCTAGCCTCGAAAGTATGTGAGAAAAGGATGCGAAGCTTATTTGGCCTATGTATTGAATAATAAAGTGTCCGAAAAAGCATTGAATCAGATCTTGGTTGTGTATGAATACCCGGATGTGTTTCTGAAGAATTACCGGGTTTACCACGATGCGAGAGATTGAGTTTGGCATTGAATTAGTACCGGGGACGACTCCGATCTCGATAGCTCCGTATCGGATGGCACCTCACCGAGTTGAAAGAGTTGAAAGCACGATTGCAAGAGTTGTGAGATAGGGGCTTTGCACGACCGAGTTTTTCTCCTTGGGGTGCACCATTCTGTTTGTGAAAAAGAAAGAGCGGGACTATGCGAATGTGTATTGATTATCGGCAGCTGAATAAAGTGACAATAAAGAATAAATACTTGTTACCTCGAATTGATGATTTGTTTGACCAATTAAAAGGGGCTTCAGTTTTCTCAAAGATATATCTGAGATTGGGTTATTATCGATTCTGAAGTAGAGAGAGATTCGAGATGTTCCCAAGATCGCATTCGAACGAGGCTGAGACATTTTGAGTTTCTCGGTTATGCCTTTTGGACTTACTAATGCACTCTTTGTTTTTATGGATCCGATGAATCGGGTTTTGAGGACGCTTTTGGATCGGTTTGTGGTAGTGTTTATAGATGATATCTGATCTACTCCGAGAGATGAAACAGAGCATGCGAGCATTTGAAATTGGTGCTACAAACTTTGCGAGATCAACGATTGTATGCAAAGTTTAGTAAGTGTGAATTCGGATGAATGAAGTCACTTTTTGGGACATGTTATTTCGTCAGTATTCGGGTTGATCCAAACAAAATATCGGCTATACTTGATTGGAAGCCACCAAAGAATGTTCTTGAGATTCGAAGCTTTCTGGGACTTACGGGTTACTACAGACGATTTGTGAAAGGTTTTTCTATAATAGCTACCCCGTTGACAAAGCTATTACAGAAAGACGTTAAATTTGAATGGTCGGATAAGTGCCGAAAAGCTTTGATCGATTGAAAGCCTTTTGATGAAGCTCCAAAGTGTTAGCTCGGCTGAACCGGGTAAAGAATTTATTGTTTATAGTGATGCTTCTTTGAATGGTTTGGGTTGCATTTTGATGCAGGAAGGCAAAGTCATAGCCTACGCTTCAAGACAATTGAAGCCTCATGAAAGAAATTATCCAACTCATGATCTGGAATTAGCAGCCATTGTTTTCTCATTGAAAATTTGGCGTCATTACTTTATCGGTGAGAAATGTCATGTTTTCGGATCACAAAAGTCCAAGTATTTGATGACTCGTAAAGATCTGAACTTGAGACAACGCAGATGGTTAGAGCTGTTGAAAGACTATGAATTGGTGATTGACTACCATCCGGGAAAAGCTAACGTTGTCGCAGATGCATTAAGTCGAAAATCATTGTTTGCTCTTCGTGCATTGAACGCACATATGGTTATGACTGGTGATGGTTCGATCATAACCGAGTTAAAAGTAAGACCGATGTTTATTAAACAAATTTTTGATGCACAAAGAATTGACAAAGATGTGATTGCTAGACGAGCTCAGTGTGAAAATGATGCAGAGTTAGAGTTTCAAATTGATGCAAATGATTGTTTGAACTTCAAAGGCCGAATATGTGTCCCAGAGAATGTGGAATTGATTTAGATGATTTTGAACGAGGCTCATAATAGTCGATTATCGATACATCCGGGTAGCACGAAAATGTATAATGATTTGAAACAGTTCTATTGGTGGCCAGGCATGAAACGGGTTATATCTGAATTTGTTTCAAAGTGTTTAATTTGTCAGCAAGTAAAAGTAGAGCATCAAGTGCCTTTTGGGTTACTTCAGCCGATCATGATACCTGAATGGAAATGGGATAGAATTACTATGGATTTTGTATCCGGTTTGCCTACGACACCGAGCAAGAAAGACGCAGTCTGGGTTATAGTGGATAGACTGACCAAATCAGCTCACTTTGTATCGGTTTGTACGGATTATTCGCTCGATAAACTTGCTGAGTTGTATGTATCTCAAGTTGTGAGATTATATGGTGTGCCGAGTTCTATTGTTTCAGACAGAGACCCGAGATTCACGCGCGATTTTGGAAGAAGCTGCAAGATGCTCTAGGTACTAAACTCCACTTTAGCACAGCCTTTCATCCGCAGACAGACGGTCAGTGTGAACGAACCATTCAGATACTTGAGGACATGTTGAGATGTTGCATCCTTGAATTTGAAGGTACGTGGGAAAGATACTTACCTTTGATTGAATTTGCTTATAATAACAGTTTTCAATCTAGTATGAAAATGGCACCTTACGAAGCTCTATATGGCCGCAAGTGTCGTACACCATTGTACTGGACCAAGCTCAGTGAAAATAAGTTACACGGGGTTGATTTGATTAAAGAAACGGAACAGAAAGTGGTTATAATCAGAGATAGTTTGAAAGCTGCCTCGGATCGTCAAAAGTCCTACGCTGATTTGAAACGTAAAGACATTGAGTTTCAGGTCAGAGACCGGGTATTCTTGAAAGTTTCTCTGTGGAAGAAGGTACTCCGATTTGGTCGCAAAGGCAAACTAAGTCCGAGATTCATCGGACCGTACGAGATCATCGAACGTATTGTGCCTGTTGCTTATAGACTGAAGTTGCCCTCTGAATTAGAAAAGATACACAATGTATTTCACGTTTCGATGCTTCGTAGATATAGATCAGATCCGTCACATGTGATCACTCCGTCTGAGATTGAAATCTGATCCGATATGACGTATGAGGAAGAACCGATCCGTATTTTAGCTAGAGAAATGAAAGAGTTGAGAAACAAGAGAATTCCAGTAGTGAAAGTACTATGGAATCGGCACGGATTTGAAGAGGCTACGTGGGAGCCTGAGGATTCAATGAGGCAACAATATCCGACTTTGTTTAACGGTAAGATTTTCGGGGACGAAAATCCCTAAGGGGGGAGAGTTGTAACAGTCTGAATTTGACCCTAATCAGAATGGTGGTTTCGGGACCACGAATCTGAGTCTGAAATATTTTTTTATATATTATATTTTGTGCTTATTATACGTGAATTAATGTGTGTGAAAGTTTCGTAGAAAAATTTAATCGTTTGTGTGTTCAATTTAGTAAAAAGGGCTTAATCGCGTAAAATGAAATTTTGATAGTTTAATGTGCAAGGGTTGAATTGTTGTTGTCTTTTTAAATGGGAGTCTTTAAAAGGAAAATTACCCATTTTAAAGGGTAGTGGACGGTAGTGGACAATAATGGCCTTGGGTTTATAATTTGTTTTATTTTATTAGTAAGGTTAAAAATGGTATTTAGTAATTATGTTAATAAAAATAGAACAAATATGAAACCAAGCCATCAAATGTTCATCTTGGCCAAAATTAAAAGAAAAACAAAGGGGAGAAAAGCTTCTTAGGGTTCGGCCTTTTGAAGATTAATTTGAGTAAGTAATTTTGTTCGGTTTTTGATAATTTCTACGTTTTTGTGATCGTTGCTTCGTATATTATCCGACCCATGGTAAAATTTTCGAGATTTTTGTGTATGTGATATTCGGCCATTGACATGTTCTTGTAGTTTTAATGTTTGATGATTTTATATTAAAGATATATTAAAGATTAACATGTTTTGTATTTGGGATTTTAGTGAATTTGAGTATTTTGGGTTAAATTGCAAAAATGAATTTTTGAGGGGACCAAAATGCAAAATAAATGAAAAAAATAGACTAGTGAGGTCCCTATGAACATTCGGCCCTTGTAGGGTTTAGTGAAATTTTGTGTATTTTGTGTTTTATGCAAATAGGACTAAATTGTAAAAATGTGAAACAATAGGGGTAAAATGGTAATTTGCCCATTTATGTGTTTTGGGACTAAATTGAGATGAAATGTGCTTGAATGAGCTAAATTTTAGTGTGTTTAGATTAAGAACAAAGAAAAACGGATTTGGATCGGGGAAAGGCGAAGGTTATCGAATAGCCGGTCTACGTCGTCCGTCGATAGCCGAGGTAAGTCCTTAAGCAAATATATATTAAAGAGTTAATTATGAGCATGTTAAATGATAATATTTTATAATTTTGAGTATAAATATGTGGGTTCGCCGAATGTAAGAGTGACAAATTGGATTGAATATATTTTGTTAATATGATATGAAATAGTATATTCGATATGATATGTGGATGTAATATGACGTATATGATTTGTTTGTGATGTTCGCACTAAGAAATGTGTATTGGTGGATTATTTTGGGCTTCGAGCCTAGCAGGCCTTGTGCCGGTGAATATATCGGGCTTAATGCCTAGTAGGCTAAATGTCGGTGTTTAAAATCTCGGACTTTGAGTCTAGCAGGCCAAGTGCCGGAGAATGCGATTCGGACCAATGAATTGCTTGTTGTATGCTGGTGAGTTTCCAATTCCCGAACTTCGATGTTGAAATAGTAAAGTTACAAAATAAATCAAGAAAGCTCAAGTTATGAAAGCGAACTTGTGGGTTCGGTTACAAGGTAAGTATTAATCATACTTATATGCCATGCTTATATACTTTATTGATAAGTAAATGAGATGTTGAATGGAAGTGATATACATATGATAGATGAAACTTGTATATATGTTCTATACCATGAGGAAGTTGGTTATAGGAAAGCATGAAAGAACTAAAGTATTTGTACCGGTATAAATATATGCATAAGTGTGGGATTATTATTTGGTAATTGATGTATGGTGGCAAAATAATGAAAAATTATGTATTACATGATATGAATTATTCGGCTAAGGTAAATTATGTGTAAATTCATGAATGTTTAACGTCATAAATTGATTATTTAAATGTTTGTATAATCGAATGCTATATTGTGGATACTTAAGACTTACTAAGCTAGTGAGCTTACTTTGTGTGTGGACTTTGTTTGTTTTATAGATTTCGTTTAAGCTACGGGCTCTGAGGATCGTCAGAGGAATCAACCACACTATCAAATCCCTTTTTGGTACTTATACACTTGATTTTTAAATCAAAGGCATGTATAGGTAGACTAAGTTGTTAAATCAATGAACTTTGGTTTTGTATATATGCATAACTTAGCCTTGTGAAAAAGGCTTATTCCTTTTGGTTAACTTTAGCTGTTGTGCTTTGATATAATGGTTGGATTTTAAAGTCAATTTGAGTATAAGTATGAATGGTTGAATGTTTGATGTGTTCGGTGCTTGGGAAATTTATTCATGGCCTGTTATATGCTAATCTAGGTTGATATAAGATACCTAGAGAGTATGTTTGTGGTTAAGATAATTCCATATGCTTTAGGTTTAATATGTTTACAAAAGCAATTTGAGTTTGATCACAAGTATTATAGTAAAGTAGTAACAATGTATGAATGTGTTATTACGATGCATAAATGGTATGGATCTATTTGGTTTATATTCGACAATGGTATAGGCGCATATAGTAGGTAGAAATTTGTGATGTGAGCATTAATATTATATATATATATGTTAAACTTATATATTAATAATGTAACTTTAGTTATGAGAAATGAGTGTGATGTGTTAAATTATGCGTTTGGCTAATAACGGAACGGTGATGATACTTGATGATTTATGTATGTAATATAGTTATGATAGTTAGGTAAAAATTTTGTTATATGTTCGAATGTTTAAGTAAACAAATTGAAACATTAGGTACATTATTTAACGTATTCAAACTTGGTGCATGTTGTTTGTATGACTTTGTGCAAGTATAATGTGACAGTTATTATAAAGAAATGCATGCGGTATAAGTTCGTAATATCACTTGTATGTTCGGTTAGGAAATAAATAGGTAGCTTGAATATGCATCATAGAATCTTGATTGAATATCAGAATTAGATATGTGATATATGGGGATCGCTTTGTTAATGTTGAATTCAAGTGAATGCCTGATCAGAATGGTGTTTAATTTGGTAACGCCTCATAACCCTAATCTGGTGATGGATACGGGTTAGGGGTGTTACATGTTTTGTTGTGAAGTTGATACTTTGGATTGGTATATTTGAATTAGATTTGAGTATGAAATGGTTGATGATGTTAAGAGGATAAATTGTGCATGTTTTGGTATGTTTTGGATGTGTTTGTAGTATGAAATTGGAATGGTTGGATGCTTGTAGGTGTGACCCAATGTGTGGGTGGCAAATTGGCCTTGCAAATAGCCTATATTTGCCCATACGGTTGAGTACACAGGCGTGTGGCTCGACCGTGTCCCCTAAGTTTGCAAATTGAAACAAGTCAAACTCACACACGGGCTAGACACACGGGCGTGTGTCTGGCCGTGTTAAATAAGTCAGTGTCGACCACGGGTGAAGAACACGGGTGTGTCCTCGGTCGTGTAGATAAGTTAGTATGTATGCCCAGTTCTGACACGGCTTGGACACAAGGGTGTGTCTGAGGCCGTGTGAGGCACACGGCCTACCCACACGGGCGTGTGACCTCTGTAACTTTGAAAAATGTTAATTTTTTGGAAAAATATCGTATGTGTTCGGTTTAGTCCCGACCTCTTCCCAATGCATGTGTAAGGTCTCGAAGACCTATTTAAGGGACTCTATGATTGTGAATGATTAAGTTGAGATGTAAAATGATTATAAATGTTACGAATGTTTGGTAATGCCTCTTAACCCTATTTCGGCGATGGTTACGGGTTAGGGGTGTTACATTCTATAGGTAGCAGAGCTACGGTTTAGTCAATTCTAAGACTAACGTAGCGCGTGTGAGTCTAGCTATACATGCCATATATATAAACTGTGATAGTGTGATGATTGCTGCCAATTAAAATGTGTTTAGTAAATGGATCTCGATCGAGCAGTTGCTAATGATGTTGAGAGCAATGCGCCTGCTCTCGCTCATGGAACAACGCCAGCCAAATCTCGGCCGATTGCTAGTAGTCACGATGGAGAGGCTAAGCAAGCCTTCTTCCAAATGATGAGTGAGTGGTTTTCAAAGTTCGTTCGAACGAATCTGACTGCTCAACAACCTCCACCCCCACAAGTACCTGTATTGCCACAAGTTTCAGATCGGATCCGATTGACTAAACCTCCTGTGCATAAAATTCAAAAGTACGGGGCCGAAGAGTTTAGTGCCACAGTTGATAATGATGCTGAACAAGCTGAGTTTTGGCTCAAGAATACAATTCGAGTGTTTGATGAGATGTCATTGACTTTTGATGAATGCTTAAAATGTGCTGTTTCATTGTTGAGAGATACTGTGTATAATTGGTGGAAAACTTTGATATCTGTGGTTCCGAGAGAATGAATCACCTGGGATTTCTTTCAAGCTGAATTACGAAAGAAATACATTAGTCAACGATTTATAGACCAGAAATGAAAAAGAGTTTCTAGAGCTGAAACAGGGCCGTATGTCAGTTACGGAATATGAATGAGAATTTGTGAGATTAAGCCAATATGTGTGAGAATGTGTTTCAACATAAACTACTATGTGTAAACGATTCATCGAAGGTTTTAATGAAGACATTAAACTGTTGGTTGGAAAACTTGATTTGAATGAGTTTGTAGTATTGGTTGAAAGAGCCTGCAAAGCCGAAGAGCTTAGTAAAGAAAAGAAGAAAGCAGATTCAGAAGCTAGAGATGAAAGAAAAAGGTCGATGAGTAAGTCGTATCAACCTTCGTCAAAAAGATTTAGAGATACAGCTAATCGCTCAAATGTTTCGTTTGGACATTTGAGTAAAGATCGTGTGAAACAGAATATTGGTCCTAAAACAGAAACTCCAATTGAATCGACTGTTGGAAGTGTCAGATGTAATAAGCCTGAGTGTAGACAGTATGGAAGACGTCATATCTGAGAATGCTGGGGCAAGTACAATAATAGAGCTTGCTACAAATGTGGATCACGAGATCACTTTATTCGAGATTGCCCAGAGATAGCTGAGGAAGATAATGTTCAGAGTGCGAGGACGAGTAACACAACAGTTAGGGGTAGACCACCCAGAAACACTAGAAATGTGAGCGGTAGTCAGAGAGGAACAATGGATACAGCCGTGAGAACTGAGGCGAGAGCACCTGCCCGAGCCTATGCTATTCGTGCTCGTGAAGAAGCATCATCTCCAGACGTCATAACTGGTACTTTTACTCTATTTGATACTGATGTGATTGCATTGATAGATCAAGGATCTACTCATTCATATGTTGGTGTGAATCTAGTATCTAGTAAGACTCTGCCTGTTGAGTCTAAAGAATTTGTAATTAGAGTATCGAACCCCTTAGGCAAATGTGTCTTGGTTGATAAAGTATTCAAGAGCTGTCCCTTGATGTTTCGAGATATTTGTTTTTCGGCTAATTTGATGCTGCTACCATTCGATGAGTTTGATATAATTCTAGGCATGGATTGGCTAACCTTACATAATGCTATTGTGAATTGTAAATGGAAGAGTATTGATTTGAGAAGTCAGAATGGTGAGATAGTTCGAATTGAATCCAGTGATTTGAATGGACTACCAGCTCTAATATCTTCAATGAAACCTTTGAATTATGTGAAAAAGGGATGTGAAGCTTATCTTGCATATGTGATAGATACAAAATTGTGAGAGAAGAAAGTTGAATCTGTGCCGGTAGTTTGCGAGTTCCCAGATGTGTTTCCTGAAAAATTACCGGGATTACCTCCGATAAGTGAAGTTGAGTTTGGTATTGATTTAGTGCCACGGACGACTCCTATCTCAATAGCTCCGTATAGAATGGCACCGACAGAATTGAAAGAATTGGAGTCTCAGTTGCAAGAGTTGACCGATAGAGGATTTGCACGACCGAGTTTTTCTCCCTGGGGTGCACTTGTTTTGTTTGTGAAAAAAAAGACGGAACCATGAGAATATGAATTGATTACAGACAACTCAACAAGGTGACTATAAAGAATAAATATAATTTTCCACGTATTGATGATTTGTTTGATCAGCTGAAAGGAGCTACAGTGTTTTCTAAGATAGATTTGAGATCGGGCTACTATCAGCTCCGAGTTAAAGAGGCAAATGTGCTAAAAACTACTTTTAGAATGAGGTACGGACATTACGAATTCTTAGTTATGCCTTTCAGACTAACGAATGCTCTTGAAGTGTTTATGGATTTAATGAATCAGATATTTAGACCATATTTGGATCGATTTGTTGTTGTGTTTATTGACGATATTTTGATTTATTCTTAGGATGAGATGCAACATGCCGAGCATTTGAGAATTGAGTTACAAACTCTGCGTGAGAAGCAATTGTATGCAAAGTTTAGTAAATGTGAGTTCTGGTTGCGTGAGGTTAGTTTTCTAGGACATATAGTGTCGGCTGCGAGAATACAAGTTGATTCGAGTAAGATCTCAGCAATTCTGGATTGGAAACCTCCGAGAAATGTGTCTGAAGTCCGTAGTTTTCTGGGACTAGCAGGGTATTATAGACGATTTGTGAAAGGTTTCTCGATGATTGCAACTCCGATGACAAAATTACTTCAGAAAGATGTTAAATTCGAGTGGTCAGAAAAGTGTCAGCAGAGTTTTGAACAGTTGAAAGTATTGTTGATAGAGGCACCAGTGTTAGTTCAACCTGAATCGGGTAAAGAATTCATAGTTTACAGTGATGCATCATTGAATGGTATGGGCTGTGTGTTGATGCAAGAGAGAAAAGTTATAGCTTATGCTTCGAGACAGTTAAAGCCGCATGAAAAGAGCTATCCGACTCATGATCTTGAATTAGCAGCTATTGTATTAGCATTGAAGATTTGGCGTCACTACTTATTTGGTGAAAAGTGTCACATTTATACTGATCACAAGAGCTTGAAATATTTAATGACTCAGAAAGAATTGAATTTGAGACAGCGAAGATGGTTAGAATTGCTAAAAGACTATGAATTAGTAATTGACTATCATCCACGTAAAGCTAATGTTGTTGCTGATGCTCTGAGCCGAAAGTCTTTATTTGCTTTGTAAGCAATGTGTACTCGGATAGATCTGTGTGATGATGGTTCGATTTTGGCTGAGTTGAAAGTGAGGCCAATGTTTATACGTCAGATTTGTGATGCCCAGAAAAGTGATGATGAGATGATGGAAAAATGAGATCAGTGTGGTTCGAATTGTGATTCAAAATTTCGAGTTGATAATGATGATTGTTTGAGATTTCGAGATCGAATTTGTTTTCTGAGAAATTCAGAGTTGATTCAGTTGATTCTGAACGAAGCTCATAATAGTCGTATGTCAATTCATCCGGGAAGTACGAAAATGTACAATGATTTGAAACAGTTTTATTGGTGGCATGGTATGAAATGGGATATTTCAAAGTTTGTTTCGAGATGTTTAGTTTGTCAGCAAGTCAAAGCTGAACATCAGGTTCCATCCGGTTTGCTACAACCGATAATGATTCCTAAGTGGAAATGGGAGAGAATCACGATGGACTTTGTGTCGGGATTACCTTCATCTCTGAGATAGAAAGATGCGATCTGGGTGATAGTTGATAGATTAACGAAATCAGCTCATTTTATTCTGGTGAGAACAGATTATTCGCTTGATAAATTAGCTGAATTATATATTTATGAGATTGTGAGATTACACGGGGTTCCACTATCTATTGTATCTGACAGAGATCCGAGGTTTACCTCGCATTTTTGGAAGAAATTACAAGAGGCTTTAGGTATGATGCTGCATTTCAGTACTGCATTTCATCTGCAAACGGATGGTCAATCCTATCAGATCATTCAGATTCTCAAGGATATGTTGAGATGTTGTATTCTTGAGTTTGAAAGTACATGGGAAAAACATCTAACGTTGATTGAATTCGCGTACAATAATAGCTTTCAACCTAGCATTAAAATGGCACCATACGAAGCTCGTTACGGTCGTAAATGCAGAACTCCATTGTATTAGACTGAGCTTAGTGAGAATAAGATTCACGGGGTTAATTCGATAAAAGAGACTGAGCAGAAAGTGAAAGTGATTCGTGACTGTCTGAAAGCCGCATCAGATCGTCAGAAGTCTTATGCAAATTTTAAATGAAAGATATTGAATTTGAGATCGGTGATAAAGTGTTTTTAAAAGTGTCACCGTGGAAGAAAATAATTTGTTTTGGCAGAAAAGGCAAATTGAGTCCGAGGTTCATCGGACCGTATGACATAATCGAACGTATCGGACCGATTGCTTATAGATTGTTGTTGCCACCTAAGTTAGAAAAGATTCATAATGTGTTTCAGGTATCAATGCTTAGACGATACAGATCCGATCCATCGCATGTGATTGCCCCTACTGAAGTTGAGATTCAGTCTGATTTATCGTATAACGAAGAACCAATTGGAATTCTGGCAAAGAGTTGAGAAATAATAAAATTTCTTTAGTTAAAGTGTTGTGGCACAAACACGGAGTTGAAGAGGCTACGTGGGAGCCTGAAGATGTTATGAGAGAGCAATATCTGAATCTATTCACTGGTAAGATTTTCAGGGATGAAAATCCCTAAATGGGGAGAGTTATAATAGCCCGGTTTAGACCCTAGTCGAAACAGTGGTTTTGAGACCACAAATCCGAGGTCTAAAAAGATTTTAATATTATTTTTAGTGTTTACAGTAAGTGATTAAGCATGTGTGAAAATTTTGTTTGAAAATTTTATTGTTTGTGTGCTTAATTTGCAAAAAGGACTTAATCGCAGAATGTGTAAAATTGTCCTTCTAATTAATTATGTGCCGAATTGATGTGTCTTACTAATGTGAGGTCCTTATGTGGTAAATGGACCCTTAGATTAATGCATGGACAAGGATGGACATATGATAGTGGGATTTTAATGTTATTATTGAGGATAAAAAGGTAAAATAGTTAATATGCTTAATAAAATAAAACAAACATAAAACATGGCCATTTTATTTATCTTTTAGCCGAAAATAAGAGAAAGAAAGAAGGGTTTAAGCTTCCTTTGCATTCGGCACTCATTTAGTTCAATCAAGTTATGTTTTGAGTTCGGTTTTTGATGATTTTTATGTTTTTGTGATCGTTGCTTCGTGTTTTAGCAAGCCCATGTCCTAATTTTTGAGTTTGTTGGTGGTTTTGTAAAATGCCATTGATGAATGCTTGAGTTTTGTGTTGATAGTTAGTGAAATATGAAAGTTTAATGTTGGGTTAACATGTTTTTTTCTTTGAATTTTTGGTGAATTTGAGTAATTTGGGCTAAATTGTGAAAATGAGAAATTGGAGGACTAAAATGTGAAATAAATGAAATATGTGGGCTTGTATGAACATGAGGAATATTCGGCCAAGCATGAGAATATTGAAATTGTGTGTACTTTGTGATTTTATGAAATAAGGACTAAAATGTAAAAATGTAAAAATATGAGGGCTATTTTGTAAAATGCCCTAAATATGTGTGTTTGGATTAAATTGAATGATTTGATGAATAAAAGAGTAAAATTTGAATATGTTTAGATCAAGAAAAGAGGAACTCAGATTTAGATCGAGGCAAGAATAAGGTGCTCGATTAATCGACTTATATAGTGATTTTACGTCCGAGGTAAGTTCGTGTATAATACGAATTGTTTAAATCATATACATGTGTTATGAAATGAATGAATATATGTTGATGAATTAGTAATGTTATATGTGGATTTGAGAGATGTGGCACTAAGTGTGCGAAATAGAATTGATACAGGATGAACAGCACTGAGTGTGCGAAATAAAAAAAGTATCGACTATATTGATTGGCATTGTGTGTGCGATACCGAGATAAATTCGGTTTAATGTAAAGGCACTAAGTGTGCGATGATATTAAAGCTTCAGCTAAGAAATTGGCACTAACTGTGCGAGTAAAGCAAATGTCTAAAGAAGATCGAACGATTTGTGGTATTAAGCATTGAGTAGTAAATGCGATAGTTAATGGCACAGGTATGTTTGGAACCTATGTGGTTGATGATACCGTATATGGATGATTATGTGAGAAGTGACTATGGAAGAGACTATGTATTATTGTGAATTGTATCATGAGATAGTCTGTTTAGTATATTGAAATTGAATTGTTAAGTTAAATGTATTATCTGTCGAACTAACTAAGCATTTAAGCTTACTATGTGAAGTGTTTCTTTGTTTTACAGTGTCATTAAAGCTAGCTCGGATCCGGGGATCGTCAGTGACTCAATCACACTATCGACTATCTATTTTGGTACTTTTGGAAGTTTTTTATATTTGGTATATGGCATGTATAGACTAGTGAATATGGTATGTTTTGAGATGTATAGTTCTTGCCATGTGATATGGCTTGAAAGATGAACACCTTTACTACATGTCTTGAATATGTGAGAATGAAGGTTATAATGTTTATATATGTGACTATGTGTGAGAGACCTTTATGACATGTTTTGGTAATATGGTGGTAGTATGTTTCTTTCTATGAATTGGTAAGGATTAAATGATGAATCGAATACATGTTTTGTTGTGAAGTTGATACTTTGGATTGGTATATTTGAATTAGATTTGAGTATGAAATGGTTGATGATGTTAAGAGGATAAATTGTGCATGTTTTGGTATGTTTTGGATGTGTTTGGAGTATGAAATTGGAATGGTTGGATGCTTGTAGGTGTGACCCAATGTGTGGCTGGCAAATTGGCCTTGCAAATGGCCTATATTTGCTCACAAGGTTGAGCACACGGGCGTGTGGCTCAACCGTGTCCCCTAAGTTTGTAAATTGAAACAAGTCAGACTCGCACACGGGCTAGACACACGAGCGTGTGATTGGCCGTGTGCAATAAGTCAGTGTCGACCACGGGTGAAGGACACGGGCGTGTCCTCGGCCGTGTGGATAAGTCAGTATGTATGTCCTGTTCTGACACGGCTTGGACACAAGGGTGTGTTTGAGGCCGTTTGAGGCACACGGCCTACCCAAACGGGCTTGTGACCTCTGTAACTTTGAAAAATGTTAAGTTCTTGGAAAAATATCGTATGTGTTCGGTTTAGTCCCTTCCTCTTCCCAATGCATGTGTAAGGTCTCGAAGACCTATTTAAGGGACTCTATGATTGTGAATGATTAAGTTGAGGTGCAAAATGATTATAAATGTTCTGAATGTTTGGTAATGCCTCTTAACCCTGTTTTGATGACGGTTACGGGTTAGCGGTGTTACATTTTATTTGTATCAGAGCTACGGTTTAGTCGATTCTAGGACTAACGTAGCGCGTGTGAGCCTAGCTATACATGCCATATATATAAACTACGATAGTGTGATGATCCCTGACAATTAAAATGTGTTTTCATATAGTAAATGGATCCCGATCGAGCAGTTGCTGATGATGTTGAGAGCAATGCGCCTGCTCCCGCTCAAGGGACAGCGCCGGCCGAATCTAGGCCGATTGCTAGTAGTCACGAGGGAGAGGCTAAGCAAGCCTTATTCCAAATGATGAGTGAGTGGTTTTCGAAGTTTGTTCGAACGAATCCGGCTGCTCAACAACCTCCACCCCACATGTACCTGTAGTGCCACAAGATTCAGATCCGGTCCGGTTGAGTAAACCTCCTGTGGATAAAATTTGAAAGTATGGGGCCGAAGAGTCTAGGGCCACAGTTGATGATGATGCTGAACGAGCTGAGTTTTGGCTCGAGAATACAATTCGAGTGTTTGATGAAATGTGATTGACTTTTGATGAATGCTTAAAATGTGTTGTTTCATTGTTCAGAGATACTGTGTATAATTGGTGGAAAACATTGATATCTGTGGTTCTAAGAGAATAAATCACCTGATATTTCTTTCAAGCTGAATTGCGGAAGAAATACATTAGTCAACGATTTATAGACCAGAAACGAAAAGAGTTTCTAGAGCTGAAATAGGGCCGTATGTCAGTAACGGAATATGAACGAGAATTTGTGATATTGAGCCAGTATGCGCGAGAATGTGTTTCAACAGAAACTGCTATGTGTAAACGATTCATCAAAGGTTTGAATGAAGACATTAAACTGTTGGTTGGAATACTTGATTTGAATGAGTTTGTAGTATTGGTTGAAAAAGCCTGCAAAGCCGAAGAGCTTAGTAAAGAAAAGAAGAAAGCGGATTCAGAAGCTAGAGATGAAAGAAAAAGGTCGATGAGTAAGTCGTATCAACCTTTGTCAAAAAGATTTAGAGATGCAGCTAATCGCTCAAATGTTTCGTTTGGACATTCGAGTAAAGATCGTGTGAAACAGAATATTGGTCCTAAAATAGAAGCTCCAATTGAATCGAGTGTTGGAAGTGTCAGAAGTAATAAGCCTGAGTGTAGACAGTATGGAAGACGTCATATCGGAGAATGCTAGGGCAAGTACAATAATAGAGCTTGCTACAAATGTGGATCACGAGATCACTTTATTCGAGATTGCCCAAAGATAGCTGAGGAAGATAATGTTTAGAGTGCGAGGACGAGTAACACAACAGTTAGGGGTAGACCACCCAGAAACACTGGAAATGTGAGCGGTAGTCAGAGAGGAACAACGGATACAGCCGTGAGATCTGAGGCGAGAGCACTTGCCCGAGCCTATGCTATTCGCGCTCGTGAAGAAGTGTCATCTCTACACGTCATAACTGGTACTTTTACTCTGTTTGATACTGATGTGATTACATTGATAGATCCAGGATCTACTCATTCATATGTGTGTCTGAATCTAGTATCTAGTAAGACTCTGCCTGTTGAGTCTACAGAATTTGTAATTAGAGTATCGAACCCCTTAGGCAAATGTGTCTTGGTTGATAAAGTATGCAAGAACTGTCCGTTGATGTTTCGGGATATTTGTTTTCCGGCTAATTTGATGCTGCTACCATTCGATGAGTTTGATATAATTCTAGGCATGGATTGGCTAACCTTACATAATGCTATTGTGAATTGTAAATGGAAGAGTATTGATTTGAGAAGTCAGAATGGTGAGATAGTTCGAATTGAATCTAATGATTTGAATGGACTACCAGCTCTAATATCCTCAATGAAAGCTTTGAATTATGTGAAAAAGGGATGTGAAGCTTATCTTGCATATGTGATAGATACAAAAGTGTCAGAAAAGAAAGCTGAATCTATGCCGATAGTTTGCGAGTTCCCAGATGTGTTTCCTGAAGAATTACCGGGATTACCTTTAATATGTGAAGTTGAGTTTGGTATTGATTTAGTGCCAGGGACGACTCCTATCTCAATAGCTCCGTATAGAATGGCACCGACAGAATTGAAAGAATTGAAGTCTCAATTGCAAGAGTTGACCGATAGAGGATTTGCACGACCAAGTTTTTCTCCCTGGGGTGCACTTGTTTTGTTTGTGAAAAAGAAAGACGGAACCATGAGAATGTGCATTGATTACAGACAAATCAACAAGGTGACTATAAAGAATAAATATCCTTTGCCACATATTGATGATTTGTTTGATCAGCTGAAAGGAGCTACAGTGTTTTCTAAGATAGATTTGAGATCAGGCTACTATCAGCTACGAGTTAAAGAGGAAAATGTGCCGAAAACTACTTTCAGAACGAGGTACGAATATTACGAATTCTTAGTTATGCCTTTCGGAGTAACGAATGCTCCTGCAGTGTTTATGGATTTAATGAATTGGATATTTAGACCGTATTTGGATCGTTTTGTCGTTGTGTTTATTTGACGATATGATTTATTCTTGTGATGAGACGCAATATGCCGAGCATTTTAGAATTGTGTTACAGACCCTGCGTGAGAAGCAATTGTATGCAAAGTTTAGTAAAGGTGAGTTCTTATTGCGTGAGGTTTATTTTCTTGGACATATAATGTCGGCTACGAGAATACGAGTTGATCCGAATAAGATCTCAGAATTCTGGATTGGAAACCTCCGAAAAATGTGTCTGAAGTCCGTAGTTTTCTGGGACTAGCGGGGTATTATAGACGGTTTGTAAAAGGTTTCTCGATGATTGCAACTCCGATGACGAATTTACTACAGAAATATGTTAAATTCGAGTGGTCAAAAAAGTGTCAGCAGAGTTTTGAACAGTTGAGAGTATTGTTAACAGAGGCACCAGTGTTAGTTCAACCTCAATTGGGTAAAGAATTCATAGTTTACAGTGATGCATCATTAAATGGTTTGGGCTATGTGTTGATGCAAGAGGGCAAAGTTATATCTTATACTTCGAGACAGTTAAAGCCGCATGAAAAGAACTATCCGACTCATGATCTTGAATTAGCAGCTATTGTATTTGCATTGAAGATTTGGCGTCACTACTTATTTGGTGAAAAGTGTCACATTTATACTGATCACAAGAGCTTGAAATATTTAATGACTCGGAAAGAATTGAATTTGCGACAGCGAAGATGGTTAGAATTGCTAAAAGACTATGAATTAGTAATTGACTATCATCCAGGTAAAGCTAATTTTGTTGCTGATGCTCTGAGCCAAAAGTCTTTATTTGCTTTGTAAGCAATGAGTACTCGGATAGATCTGTGTGATAATGGTTCGGTTTTGGCTGAGTTGAAAGTGAGGCCAATGTTTATACGTCAGATTTGTGATGCCCAAAAAAGTGATGATGAGATGACGGCAAAACGAGATCAGTGTGGTTCGAATTGTGATTTAGAATTTCTAGTTGATAATGATGATTGTTTGAGATTTCGAGATCGGATGTGTATTCCTAGAAATTCAGAGTTGATTCAGTTGATTCTAAACGAAGCTTAAAATAGTCGTATGTCAATTCATCCGGGAAGTACGAAAATGTACAATGATTTGAAACAGTTTTATTGGTGGCATGGTATGAAAGAGGATATTTCAAAGTTTGTTTCGAGATGTTTAGTTTGTCAGCAAGTCAAAGCTGAACATCAGGTTCCATCCAGTTTGCTACAACCAATAATGATTCCTGAGTGGAAATGGGAGAGAATCACGATGGACTTTGTGTCGGGATTACCTTCATCTTCGAGAAAGAAAGATGCGATCTGGGTGATAGTTGATAGATTAACGAAATCAGCTCATTTTATTCCGGTGAGAACATATTATTCGCTTGATAAATTAGTTGGATTATATATTTTTGAGATTGTGAGATTGCACGGGGTGCCATTATCTATTGTATCTGACAGAAATCTGAGGTTTACCTCGCGGTTTTGGAAGAAATTGCTAGAGGCTTTAGGTACGAAACTGCATTTCAGTACAGCATTTCATCCACAAACGGATGGTCAATCCGAGCGGATCATTCAGATTCTCGAGGATAAGTTGAGATGTTTTATTTTTTAGTTTGAAAGTACAAGGGAAAAACATCTACCGTTGATTGAATTCGCGTACAATAATAGCTTTCAATCTAGAATTAAAATGGCACCATACGATGCTCTTTAAGGTCGTAAATGCAGAACTCCATTGTATTGGGCTTGTATGAAATATGTGGAATAAATGAAATATGTGGGCTTGTATGAACATGAGGAATATTCGGCCAAGCATGAGAATATTGGAATTGTGTGTATTTTGTGATTTTATGAAATAGGGACTAAAATGTCAAAATGTAAAAATGTGAGGGCTATTTTGTAAAATGCCCTAAATATGTGTGTTTGGATTAAATTGAATGATTTGGTGAATAAAAGAGTTAAATTTGAATATGTTTAGATCAAGAAAAGAGGAACTCGGATTTAGATCGAGGCAAGAACAAGGTGCTCGATTAATCGACTTATATCGTGATTTTACGTCTGAGGTAAGTTCGTGTATAATACGAATTGTGTAAATAATATACATGTGTTATGAAATGAATGAATATATGTTGATGAATTAGTAATTCTATATGTGGATTTGAGAGATGTGGCACTAAGTGTGCGAAATAGAATTGATACAGTATGAAGGGCACTGAGTGTGCGAAATAAATAAAGTATCAACTATATTGATTGGCACTGTGTGTGCGATACCGAGATAAATTCGGTTTAATGTAAAGGCACTAAGTGTGCGATGATATTAAAGCTTCGGCTAAGAAATTGGCACTAAGTGTGCGAGTAAACCAAATGTCTAAAGAAGATCGAACGATTTGTGGTATTGAGCATTGAGTAGTAAATGCGATAGTTAATGGCACAGGTATGTTCGGAACCTATGTGGTTGATGATACCGTATATGGATGATTATGTGAGAAGTGACTATGGAAGAGACTATGTATTATTGTGAATTGTATCATGAGATAGTCTATTTAGTATATTGAAATTGAATTGTTAAGTTAAATGTATTATATGTCGAACTTACGAAGCTTTTAAGCTTACTATGTGAAGTGTTTCTCTGTTTTACAGTGTCATTAAAGCTAGCTCGGATCCGCGGATCGTCAGCGACTCAATCACACTATCGGCTATCTATTTTGGTACTTTTGGAAGTTGTATATATTTGGTATATGGCATGTATAGACTAGTGAATATGGTATGTTTTGAGATGTATAGTTCTTGCCATGTGATATAGCTTGAAAGATGAACACCTTTAGTACATGTCTTGAATATGTGAGAATGAAGGTTATAATGTTTATATATGTGACTTTGTGTGAGAGACCTTTATGACATGTTTTGGTAATATGGTGGTAGTATGTTTCTTGCTATGAATTGGTAAGGATTAAAAGATGAATGGAGTACATGTTTTGTTGTGAAGCTGATACTTTGGATTGGTATATTTGAATTAGATTTGAGTATGAAATGTTTGATAATGTTAAGAGGATAAATTGTGCATGTTTTGGTATGTTTTGGATGTGTTTGGAGTATGAAATTGGAATGGTTTGATGCTTGTAGGTGTGACCAATGTGTGGGTGGCAAATTGGCCTTGCAAGTAGCCTATATTTGCCCACACGGTTGAGCACACGGGCGTGTGGCTCGACCGTGTCCCCTAAATTTGCAAATTGAAACAAGTCAGACTCGCACACGGGCTAGACACACGGGCGTGTGACTGGCTGTGTGAAATAAGTCAGTGTCGACCACGGGTGAAGCACACGGGCGTGTCCTCGGCCGTGTGGATAAGTCAGTATGTATGCCCTGTTCTGACACGGATTGGACACACGGGTGTGTCTAAGGCCGTTTGAGGCACACGGCCTGCCCACACGGGCGTGTGACCTCTGTAACTTTGAAAAATGTTAAGTTTTTGGAAAATATCGTATGTGTTTGGTTTAGTCCCTACCCCTTCCCAATGCATGTGTAAGGTCTCGAAGACCTATTTAAGGGACTCTATGATTGTGAATGATTAAGCTGAGATGTAAAATGATTATAAATGTTCCAAATGTTTGGTAATGCCTCTTAACCCTATTCCGGCGACGGTTACGGGTTAGGGGTGTTACATAACGGGACAAATTAGGTTTGAAACAATTTAATCACATAAACCTAAAGTTATGCAAGGTAATAAGTTCTCTTAGTCTATTACGATCCTCTAAATTATTCTATTTAGGATATAAATTAAGCATGCACCATCCAATTATTGCGTCCATTAATCGCCATCTGGTCAGGATTGATCAACTAATTCTAATGCATCAAAACTTATTTTAATGCATGAAATACAGAAATGATTTTAATTGGAAACATAAAAAAATGAGGCACAAAACATCATAAACATGAATCAAATGAATTTTATCCTATTAATGCAATCATTCTAGCCAAAACAAATGTAACACCACATACCCGGCTTGGACGCCAAGCCAAATATCAAGATGCCACACCACCATCTCACTGCTTGTTCATCTAAAACGACATGTTATTTTACATCCACCTTTTTTTTCTATTAATAACATAGCATTATCATGAATTATAAACCATACATTCACTTTTAATTGATAAACCATGCCAAGAATTCATAAAATAGCATAACATAGGTATTAATCATGCATTAGGACCACTTATCAAATTTTCCCAAAAATGTTACGTAGGTATCGATATCGCCTCTAAGGTATCGATATTTCCTTTAAGTGGTATCGATACCACCTAGAAAATTGATACCAAACTAGCATTTTGTTTCTCACCAAATTTCAAAACTTCGGATAATATCAGTACCTTTCACAAGGTATCAATAATTACACCCCGAGTATCGATACTCGGGCCAAGGTATTGATACCAAATTGGTTTTCTAACTTCTTGCAGTTTAAAAAATATAGAGTTATCGTTTTAAATGCCTTAATATCGATACCTTTGCTTCAGGTTACAAAAATTTAGCATATAAGAGCATTTAAATTATTCAAACTTGGTCCCAAACATCATGCTTCATTCACCTAGTCACAAAAGCATCAAAATGTCTAAACAATAAACCAAACACCATGTCCAAGCTCACAAGCTTCCAAACATACAAAATATACAAATAATCCCCAATACGTATGTAACAGCTCGTTTTTGGTCAAATCAGAATAGTGGTTTTGGGACCACAAATCCGAAGTTGAAATAATTATTTTATTATTATTTTAATATCTACAGCATGATAATTGTAACATCCCAAAAATTAGGGGTTTATGATTTTTGCATAATTGCATGTTGTGCTTGCTCAACGGGTTGTTTGAGGGTGTTTAGGGGTTCTAGGGAGGCCTGGGTTCGAGTCCAAGCCCTAGAATTTTTTTTTGTTTTTGGCCCTTTAGTGGAGAGGGCTGTTGGAAGCAAGACTTAAGGGAATTTGCATGTGTTTTACTAACACAAGTGAGCTGGTATTGTGGTGGCAAGTGGCGTGTTGGGCATGCAAGGAGGTATGGGGTTCGAATCCCTCAAGCTACACTAGTAGCTTTTATTTTGTGCTTTGGGAGAGAAGGAAGCAAAGTTGGGATCAAACTCTGCTATGGGAGTTGAAGAATGGGTCAAATCATTTGAATGGATGAAGGAGAGGGTTTGTGGGAGGAAAAAGGGGATGAAATCGTTGGATAGGGGAGAGTGGTAGTAGTGGCCGAATTTGGGAGTGTTGTGGGGAGGAGAAATTCGGCTTAGGAGTTGTGTTAGGTATTTTTGGCTAGTGAAGAGTCTAGGTGCCGAATCCTTGTTTTTTATTTTCCTCTGAAAGTGCTGAATTTCCTTTAGCTTTCTTTTGTAAGTTTTTACTTTTTTGGGTCACATTTTCTGGTGCATTTCGGGTCATCTTCTTTCAATTCTTAATCTCTCTCTTTTCTTCTCCGACTTCTTTCCTACTCTTTTATCTCCATAGTCGAATTTGGTTCTTTTGTTTTACTACTAAGTGCCGAATTGTTCCATCATTAACTCATCGTGCTACTCTTTGCTACCGAATCTTTCTTACCCATTTGGCTCATCCCTGGTCAAAAGGTAATGTTTCCTCTTCTTATACTTTCTTTCTTTCCTCTCTTGGCTCTGCTTAAGCCGAAACTCTTACCCTTGATTTTTATGGTCTAGGCTGAATCTACTTACCGCACTTCATCTCGAATCCTTTTGTTTTCTGTGGTGGGGGCCGAAACTTCCTGTGGGCATCTACCATTTTCGTGGTGTTTTGGTAAGGGGTGATAAGACTAATAGTTCTTGTAACCCGTTTATGGTTGGATCGTTCATGTTTATTCAAGCAGGCCTCGGTCTCTCCTCTGTGTGGGTGGGGGCCGAATGTTAGATGTCTTCTGACACTCTTTTTGTTCATCAAAACAATGGTAGGGTCTTATTTTCCGTAGTCAAGGGGTAAGGCCAAGGACATGGTGCACGGAAGGAGATCGCACTGTGGTAAGTGGGGTTAACCTAGTAAGTGTTTCTAGTTACGTTTATCAAAGTGGAGACTAACCTGGTGTCAACTATCGCTATAGGTGTTTTGGAAAGCATTAGAAAGCACAACTCGTATTAGGTGTGTAATCTCACACCGTTGTTTGTAATAATATCATGTTCTATGATTTGGGCGTAAATCGAAATGCCGAAAAGTCAGAGTATCGGGAATGGAGGCACTCGAGCGTGCGAACGCTCATAGTGACAAACCGAGCCACTAGTGATAACGGTAGATCGTTAAGAGTATCACGAACACTCTCGTGAATCTGAGGCCGTAATGGGCCTTGTTGAGCCAAAAAGGGCTAAGTGGGCCCAATGGGCTACCCAGCCCACACGGGCAAAACCGATGGAAAAATGACCGAATAATTGATGTGACTACGAAGTCCGTAAAACCGAGACTGGAAACAGACAAAGTGGGCCACACGAGCGTGTGGGCCTGAATGGGCCGAAATCGGGTTTTAGGCCCAATAGCCCTATAACGACTGGAAATGGTAACCGAGTCGCTCGAGGTGACATTAGGCCTTCGGAAAGGCCATTGTAGGTGAAAATTACTGAAATAACCTCGGTGGGTAAATTACTGAAATACCCTCGGTGGGTAAATTACTGAAATACCCTTGGAGGGTAAATTACTTAAATACCATCGGTGGGTAAATTACTGAAATACCCTCGGTGGGTAAATTACTAAAATAACCTCGGTGGGTAAATTACTGAAATACCCTCGGTGGGTAAATTACTGAAATACCCTCGGAGGGTAAATTACTGAAATATTCTCGGTGGGTAAATTACTGAAATACCCTCGGTGGGTAAATTACTGAAATACCCTCGGTGGGTAAACTATTGAAATGCCCTCGTTGGGTTAAATTACTGTATACCCCTAGGGGTAGATTTAGTATGTTTGTGTGTAATAAGTTTAATTACTATGATGGTAAACTGTTGCATACACTGGATTAATATGTCACGACATGTTGCATTGGGTTGGGTTATGTATGTGGAAAAAGTATTGTACTGGTGGCTATGCCACGTTATACTGATTCAGTGGCTCTGCCACGATATACTGATTTTAGTAGTTCAGCCACATATACTGTTACTGGTAGCTTTGCTGCGTTGATATTGGAAGCTCGGCTGCGTTCTTGGTGTGTAGGGCTGGGTGGGTTGACTTGGTCCCCATAGGTGAGTAGGGTTGGTATGGGTGGTGTGTTGGTTGGTTTGGGTTGGGCTGCATTCTCTGTTTGCATTACCATGATTTTGGGGTGAGGCCTGATCGATACTACATGGGCTTGGGTCCAACTGTGGATCAGAATAGGATTACACTCGAGTTCTTGTAACTCACCTTTTCCTTAATCGTGCGTGTAATCCCCACCTTAGAGGATTTGGAGCCGCGAGGACTCTGAGGTGGCCACACGCATCGCATGTTTCGAGGGTGCACTTAATATTTTAATTTGGGATTACTTTGCTTTTAATTATTGGGTTTATAATTGTTGTAATAAGGCCATTGGAACTGTTTTAACTTTTATTTGGGTTTTCTTTAAACACTGCAAAGTTAATCAACATGAGGTTTTCAAACCAATAAACAACTAATTTTCAAATATCACGCTTTCATAATTATTAAGACCAAACTTCTGTAACTGAAAAGGTTTTTAATAAACAAAGTAATACATGCATTTTTGAAAGGGTATTAAATTGAGTAAACTTCTTTTGTGAATAAGCAACGAGAAACAAAATTTTGAACGTTTAAGTTAGAATTTGACAATGTGTTTTTCAAACATCCATGAGGTTTTAAACATCACCTGATGTGGCACGCTAGATCCGGCCGTAATGTTTAGGCCGAGTTTGGGGTGTTACATTTAGTGGTATCAAAGCCAGGTTGTAAAAACTCGACTGTGGAATGGGTTTTGAAAATGTTTCAAATTTGTTTAAAGTCAGGTTTAGAAAAGTAGTATCACTGAACGTGCGGCACACCGAGTCTCTGGCATCTGAATTCGTAAGTTTCTCTACTCTATACTTGATTATATGATGAAATGACTGTAGTAAGAAACTACTAGAGATAGTGGTAGTACACTAAAACTTTTCGCTATAGAAACTAAGACTATAGAGACTGAAACGGTAGTAACTCGAGCTGCGAGAACAACTCTAAATACTGTTTTCCATAAAACACTTGTTAATAATCATGGGAACTATAAACTGATTCATAAAACTCTTAAACAGATTAATACGTTGCCTCGATATGAATGCAAGAGGTCGCGGAAGGGGTACACGTGGTCGTGGTAGAGGCCGAGGTGCTAGGGTTGGGTCCTCAGCATCGGGACATATACTTGAAAGGGAAGCACCGGCATCACCAGTGACTGAAACGGGGTCTCATGACCGAGCTGGTGGGGATGATGCTTTGTCCTAAGGAATGCTACGGGTTCTAGAATTGGTTGCTGGAGAGAGTACTGGGTCGGCAGCCCAAAGATCAATTTCTGAGCGACTCCGGTCAAACGGGGCTGAAATCTTCAGGGGCATCTCTGGTGTAGCCCCGAATGTAGCAGAATACTGGTTGGAGGCGGTCGAGCAGATCATGGATGACCTGGACTGCACAGTGGAGCAAAAGCTGAAAGGTGTAGTGTCCCTACTGCGAGATGAGGCATACCAGTGGTGGCTCACTGTGAGGGAAGGCACACGGGCGGACCGATTGACATGGGATTTCTTTAAAACGGCCTTCCAGGGGAAGTATGTCGGGGCTATTTATGTGGATGCCCGGAGAAAGGAATTCTTGAATCTGGTTTAGGGGAATAGGTCTGTGGCAGAGTATAAGGCGGAGTTCCTGCGCTTGAGCCGGTACGCTCGAGGTATAGTTGCAACAGAATATAAGCGCTGCGTGTGGTTTGAGGATGTTCTTCAGGATGAGTTACGGGTACTGATAGCCCCGCAGAGGGAAAGAGATTTCACTGCCTTGGTGGAGAAGGTAAAGATTACCGAGGATGTGAAACGCTCTGAGCGTCAAAACCGTAAAAAGAAGAGGGGCAGGAACAAGAGAGATTTTAGGCCTTCCAATTCTTCAGATAGATTTCATAAGAGGCCTAGATTTGATGGGCCGGTTCGAACTGGAGTTTCGTTTGTTGCCGGCAGACCGCAGCCTTGTGCAGTGTACAGGTTATCTCATCAGGGTGAATGTTGGAAGAGAACTGGGGCGTGCTTCAGATGTGGATCAAGAGACCACAGGGTTAAAGACTGTACGTAGAAGCCGGGTCCGATGCCAGTTGCGGGTCAGGGATATGTTCAGCCAGGGAGAGGTGGTCAATAACCACCGAGAGGCTGTGGTCCAGCCCGAGGGGGAAATGGGTTTGGGACGGGTCGTGAGAGCACCGGGCGAGGTGCCGTAATACTGAGATGAGACGGCCCGGTGGTTGGTGTTTGCTGCTCGGCATCGAGAGGATGGCGACGCACCTGACGTCATAATTGGTACGTTCCTCATTCATAATGTACCTTTTATAGCTTTGATTGATATTGGATCTATGGACTCGTATGTTGCATGTACTGTGTCTGGAACTTTGGGTTTACAGTATGAACTTCCTGATAGAGAAATGTCAGTGATTAGTCCATTAGGATAGTCGGTTATAGTAAATAAGTTGTTTAGAGATGTGCCTCTAGAGGTTCAAGGGGTGGTCTTTCCGGCAGACTTGATGGAATTACCATTTGGCGAATTTGATCTCATTCTGGGCATGGATTGGTTAGTGAAACATCGTGCAAACTTGGATTGCGCGGCTAAGCGGATGGTATTGAAGTTTTCAGAGGATCAGGAAGTGATTGTGATAGGGGAGCGAATGGATTATCTATCCAAAGTAATCTTAGCATTAATGGCCGAGAAGCTAGTTTGCAAGGGTTGCGAGGCATCCCTAACTTATGTCAACACGACTAATGCTAAGGGTTTGTCTGTTGGGGATGTCAGGACCGTAAAGGAATTCTCGGATGCATTCCCTGAAGAGCTTCTGGGGTTGCCACCAAATCGTGAGGTCGAGTTCGGTATTGAGCTCTTACCGGGAACGACTCCAGTGTCCATCGCCCCTTATAGGATGGCACCGAAGGAGCTGGTAGAATTAAAGGCTTAGATCTAAGAGCTTCTGGATCGGGGGTTTATCCGGCCGAGTGTGTCTCCGTGGGGAGCACTGGTATTGTTCGTAAAGAAGAAGGATGGTTCAATGTGCATGTGTATTGACTACCGTCAGCTGAACAAGTTAACGATTAAGAACAAATACCCACTACCAAAGATAGAGGATCTGTTTGATCAGCTGCGAGGAGCTTCAGTTTTCTCTAAAATAGATCTAAGATTAGGGTATCATCCGCTAAGGGTTAAGGAGGCATATATATACAAGACGGCATTTCGAACTCTTTATGGGCTTTACGAGTTTCTGGTGATGCCGTTCGGATTAACAAATGCACCAGCTGCTTTCATGGATATGATGAACCGGGTCTTCTAACCCTACTTAGACCGGTTCGTAGTGGTATTTATAGATGACTTTCTGGTGTATTCAAGAACTGAGGAGGAGCATGATTCATAGCTTTGGGTTGTTCTGCAGATATTGAGAGAAAAGCAACTTTATGCTAAATTTAGCAAGTACGAGTTTTGGCTGCGAGAGGTGACATTTTTGGGACATGTCGTGTCTGTCGAGGGAATTAGGGTTGATCCTTGGAAAGTTGAGGCTGTATTGGATTGGAAGCCACCAAAGACAGTATCAAAGGTTCGAAGTTTTTTGGGTTCTGGCCAGGTACTACAGACGGTTCGTTGAGGGGTTTTCATTGATTGCTGCACCCCTAACTAAGTTACTGCGCAAGGGGGTATCGTTTGTTTGGACAGATAAACAACAGGAGAGTTTTAAGAAGTTGAAGAAGATTATGACCGAAGCCACGATTTTAATTCAGCCAGAGGCGGGAAACGAATTTGTTGTCTATTGTGATGCGTCGCACACAGGTTTGGGTTGTGTGCTGATGCAAGAAGGGAAAGTGGTGGCTTATGCGTCCCGTCAGCTTAGGCCGCACGAGGTGAACTACTCCACTCATGACTTGGAATTAGCTGCAGTAGTGTTCGCATTGAAGATTTGGAGACATTATTTGTATGGGGAAAAGTCGATCATTTACACCGACCATAAGAGTCTTAAGTATATCCTTACCCAAAAGGAGTTGAATATTAGGCAACGGAGATGGATAGAGTTGCTGAAGGATTATGACTGCTCGATTGAGTACCATCCGGGAAAAGCCAACGTGGTAGAAAATGCACTGAGTCGCAAGGTGGTATCTGATCTAAGAGCAATGTTTGCTCATTTCAGCCTATTTGAGGATTGTAGTTTGTTAGCAGAACTTCAGGTAAAACCGACTTGGGTTGATCAGATTAAAGAAAAGCAGTTATTGGATGAGTCGTTGGGTTCTCATTTTCAGCAAGTGAAAAACGAGGAGACGGTGGATTTTGGGCTAAATAGTGAAGGAGTATTATGTTTCCGTGGAAGAGTTTGTGTGTCGAAGGACTCTGAGTTAAGGAAGTTGATTCTGCAGGAAGCGCATAGTAGCCCATATGCTATGCATCCTGGTGGAAACAAATTATACCGAGATCTACGCGAACTGTATTGGTGGCAAGGACTTAAGTGTGAGGTGACTGATTTCGTAAGTAAGTGTTTGACATGCCAGCAAGTGAAGGCTGAGCATCAACTGCCTTTGGGGATCTTTTGCAACTCAGAAAGATTCCCACTCGAAGTGGGAGAGGATAACAATGGATTTTGTTAGTGGGCTACCCTTGACGCCTACTAAGAAAGATTCAGTGTGGGTAATTGTTGACCGGCTGACTAAATCTGCCCACTTCATACCGGTTCGCACTGATTACTCGTTACAGAAATTGGCCAAGTTGTTTGTGGTCGAAATTGTGAGGCTACATGGGGTACCAGTGTTTATCATCTCAGACAGGGACCCTAGATTCACATCTCAATTCTGGAGAGTATTACATGAAGCTCTGGGTATAAGGTTAGATTTCAGCATAGCGTTTCATCCGTAGACTGACGGTTAGTCGGAGAGGGTAATCCAGATTCTAGAAGACATGTTAAAAAGTTGTGGTATTGACTTCAAAGGTAGTTGGAAAGACTATTTACCGTTGGCAGAATTTTCCTACAACAATAGCTACCAATCCAGCATTCAAATGGCACCATACGAGGCGTTATATGGTCGTAGGTGTCGTACCCCCACTTGTTGGACAGAATTGGGTGAGCGGCGACTGTTGGGTCCAGACTTAATTTTTGAAACTGAGGAGAAAGTGAAATTGATTCGAGGTCAGTTAAAGGAAGCATCGGATAGGCAGAAGTCATACGCTGATTTGAAGCGCAAAGAGATTGAATACTCTGTGGGAGATTTTGTCTTTTTGAAAGTCTCACCTCGGAAGAAGATTCTGAGATTTGGACAGAAGGACAAGTTAAGCCCCAGATTCATCGGATTGTACTGGGTGTTAAAATGTGTTGGACCGGTTGCCTATCAGCTTGAGTTGCCCCCTGAGTTAAACCGAATACATAATGTGTTCCATGTTTCTATTCTGAGACGCTACCGTTCGGATCCTTTTCATATAGTGCCGGTGGAAGAAATTGAGGTAAGATATGATCTGACATTTCAGGAGGAATCGGTGCAGATTTTGGATCGTAATGTTAAAGTGTTGAGAAGGAAATTAGTTCCATTAGTCAAGGTACTGTGGTGTAATCACGGTTCAGAGGAAGCCGCATGGGAGCCTGAGGAGGCAATGCTACATCAATACCCTCATCTCGTTTGATCAAGTAAAATTCGAGGCCAAAATTTCTTTAAGAGGGGTAGAATTGTAACATCCTAAAAATTAGGGGTTTGTGATTTTTGCATAATTGCATGTTGTGCTTGCTCAGCGGGTTGTTTGAGGGTGTTTAGGGGTTCTAGGGAGGCCTGGGTTCGAGTCCAAGCCCTGGAAAAATTGTGGTTTTTGGCCCTTTAGTGGAGAGGGCTGTTGGAAGCAAGACTTAAGGGAATTTGCATGTGTTTTACTAACACAAGTGAGCTGGTGTTGTGGTGGCAAGTGGCGTGTTGGGCATGCAAGGAGGTATGGGGTTTGAATCCCTAAAGCTGCACTGGTAGCTTTTATTTTGTGCTTTGGGAGAGGAGGAAGCAGAGTTGGGATCAAACTCTGCTGTGGGAGTTGAAGAATGGGTCAAATCATTTGAATGGATGAAGGAGAGGGTTTGTGGGAGGAAAAGGGGGACGAAATCGTGGGATAGGGGAGAGTGGTAGTAGTGGCCGAATTTGGGAGTGTTGTGGGGAGAAGAAATTCGGCTAAGGAGTTGTGTTAGGCATTTTTGGCTAGTGAAGAGTGTAGGTGTCAAATCCTTGTTTTTCCTTTATCCTCTGAAAGTGCTGAATTTCCTTTAGCTTTCTTTTGTAAGTTTTTACTTTTTTGGGTCACATTTTCTGGTGCATTTCGGCTCATCTTCTTTCAATTCTTCTTGTCGAATTCTTAATATCTCTCTTTTCTTCTCCGACTTCTTTCCTACTCTTTTCTCTCCATAGCCGAATTTTGTTATTTTGTTTTGCTGCTAAGTGCCGAATTGTTCCATCATTAACTCATCGTGCTACTCTTTGCTACCGAATCTTTCTTACCCATTCGGCTCATCCGTGGTCAAAAGGTAATGTTTCCTCTTCTTATACTTTCTTTCTTTCCTCTCTTGGCTCTACTTAAGCCGAAACTCTTACCCTTGATTTTTATGGTCTAGGCCGAATCTACTTACCCCACTTCATCTCGAATCCTTTTGTTTTCTGTGGTGGGGACCAAAACATCTTGTGGGCATCTACCGTTTTCGTGGTGTTTTGGTAGGGGGTGATAAGACTAATAGTTCTTGTAACCCGTTTATGGTTAGATCGTTCATGTTTATTCAAGCAGGCCTCGGTCTCTCCTCTGTGTGGGTGGGGGTCGAATGTTAGATGTCTTCTGACACTCTTTTTGTTCATCAAAACAATGTTAGGGTCTTGTTTTCCGTAGTCAAGGGGTAAGGCCAAGGACTTGCTGCACGGAAGGAGATCGCACTGTGGTAAGTGGGGTTAACCTAGTAAGTGTTTGTAGTTACGTTTATCAAAGTGGAGACTAACCTGGTGTCAACTATCGCTCTAGGTGTTTTGGAAAGCGTTAGAAAGCATAACTGGTATCAGGTGTGTAATCTCACACCGTTGTTTGTAATAATATCATGTTCTGTGATTTGGGCATAAATCGAAATGCCAAAAAGCTGGAGTATCGGCAACCAAGGCACTCGAGCGTGTGAACGCTCGTAGTGACAAACTAAGCCACTAGTGATGGCGGTAGATCGTTGAGAGTATCACGAACACTCTCGTGAATCTAAGGCCGTAATGGGCCTTGTTGAGCCGAAACGGGCTAAGTAGGCCCAATGGGCTAACCGACCCACACGGGCAAAACTGATAGAAAAGTGACTGAACAATTGATGTGACTGCAAAGTCCGTAAAATCGAGACTAGAAACGAACAAAGTGGGCCACACGAGCGTGTGGGCCCGAACGAGCTGAAATTGGGTTTTACGCCCAATAGTCCTGTAACGACTGAAAATGGTAACCGAGTCACTCGAGGCGACATTAGGCCTTCAGAAAGGCCATTGTAGGTGAAAATTACTGAAATACCCTCGGTGGGTAAATTACTGAAATACCCTCAGTGGGTAAATTACTGAAATACCCTCGGAGGGTAAATTACTGAAATACCCTCGGTGGGTAAATTATTGAAATACCCTCGGTGGGTAAATTACTGAAATACCCTCGGTGGGTAAATTACTGAAATACACTCGGTGGGTAAACTACTGAAATGCCCTCGTTGGGTGAAATTACTGTATACCCCTAGGGGTAGATTTAGTATGTTTGTGTGTAATCTGTTTAATTACTATGATGGTAAACTGTTGCATATACTGAATTAATTTGTCACGACATGTTGCATTGGGTTGGGTTATGTATGTGGAGGAAGTACTGTACTGGTGGCTATGCCACGTTATACTGATTCAGTGGCTCTGCCACGATATACTGATTTTAGTGGCTCAGCCACGTATACTGTTACTGGCAGCTTTGCTGCGTTGATATTGGTAGCTTGGCTGCGTTCTTGGTGTGTAGGGCTGGGTGGGTTGACTTGGTCCCCACAGGCGTGTAGGGTTGGTACGGGTGGTGTGTTGGTTGGTTTGGGTTGGGTTGCATTCTCTGTTTGCATTACCATGATTTTGGGGCTTAGGCCCAAACTGATGCTGCATGGGCTTGGGCCCAGACTGTGACTGTAACAGGGATTACACACTAAGTTCTTGTAACTCACCCTTTTCCTTAACTGTGCAGGTAATCCCCAGCCTGAGAGGATTTGGAGCCGCGAGGGACTCGGAGGTGGCCACACGTACTGCATGTTTCGAGGGTGCACTTAATATTTTAATTTGGGATTACTTTGATTTTAATTATTGGGTTTATAATTGTTGTAATAAGGCCATTGGAACTGTTTTTAAACACTGCAAAGTTAATCAACACGAGGTTTTCAAACCAATAAACAACTGATTTTCAAATATCATGCTTTCGTAGTTATTAAGACCAAACTTTTGTAACTGACAAGGTTTTTAATAAACAAAGTAATATGTGCATTTTTGAAAGGGTATTAAATTGAGTAAACTTCTTTTGCGAATAAGCAACGAGAAACGAAATTTTGAACGTTTCAGTTAGAATTTGACAATGTGTTTTCCAAACATCAGTGAGGTTTTAAACATCACCTGATGTGGCACGCTAGATCCGGCCGTAACGTTTAGGTCGGGTTTGGGGTGTTACAATAATATGATGGTGTGAAAATTTCGTTAAGAAATTTTATCGTTTGAGTGTTTAATTCGATAAAAAGGACTAAATCTCGTAAAGTGCAAAATTTATGTTCTATTAGTTAAAGGTGTCTAATAGCTATAGAACCTTAAAGTAAAGGTCCTTATGTTGTAATTAGACCATTATTAAATTGAGTGGACAAATATGGACATCTTTTTAATGGTTTTAAAGGTTATTGTATAAGGTTAATTAAGTAATTAGATAATTAAAAGTTAAATTAATAAAACAAAAGGCAATTTTTCTTCATTTATCATCTTCCTAACCGATTTTTGAAGAATAAAAAGCCATTAAAATATCTTCAAGGTTCGACTAAGCTAAATTTGGTGCATGGTTAGTATTTTTCAATCCGTTTTTAATGATTTTTATGTTTTTAAGATTTTTGCAACTAGGTCTAGCTAGCCCAGGGACTATTTTGCAAAATTGTTAAAGATTTAGGATGTTGCCATTGATGAATAAGCATGTATTTTGATGACTGATGATAGATTATGAATGTTTAATGATAGTTATACAAGTTTTGCTAAGTGATTTTTAATGAAAATGCAAATTAGGGATTAAATTGTAAAATGTGGAAACTTTGTGGTTAAAATGTGAAATAAATGGAAAATATGGGCTGATATGTGCACTAGGGAAATTCGGCTAGCATGGTTTGGTATTAAATTGCATGAAATTGTGATTTTATAAAATAAGGACTAAATTGTAAAAGTTGTGAAATACTTAGGGAAAAAGTGTAAATGTGTTTTAATGAGTATTGTGGACTAAATTGAATAGAGAGATAATTAAATAAGTTGATTTTGATTACCTATAGATCAATAAAAGCAAAATTCAGATCTAGATCGAGGGAAAAAAATACTCGACTAATCGACCTATTTCGCCGTTTTAGCGTCCAAGGTAAGTTCGTATGAAATAAGTTTCGTTATAAATGTATTTTAAATGCTTTGATATTGCATAAACTGTGAATACGAGACTGCGGACATGTTCGACGATGATTCAAAAAATGTTAAAATCCCGGTTAAACCTAGGAATAGATTAGGATACGAATGACATGTCATTAGGGGTTATTGTGATTATGTGATCCGGCATCGGTCCTATACGCCCCAATGGTGGCTGAGTATACCGGCATGTGTTGCAGTTACTTGACAGCTTGTGTGAGCAGCACCGTGTAGCTATGTCTTGACTGACAGCTTGTGTGAGCATGTAACACCCATTACCCGTATTCACCGCCGAAATAGGGTTATAGAGCATTACCGGACTTACAACACTTTTAAACATACATTTCATATACAATTTATCAATTTAAATACAATTCAACCATAACCAATCATAGTGTCCCTTAAACGAGCCTACGAAGCCTTAAACATACATTGGAAGTGGTTCGAGACTAAACCAGAAACTCGAGAAATTTTTCAACACTTAGAAAATTTTTCTCAAAACAGGGGACACACGCCCGTGTGGTTAGGCCGTATGGACAAAAATAGGCTATTTACCATGCCAATTTGTCACCCAAATTTTCATATATCTACACAACCAAAATGACACCAAATCATAGCATAAATAAACATTCAATTTAGCCACAATCAACGCTAATTCATACCATTTTCATTACCAACAGTCAACATGCTCATAACCTCAAATCTTACTCCATCAAAACATACCAAATCACATATACAAATCAACTAACTATAAATTTCCTAAACATACATTATTTTGAACAAATTCACAAACATAATTCACATCTAATATCAACCATATCTGCACATAACCAAAATTCATCAAATTAAGCCAACTCTCATGGCTATATTTACAACTCAAAACATATACATTTACAAGCCATTACAAATAACCAAAATCACTATCAACCCATAATCAAAATGACATCAAAATACCTATACATGCCATATACTCAAAATACCGAAATTCAAAGGTACCAAGTGATAGGTGGTAGTGTGAAGCGATCTCCGACGATCCCCGTATCCAAGGTAGCTTGATAACACTATAAAACACGAGAAAATAAACAAAGTAAGGTATAAAGCTTAGTAAGCTCATATGAGATAAACTTAATGCAATTACTTAAACATGATTCAATAATTTCAATACGTCAATATGTAACTTTCCTTAACTATCAAACCTTTCAAGTGCTCATTCACAAAACTATATACATTCGTCATCATTTCTTCGATTCAAAGCTAAAACGGTTTATACACATACCTGTACCATCTCGTACCAATCTCATATACATTTTCGTCTTTCATTTACCCATTGAACCATTCAGAATAGAAGTCGGATACTCAAGGATCTCACACGATAAGTACATATACCATGGCCCGAAGCCAAATCAAGGTAACTTATTTGAAATACTGATATCATGGCCAGAAGCAAAATCATTCGATATGCATGGCCCGAAGCCAAATCGGTTTGTCTCGCACCCGTAGTGCTATATCATGGCCCGAAGCCAACTCAAGGTGTCCCTAATAACATGTCACTAGCATCCTAAACTATTCTTAAGCTTCAACCGAGATTCCAACTGGTGACTCATCGTTGAATCATTTCCAAACTTGCCAGTAACCACATAATCACAATTCATGCTATATCAAAGCAGATAAAATACATTTGTAACAAAATTATAACATACAAACTTACTTTGATCAAAAAACGATGAATTTGTCGATTAATCGAGTACTTTATCTTTTCCCCAATCCAAGTCCGTATTTCTCCTATCTTGATCTAAATATAATCAAAATTAACTTATTTAACCATCTATTCATTCAATTTAGTCCAAATCACACTTTAAAACACATTTATACTTTTGCCCCTAAACTTTCACATTTTTCACAATTTAGTCCTTATTTTGTAAAATCACAAATTAATGAAATTCACAATAAACCCATGCTAGCCGAATTACCATAATACCTCTATCAGCCCATATTTATCAACTTTTCACACATTTAACCACAAAGTTTCAACATTTCTCAATTTAATCCATATTTTGCATTTTTCTCAAAAATTACTTAACAAAACTTGCATAATTCACAACCAATATTCACAATCTATCATAAAAACATCAAAATACTCATGTATTCATCAATGGAATCATTCAAAATCTTTAACAATTTTGCAAAATAGTCCCTGGGCTAGCTAGTACTAGTTGCAACAATCACAAAAAACATAGAAATCATTAAAAACGGGACAAAACACATACCTAATTGCATCAATTTGCCTTAGCCGAATGAAGAACCCTAATATTCTATTTTATTCTTCTTCAATTTCGGTTAAAGATGAGAATGAATGCCTTAATTTGATTTTTGTTTTATTTATTTTATGATATTAACCAATTTACACATATACCCTTAATGATAAACCATTTAAAACATCCATTAAATGTCCACTACTGTCCACTTACCAACAAAATGGTCTAACTAATATTTAAGAACCCTTACTTTAAGGTTCTATAGCTATTAGACACCTTTAGCTATTAGAACTCAAGTTCTATGCTTTACGCGATTTAGTCATTTTTATCGAATTGACCATTCAAACGATAAAATTTCTTAACGAAATCTTCACAAAATCACTCAATTGTACTGTAGAAATTAAAATAATAATAAAATAAATATTTTGACCTCAGATTTGTGGTCCTGAAACCACTATTCTGATTTGACCAAAAACAGACTGTTACAGAGCAGGCCCGTTGATAGCTCTAGTGTGAGCAGTATATGTGATACGAGATTGAGATAGCTTTGGCTGTATATGTCACACTTAGGGTGTGAGCTCCCGTGTATCCGATAGTATTCCGAATGGTACAACGGGTATATCAAAGATACAGATGAGTATGAGACTAATAAGAGGTGGTACAAGTATGTACATGAACCGTATAAGCTATGAAACAAAGAAACTTGTGAATTTCACATCTAATCTTATGCTTAAATATGTGGAAGGTTTGTTAGCTAATATGAGCTATGTGTTGATATATTGAATTGTTTGATTTGTCTATTTATGATTAATTAAGTTTATTTCATACGAGCTTACTAAGCTTTATAGCTTACTTTGTTTAATTTTCTGTGTTTTATAGTGAAATCAAGCTAGCTCGGATTCTGGGACCGTCGGAGACTTCATCACACTATCCTACTATCACTTGGTACTTTTGAACTTTGGTATTTTGGTATATGGCATGTATAGGGATTTGGTCATTTTGATATATGTATTGTTAATGACTTTTGTCATTTGAAATGGCTTGTAAATGTTAAGTTCTCGGTTTGTATATATAGCCATGAGAGTTGGCATGTTTTGGTTGTGTATGTATTTGTGCAAATGGCTCTTGTTATGTGCTTGATTATGGATATGTGATGCTAGTTGGTATTTGGTAATTAGGGGTACTAAATTGTTATAAATTGAGTTTGGTATGTTTGTGAGATTTGGCTAAATGATGCATGATTGAAAATAGTCATATTCATGATTTGAAATTATGAGTTTTTGGTGTAATTTGAATGGCACTTTGTGGTATTGATATGTTTGATATTGGTTAGTATTGAAATGGTATAAATGAAGCTTGGTTAAGGTTGATTTGAATGCCTATTTACGTCTTGTTTTGGTGCCATTTGGCTTGATGTAGGTGTATACAAATTTGGGTGGCAAAATGGCTTAGTAAATAGCCTATTTTTTTCCACACGGGCCGAGACACGGGCGTGTGTCTCATCCGTGTGTGATACACGATCATATTACACGATTGTGCGTCCCCTGGTATTGAATTAATACCCAAGTCAGTATGCTCCACACTGCCTAGCACACGGGCGTGTGATTGGCCGTGTGGCATAAGTCAATATACCCTACAAATTTGACACGGCTTAGCACACGGGCGTGTGACTTGGCCGTGTGGCATAAGTCAGTATACCCTACAGGTTTGACACAGCCTAGTACATGGCCTGGCACACAAGCGTGTGAGGCCAATTCGAATAAGCACACGGGCTGGATACACGGGCGTGTGGTTGGCCATGTGACCCAAGTCAGTAAGTGGCATGAGATTGAACACGGCCTATGACACGGGCGTGTCTTTGGCCGTGTGTGACACACAGCCTAGCCACACAGGCGTGTGACCCTTGTATTTTGGAAAAAAATTTAAGTATTTCAAAAGTTTCTTAAGTTATCGGTTTAGTCCTGAACCACTCCTAAATCATATTTAGGGCCTCATAGGCTCATATTAGGGACAATGTGATTGAATTAAATGATGATTGCTATGAATTTGAGAAATGTATGTGAAATGTTTGAATATTGTGTTATAAGTCTGGTAATGCTCTGAAACCCTATTTCGACGTTAAATACGGGTGAGGGGTGTTATATTTATTGGTATCAGAGCTACGATTTACTCAATTTTTGGGCTAACGTAGCATATGTGAGAGTCTAGCTATACATGCCATATATAACCTGTGATAGTGTGATGACTCCTGATATTTTAAACTGTGTTTTTATATGGTAAATGGATCCCAATCAAGTTGTAGCTGATGATGTAGAAAGTAATCCGCCTGCCTCCGTTTACGGGGTAGCACAATCCGAGTCTAGACCTGTATCGGGTAGCCAAGGAGGAGAGGCTAAAAAAGCCTTCTTCCAGATGATGAACGAGTGGTTCATGGAGTTTGTTCGGACAAATTCGACTGCTCAACAACCTCCACCCGCACCTAATCCCCAACCGATTCCCGTAGCTCCTCAAGGTGTGGAACTTCTAAGATTGAATAAGCCGCCAGTAGATAAAATCCAAAAATACAGGGCTAAAGAGTTCAGAGCTACCGTTGATGACGATCCCGAGAAAGCTGAATTTTGGCTTGAAAATACTATTTGGGTGTGTGATGAACTTTCTTACACACCGCTGGAGTATTTAAAATGTGTCGTTTCATTATTGAGGGATACTGTGTATCAGTGGTGGAATACTCTAGTATCAGTGCTACCGAGAGAAAGAGTTACCTGGGAATTCTTTCAAGCTGAATTTAGAAAGAAATATATCAGTCAACGGTTCATTGATCAAAAACGCAAAGAGTTTTTAGAGTTGAAACAGGGTCGTATGTCTGTGACTGAATATGAGCTAGAATTTGTTAGACTCAGCAAATATGCTCAAGAATGTGTTTCCACTGAGGCAATCATTTGTAAAAGATTTGAAGATGGATTAAATGAAGACATTAGACTATTAGTCGGGATTCTTGAATTAAAAGAATTTGTTGTGTTAGTTGACAGAGCATGTAAAGCCGAAGAACTTGGCAAAGAAAAGAGAAAGGCTAATTTCGAAGCTAGAGATTCAAGAAAAAGATCGATGAATAAACCGTATCAATCTTCGTCAAAGAAATCACGAGATTTGTATAGTCACTCAAATGCTTCAGTGGGATATTCTAACAGAGATCGTGGAAAACAATACTCAAGTCCTAAAGCTCCAGCTACATCTGTAACGAGTGTTGCCAGCATGAGAAATAATAGACCTGAATGTCAACAATGTGGAAGATGACATCCTGGTGAATGTAAAATGACTGACCGAGCTTGTTTTAAATGTGGATCACAAAATCACTTTATCCGGGATTGTCCTGAGTTAAACGTGAAAGATATCTAAATGCGAGACCGACCAACACAGCTAATAGAGGGTGGCCACCTAGAAATGTGGAAAATGTGACTAGTAGTAGAGGAACGACTAAGGACTCTACTATGAGATCTGAAGCCAGAGCACCTACTAGAGCTTACACTATGCGCGCTCGAAAAGATGCGTCATCACCCGGTGTTATCACTGGTACATTTTCTCTTTATGATACTAATGTGATTGCTTTGATTGATCCTGGATCGACTCATTCATATATATGTATGAATTTGGTGTCTAATAAGAGTTTTCCTATTAAGTCTACAGAGTTTGTAATTAAAGTATCGAACCCTTTAGGCAAATCTGATGAGAACTGTTCTTTGATGATTCCGGGTTACTATTTTTCGGCAAATCTGATGCTTTTACCATTTGATGAGTTTGATGTAATCCTGGTTATGGATTGGTTGACGTTGCATGATGCTATTGTGAATTGTAGATGAAAGACTATTGAATTGAAATGTCAGAACAGTGAAATTCTTCAAATTGAATCAGATGAGTCGAGGGAATTGCCTATTGTGATTTCGTCCATGTCAGCTCTGAGATGTGTAAGAAAAGGTTGCGAAGCTTATCTTGCTTATGTACTGGATACAAAAAATGTATGAATTGAAGATTGAATCAGTACCAGTGATCTGTGAATATCTGGATGTATTTCCAGAAGACTTACTGGGGTTACCACCGATCAGAGAGGTTGAGTTTGCTATTGAATTGGTACGGGAACATCACCGATATCTATAGCTCCGTATAGAATGGCTCCGATAGAATTGAAAGAGTTGAAAGCTCAGTTGCAAGAATTAACCGATAGAGGTTTTGTACGACCTAGTTTTTCACCCTGGGGTGCTCCAGTATTGTTCGTAAAGAAGAAAGACGGATCAATGAGAATGTGTATTGATTATCAACAACTGAATAAGGTTACGGTAAAGAAAAAGTATCCGTTGCCGGGAATAGGTTATTTATTTGATCAGATGAAAGGGGCAATAGTATTTTCAAAGATTGATTTGAGATCGGGCTATTATCAGTTGAGAGTTAAAGATTCAGATGTGCCAAAAACTGCATTCAGAATGAGGTAAGGGCAATATGAATTTCTTGTTATGCCTTTCGGATTAACTAACACTCCTGCAGTTTTTATGGATTTGATGAATCAAATTTTTAGACCGTATTTAGACAGATTCATTGTTGAGTTCATTGACGACATTCTAATCTATTCACGAGATGAGTCTGAGCATGCCGAGCATTTGAGGATTGTGCTACAGACCTTGAGAGATAAACAATTGTTCGCTAAATTCAGCAAATGCGAGTTTTGGCTCTGAGAAGTCGGATTTTTAGGACATATTGTTTCAGCGGAAGGTATACGAGTTGATCCGAGTAAGATTTTCGCAGTTGTAGATTGGAAACCACTGAGAAATGTAACCGAAGTCAGAAAATTTTTAGGGTTAGCTGGCTACTATCGACATTTTGTTAAGGGATTTTCGATGATTGCTACACCGATAACCAGATTGCTACAGAAAGATGTAAAATTCGAGTGGTCATAGAAATGTCAACAGAGTTTTGAACAGTTGAAAGCATCGTTAACTGAGGCACCAGTGTTAGTTCAACTTGAGTCGGGAAAAGAGTTTGTGATTTACAGTGACGCGTCATTGAAACGGCTTGGGTTGTGTTTTGATGCAAGAAGGAAAAGTGATAGCTTATGCCTCCAGACAGTTATAGCCGCATGAAAAGAATTATCCGACGCACGATTTAGAGTTGGCCACTATTGTCTTCGCATTGAAAATTTGGCGACATCATTTGTACGGTGAAAAGTGTCACATCTTTACCGATCACAAGAGCTTGAAATAAATAATGACCAAGAAAGATCTAAATTTGCGAGAACCAAGATGGCTCGAGTTGCTAAAAGACTATAAGTTACTGATTGATTATCATCCGGGGAAAGCGAATGTAGTCGCGGATGCTTTGAGTAGATGTAACACCCTTAACATTTTGCATTTTTCTCAATTTAGTCTTCATCACATAAAATCACAATTTCATGAAATTAAACACAAACCCAAGCTAGCCGAATTTTCCATATATTACTCTCAACCCATATTTCAATTCATTTCACATTTCAACCCCTCAATTTACACTTTTCACAATTTAATCCTTATTTGACATTTTTACCAAAAAATCACTTAACAAAACATATTAATCTATCAACAATTATTCATTTTACATCATCAATACTCAAAAACATCAAGCTATCATCAATGGCAACTCACAAATTCATCAACAAATTCAGAAATTAGGTTACGGGCTAGCTAGAACACGAAGCAACGATCACAAAGACATAAAAATCATCAAAAACCAAACTCGAAACATACCTCAATTAAAAACAACAAGGGCGAACCCTATTATGCTTCCATGGCTATTTCTTTTATCTATAATCGGTGGAAGATGAAGGAAAATAACATGATTTTGGCTTTTATTATATTTATTATTAACTTTAATTACCTATTTACCTTTTTACCTTTAAAATCATTAATAATTACTCCAAATTCCACTCCACTAACATCCACTATCTCATAAATGGGCTATTTGCCACATAAGGACCTTCACTTTTAAGTTCTATAGCTATTTGACACCTTTAGCTTATAGAACCCAACTTTTATGCTTTACACGATATAGTCCTTTTTACCGAATTAACCACTTAAACGATAAAATTTCTTTACGAAAATTTCACACAACTCTAATATCATGCTGTAAATATTAAAATAATAATAAAATAAATTTTTCAATGTCAAATTGTTGTCCCGAAATCACTATTCTGATTAACCCTAAAAACGGGCTGTTACAACTCTCTCCCCTTAGGGATTTTCGTCCCTGAAAATCTTACCAGAATGTAGATTAAGGATTTGCTTCCACATCATATATTTCAAATTCACACATATCTTCGGATTTCAAATCTCTTTAATCTCAGAACTGAAATTCTTACCTGACTTTTGTTGTACATTATCTCTAGCTGAGACTACTTATAGCTTATTAAATTATTTTAATTTTCTACTTCCGTGGATGATTATCTCACAAAGCTCAATCCTGAAATAACAGAAGTTAAGTAAATGCCACATACGATACCTCTTTCTTATTTGCTTTAAAACTCTAAAACACAATGACAAATTACCATATAAGTTTAGTTTGGATTTCCCGATTTCAATACAATTTCATACTCACAGATTACTAAAATCTCTTTCAGAATTACCATATAAGTGTAACACCCCAAACTCGGCCTAGAAGTTAGGCCCGAATCTGGCCTGTCACATTGAAGTGTTTTTCGAAAACGATGTTGTCGTTGAAAACCCTTCTTAATATTTAAAAACTTCTTGTCATTTAAAACTTGTGTAAAGCCTCAGCTTGCGTTCGTTTATTTTCAAAACGAGGTTCATTGAAAAAGGTTGTTCACTTTTAAAACGTTATTGATTTCCTTCAAAATCTCCTTCAACTGCGGAAGCTTTTTAAAAAGTTGCAGAAACGTGATAACCGAAAACAGTTGTTGTAACGTAGTGTTTTGAAAACAGTAATCATTTTGGAAAAACCGCGATTTACTTCTGACAGATATAAATTAAAATAAAACCAAACCTAAAATGTAACACCCCAAAGACGTTACGACCGGATCTGGCATGTCACATGGAAAGGTTGTTAAAGAAACTTTGTGATCGTTTAAAAAAAAATTCAAGTTTAGTTATTTATAACTTGTGATCCATTTGTTAATATTTTAGAAAACAACTATTAATGTTTAAGGAAAACCCCGTTTGAACAATCAGCAATAGATAATAACCGAGTTAAAATTAAAACCAAAATAAAATCCCAGAGGCCTTATTACATAACAAATTCCCAAATCTAAAATAACTTTCAAATAATGAAAACGTATTTACGAAAGAAATACTGTATGGCCACCACAAATTCCTCGGCTCCAAATCCTCGAACTAGGGATTATCTGAAAAATTAAGCAGAGGGGTGAGTCACCAAGACTCAATGTGTAATTCCCATTACAACACAATTGGGCCTTAAGCCCCCAGATGCACATTGGGCCTTAGCCCACTCAATATAGCATATATCACATGTATGCAATGCAAATTTGACCCAACCTAGTTTTCCATCCTCTACACACTGAATCATCCAAACGCTGTGGCACCAAGCCACTGTGGTACCAAACCACCGGTGGTTCCAAACCACCGTGACAGAGTCACTAAATATAATATGTGGGGCCAACCCACTGTGGTACCAAACCACTGGGACGGGTCACTGAAATAATATATATGTGGTGCCAAACCACTGTGGTACCAAACCACTGAGACATAGTCACTGGATAAATTATGTGGGGCCAACCCACTGTGGTACCAAACCACTGTGACAGTCTTAGGATCACACTTCCCCTTTTGTAATCACATCCCAAAACCCATGCACATATTAGCATAATGAGATGAATTCAACATACTTTGAATGTATAACGTATAATCAACTCATACATACATTAACACGAAAGTAACGTTACATCGAAATTTACCCGATGTCTCCAACTTTACCCACAAGGGTATCTCGTCTATCGAAACAGTCATTTCGGCTTTCATCCAACACAGTTATTAACATGAATTGTTTAACAAATTAAAGTGTGAACATTACACACCTGATTACGCGTAAAACTAGACTCTCTACGTCGACGCTTTCACTAGCAGGGATAATAGCTATTTGTCTATCCCAGGCAAATGTTGGCTCCCTACCACAGCCTGGTGGAAAGTCTCGAACCGCCGATACCGAACGACGTTTGAAAGACGGATTAAAGACTACGACTACACTCCCCTCCTTAGATTGACTGGCACTCGCATCCATGACAAGACTTGATCAGTACTCAGAGTGAAATGTCGATTGTCTAATAATGGAATTCGGTTAAGGCAGACTACACGAAAAGTAAATAACAGTAAAGAACCCGAAAAGAAATGACTCCTTACCTTGATAAACGATGAACCGCACAACTCCTGATTCATCCTTGAATTAGAGATGAGTCTTGAGAGAAATAGAGGTTCAGTCTACAGGCACAGAATGAAGAAACGAGTTTAGTTGCTTAATAGAATAGGTTCGGCTTCACCTTGAAAAGAAAGAATGGATAGATTGATCATAAGAAATAAAAGAGAACCTTACCTTGAGCAGAGATACCGATTGACACACTAGAAAATTCGGCTAAAGAGAAAAAAGAAAAAGAAAAGTGTCAATGGAGATGGTGCAAGGTTTTGGCTAAAGAAGAAGATGATTTTGAGAGATGATTCGGCTAAGAAAGAAAATGGTAGAGGAGAAGGAATGTTTCGACTTGTGAAGGAGATAGCAAAAGAAAACGAGCTAAAATGTGAAGGGTGGATGGTGAATAGAGATTCGGCAAAAGGTGTCTTGGTAACCTTGGAGAAAAAGAAGTGCACGAATGGAAAGATTTGCAAACAAGAGAAAAAGATAAGAAAAATATTGAGAAATGAAAAGAAATGAGGAGGGACCCTAGATGTACTTAGGGAGTTTCGGCACACAAAAGCTAAGCAACACGAAAAGAAAACAAAAGCTCACACAATCACTAATTTGGCACACACACTACTCCAAGCTCTCGGTTTTGCCAACACACATCCCCCAACAACACACATAGCCGAAATTCCCCCTCAAAGCTCCCCAAATTCGGCCAAATCCACAACCAACACCAAATCCCACAATTTCCTCCTACTTTTTGATAAACCGAAATAGTAACATATTTTAATCCCACATTTAGTATGCTTTTGGATGAATTATTCCTTGATTTATGTAAAAAGGTGCTCTTAATCCTTTCTTTTCATGTCTTATACTCAGGAAAGCACCCAAGGATAAAAAGAACGAGAAACGGGCTCAAAACGCGCCAAAACGGGCCAAAGATGAAATCAACACGGCCTGGACTTGGACCCGCACGACCGTGCCAAGTCAATCATCTAGAACACGGTCTAACCCTAACTTACACGGCCGTGTCCCATTAAAGAAATCCGAACACGGCCTACCCACGATTCACACGGATGTGCACCATGGCCGTGCCTCTGCCGTGGGGAAGAGCAATTTCATTCGAGAAAGGATACTTAGGGAGAAAGAAACGTATTTCAAAAGCCTATAAATACACCCTAAGTATGACCTAAGAGGGGGAGCCCAAAGCCATCGTCTAGGGGCGTCGTGCTAGGCCAGAGAAGGCAGATTTGTGGGGATTCACTCAGGGATAGCCAGTTGATCCATCTCAAGAAGCCAGAATTATACTCAAGACGGAGGATCTCTCCTTCAATTCCTTCAGGGGGTTTTAGGGATTTCTTATGTTTTGTTTTATCTTTTCTCTTGAGATGTTTTCCTTTATTGTTATGAACTAAACCCTTCGGATACAGAAGGATGAAACCTATGATGAATCTTGTTATTGTTTTCTGAATTATATGATAAATACATAGTTTGTTCTTAATTATGTGAGCTTAATGCAAATTTGATGTGCTTAGGTGGAGGAGGAATAGACCCTGGCTAAGAGTAGATCCAACATAATTAAGCGGAGTTGATCGCACGCCTAGAGATAGGGTGACGAGATTTTTTCGGGATTAGGGTGAAACCTAATATGGGAATCCATAGATCGATTTACTACTATTCTAGGGGTTATTATAAGAGAACGAGAGTTCCACTAATTAACCTAGGGTTAGACGTTATCCGCCTCAAGAGAGGGTTTAATATACGTTAGGGAGTCTTACGGATCAAACTAAGTGAATAAATTGTATGGTTCAATGTTAGATAACAAGTGGATTCTTCCTAGGGTATCATCTAAATCAACTGAGTTTTTCCCAAGTTATTTTCCAAATTCATTCTTCTTTGTCTTAGAGTCTTTAGTTTAGTAGTTAATTAATTTAGATTAGATAAATAATCTCTCTTTATTTTTAGGCTAGATAATAAGAAGAAAGTTAGTATTAGTACTTTTAGTTCCTTTGGGTTCGATAATCCGGTCTTGCCTAAGCTATACTACTGTTCGATAGGTGCACTTGCCTCAATCGTTTTGAGTTAGTTTCGAGTTCAATCATTCTTTTATAAATTTTAAAGCTCGATTCACGTGATCAAGTTTTAGCGCGTTCTTTGGAACTAAAATATTAAGAAAGCTCTATTTTTATTACTTTAACCATTATATTTTTATTTTCCGCAATTTATTTTTATTTTTATTGTTTTTTTTAAATTTTGCTAATTTTTTTTTCTTTCTTTTCCTAGCAGGTACCTCTAGTTTATGACTAGAAGGAAACCGAGAGGCCCTTTAGTATACGACAGTGATATTGACGCTACCGTTTGAAGGAATCACAGAGAAATTAGGCGAGCCCTAAATTACACGAAAGAAGAGCGAGAAGACAGATCCAATCCTCTTTGAAGGGATGGATGAAAATAACCCACCACCACAAGATGTGGGAGAAAATAATGCTGCTCGTACTATGTTTGATTATGCTAAGCCTCATTTAACATGAGCCGAATCAAGTATTGTTAGGCTCGCTATAGTTGCTAATAATTTTGAATTAAAGCCTAACACTATACAAATGATTCAAATGAGTTTGTTCAATTTGATAGTTTGCGGGACGAAGATCCAAATACTCATATAGCTAACTTTTTAGAGTTACGTGATACCTTCAAAATAAATGGCGTTTACGATGATGCCATACGACTTGATTATTTCCCTTTTCATTAAGGAATAAAGCTAAAAGCGTGATTAAACTTCGCTACCACGAGGGTCAATCACTACATGGGATCAAATGACTGAAAATTTTTATTAAAATATTTCCCACGGCCAAAATGGCCAAATTACGGAATGATATCTCTTCTTTTGTGCAGATGGATTTAGAGACATTATACGATGCATGGGAGAGATATAAGGATCTCTTCGAAGGTGTCCGCACCATGGTTTACCTTTGTGGCTCCAAGTCCGGACTTTCTATAACGGTGTAAACCCCTCAACGAGACAACTAATTGATTCAACGCACGGTGGAACCCTTAACAATAGAACTCCGAGGCGACCCCTACGAGTTTATTGAAGAGATGTCCTTTGAATAACTATCGGTGGCGGAGTTACAAGGACCAAACCAACAAAATCGGTCGGAGTTTTCAACATAGATGTTTGTAACCATGCTATCAACACGGTAGAAATGATGAATAAAAAGCTTGATAGTTTGTGTTCTTTGCGAGCACATTCGATGAATGCGGTGCGACATAAGTGGGGCTGTGGCGAATCACGAGTACCCACCCTACCAACAGGCACAGAGAGCAAGCGGATGAACTATATAGGTAACAATTTCAGATCTAATAATAACCCATATAGTAATAATTATAATCCAGGTTGGAGGAACCACCCAAATTTTTCGTGGGGAGGACAAGGAAATCAAGGAAATCAAAGACAACAACCTCCTCAAAATTTCCAAAATCAGCCCTATCCACAGGAAAAGAAGCCGAATCTTGAAGAGACGTTGAACAAATTCATAGCATCCACAGAAGCCCGTCTCCAAAAAACTAAGGTAACACTCGACACTCAACAAACATCGATCAAAATGATTGAGAACCAAGTTGGATGACTTACAAAGGCAACCGGGGAAATTACCCAGTCAGTCGGACAAATTGCGAAGCTATTATCCGAACGACCGCAAGGGCATCTACCGAGTAATACTGAAATTAATCCAAAGGAGCAAATCCAAGCCATAACAGCTCAAGAAATCGAAGAAGTAGACGAACCCAGTCCAACACAAGGAAACGAGGTAAAAAAAGGTAAAGTTGAGGTAACACAAGACAAGCCAAAATCGGTAATCAAGGAGTACCAACCTCGCATACCATATCCCGAAGCGTTAACGAGAGATGATACTGAGCTTGATTCGGTAAGTTTCTTAAACTTTTAAAGAAATTACATATTAACTTACCGCTACTTGAAGCTCTTTTCACGGATGCGATTCGAGGAAATTTTTAAAACATCTCTTGACGAATAAGCGCAAGTTAGGCGAGGATCAACATGTGGAATTAAACGCGGTGTGCTCGGCAATGTTACGGAATAGGCTACCACAAAAGCTAAAAGATCCAGGAGTTTTACAATTCCATGTTTAATTGGTAGACTAGCTGTTGATAATGCGTTAGCTGATTTAGGGCAAGCATTAATGTTATGCCTTATAAATTATTTAAACAACTAGGTCTAGGGAAACCCAAGCAAACTAGGATGAGCATTCAATTAGGTGATAAAGCTGTTAGAATTCCTAGGGTATTATCGAAGATGTTCTTGTAAAAATTGATGATTCGTTTTTCCGATGTAGATTTTGTTGACTTAGACATGGATGAGGATAATTCGATTCCCTAATTTTAGGAAGACCCTTTTTAGCGATTGCGGGACTAAAATTGATGTTGATGCGGGAGAACTCATACTTTGTGTAGGTAATGAGACGGTCACCCTCAAGGCTCTCGACTCAGCTAGAACATTGAGTAATCAAGGTGAGAACGTAAATTCTACTGATAACCATTCGGTTAACCCTTATTTTCAGGAAGCACCACCAAAGAATACAACTGAACCCGATCCTAAACCCCATGCTAACAAAGAAATAACTCATGAGGAACGAGGGATTCAGATCGATGATCTAGACGAGTGGAAGACACACTTCAAGGAGAAATTAGGGATACACGACAAAGAACTGGAACGACACAAGATAAAACCGAAGGAGCCCCTAAAAGAGCTAATAGGAACAACAAACCACTTCAAAATAGGGGACGAAGTACTGTTAGATCAAGCAGATCCTCGAATATCTCCTCTTGACCCTAACACAAACAAAAAAATACCTTTTAGGGTAACCAGTGTTTTCCCATACGGAACAGTCGAGGTAAGTAATCCTATTTTTGGTACTTTTACTATAAACACATCTCGACTTAAACTTTTTCACGAGGATACAAATGATGGCATGAGAAAGGACTTTCACCTCCTCAAACCACCCTAACAATGCAAACGAGAGGAGAGTCTAGCTTAAGACTATAAACTAGCACTTCTCGGGAGGCAACCCGAGCACTAACACAATTTATTTTTACATTTTGCTTTAAATTTATTTTTCTTTTCTTCTTTTCTTTCTGAACACTTAGTTATAAACTAACCAGAAGTGCAGATATCCAAGTCACACGGCCTTGCACACGGTCGTGGTTGTGGCCGTGTGGATAATAAGAATCCCCGTACTGACATAGTAGAGGCCATGCGAATAAGTTTCAGCCACTTTTCGACGTCACGGATCCAACCACTACACCACGGGCACCGACAAAGGGGCACGGCCGTGCCCCATGACCGTGTGAAGCTACTGACTTTCCAACCACGGGCAGAACATGCCCGTGCCTTAAAATCGTGCCAACATACTGACTTGTCAAACACAGGCTAGACACGAGCGTGGGGTAACCAACACACCTAGGAACACGGCCGTGCGAGTCAGCCCTGTGAATCGACACACCCTCCATCCACGGGCGTGGGAGATCCTCAGATACAAAATTTTATTTAAACCCCACAGCCCTTCCCCTTCACCCCACCTTCTTCCATCTTCTTTTTCTTTCAAAAATCTCTCTCCTTTCCTTAGAAACAAAGCCTCTATCACTCTTGAGCTACGCTAGAACCATGCCAAAGAAGCGGAAGGAATCAAGCACAATCTCCTCAAAGGAGACCGATCTACATAAGTTCATGCCGGCCGCTTCATTCTCAAGACAAGCCAAGGATATTTGAGGCTATCCAGTTTTTAATTCGGTTTTCTCTTTTGCTTGAATTTCCTTATCTGTACTTCTCTTCTGCTTAAATTAGTTTATTTTATTTTAACTTCTTAGTGTCAGGTTCTAAAGGCTGCTAGGGAATCACGCCACGACCACCACCATATCCACAGCCTTAGAAATCACACCCAATAATAAGGACTCCATAGTCCATTTTTCTTTTCCTTTAGTTTTTGTTTCATCTTTATTTTTCTCCACTTTAGCTTGCTTTTCTTTAATTATTGAATTAGTATAATTTTAATTATTATTAGTATATCCTGGCTAATCCTGCATGAGCTACCCAATTTCTTCATCTAGAGCAGGATCGTCATCCAGCCCGGCCCTCCAACTTATCTTTCACCACGACCACTACCAACTCAAGGATTTCATCCATAATTCAGGGAGTTTCACTTATCCCCATATATGCTGATCTGAACATTACATTTATATTATCTATCTTTGTACATTGAGGGTAATGTACATCTTAAGTGTGGGGGGGTGAATCTTAGACGTAGTACCAAACTTTTTTCATTATTCTCAAAATCCCTGAATTTAGTCTTGTTTTTAAGTAATTTACTCATATTACTAATTAGGATGAAATTTCTAATAATTTATGATTTTTATTAATATGTTTTAGATTAAGTCATTGATAATTGTGCATTGATGATTAAATTCTAAGAATACTAGAGAATCAAGCATAATAAGTCTATTTTTCTGAATTAAAAATTTTCTAGGTCGTCTACCTGAATTTAAATATTACCTTGAAATTTGATATTTACAAAGTTGATGTCAAAAATACCCATAATTTTTGTGAGTTTTTGAGCCTTATAGAGCATAAATTCTTTTTCTTGCTCACTTTATTGATTATGAGTATGTCAACACTGATTTGTTATTCTAGAACTTGCATCGATTATACATGTCGAGACCACACTTTTGATTTGATATACAGAGATGATAAAGGCACCTAGGTTTTAACCCACTAACTCCATTAAAAGCCTACCTTCACAAATTAACCCCTAGTGAACCCCTTTTAATCCTAACTACCCTATTTATTGACTCACCCACTAATATTAACCCAAAACCCTTTGTAATTGTTATCACCATTCTTTCTAACTACCCCTATATCGAGATTTGATCTGATTAGTTGCCTAATTATGAACTTTGGTAATTTATCCTTTATTATGTATTTATTATGTACTTAAAAAAAACGAAGTATATTCATTATTAGTTATGTGATTAAATTAGCTTATACATTTATTTAAATTCCAAATATAGAAGAAGAAGCTCGTATTATTAGTATTATTAGTTTTCAATTGATGTAATTATTATTATTAGTTCATTAGTTCTTAGTTAGGTAATTTGTCAATTCAATCTCGATTGTAACCCTCTAATTCAGCCTTATTCCACACCTTAACCCTAGCCCCGTTACAACCCTAACAAAGACCTTTTGATTTGTGTTTCATCTCATATTTCAGTGGTGGAGATTTGATTTTCATGCAAGCCTATGGGATTAACTCTTCATGTTTGACTTTTGAGTGCCTAAATTTTGAACCTTACACACTTTGCGTGATTTGATTGAATCTTTAGTGAGGATGTTAATCCTTGACAATTTCAAATCAGAGGTAATTATTTAGATGAAAGGAAACATCTATGTTTTGTGCTACAAAATATAAGGCTTATAGTGTTTGAATTTTTAGGACACTTTAAGTTGAATTATCCGTGTATAAATTATCCCTGAATTATGATGAGACACTATCAATGACTATTATGAATTATAGGAAGTTCATTTTAATTGTAAGTTGAGAATTTTGCTTGAGGACAAGCAAAAGCTTAAGTGTGGGGGTATTTGATAAACCGAAACAGTAACATATTTTAATCCCACATTTAGTATGCTTTTTGATGAATTATCCCTTGATTTATGTAAAAAGGTGCTCTTAATCCTTTCTTTTCATGTCTTATGCTCAGGAAAGAACCAAAGGATAAAAAGAACGAGAAACGGGCTCAAAACAGACCAAAACGGGCCAAAGAGGAAATCAACACGGCCTGGACTTGGACCCACACGGTCGTACCAAGTCAATCATCTAGAACACGGTCTAACCCCGACTCACATGGCTGTGTCTCATTAATGAAATCCGAACACGGCCTGGCCATGATTCACACGGGCGTGCGCCATGGCCGTGCCTCTGCCGTGGAGAAGAGCAATTTCATTCGAGAAAGGATACTTAGGGAGAAAGAAACGTATTTCAAAAGCCTATAAATACACCATAAGTATGACCTAAGAGGGGGAGCCCAAAGCCATCGTCTAGAGGCGTCATACTAGGCCAGAAGAAGCGATTTGTGGGGATTCACTCGAGGGGATAGCCAGTTGATCCATCTCAAGAAGCGAATTATACTCAAGACGGGGATCTCTCCTTCAATTCTTTTTCGGGGTTTTAGGGATTTCTTATGTTTTGTTTTATCTTTTCTCTTGAGATGTTTTCCTTTATTGTTATGAACTAAACCTTCGGATACCCAGAAGAGATGAAACCTATGATGAATCTTGTTATTGTTTTCTAAATTATATGATAAATACTTAGTTTGTTCTTAATTATGTGAGCTTAATCCAAATTTGATGTGCTTAGGTGGAGGAGGAATAGACCCTGCCTAATAGTAGATCCAACATAATCAAGCGGAGTTGATCGAACGCCTAGAGATAGGGTCACGAGATTTTGTCGGATTAGGGTGAAACCTAATATGGGAATCCATAGATCGATTTACTGCTATTCTAGGGGGTTATTATAAGAGAACGAGAGTTCCACTAATTAACCTAGGGTTAGACGTTATCTACCTCGAGAGAGGGTTTAATATACGTTAGGGAGTCTTACGGATCAAACTAAGTGAATAAATCGTATGGTTCAGTGTTAGATAACAAGTGAAGTCTAGGTGGATTCTTCCTAGGGTATCATCTAAATCAACTGAGTTTTTCCCAAGTTATTTTCCAAATTCATTCTTCTTTGTCTTAGAGTCTTTAGTTTAGTAGTTAAATAATTTAGATTAGAGAAACAATCTCTCTTTATTTTTAGGCTAGATAATAAGAAGAAAGTTAGTATTAGTACTTTTAGTTCCTTTAGGTTCGATAATCCGGTCTTGCCTAAGCTATACTACTGTTCGATAGGTGCACTTGCCTCAATCGTTGTCAGAGTTAGTTTCCAGGTTCGATCATTCTTTTTATAAATTTTAAAGCTCTGATTCACAGTGATCACTTTCACTCCCCTTCAATCATTTGAATCAGTTTGACCAATTCAAACTCCACCCCCTCCTCATGGCCCCTCATTCAAACACCTTTACTCATTCAACACCCACCCTTGAAGAGTCCTCGCCGAAACCACCATCTTAGCTCCTTAAGTGCAAAAATAAAGCTTCTAAATGCTGTTGACGCGACTCGAACTCCTTCCCCCTGCTGCTCCCTTGTGACGCCACACCCCTGCACTTTAAGTTGCGTCTTCTTGCCACTCCACCACACCTCTTTTTGTGTCAATCAAACACAAGAAATTACCCTTAAAAGCTGCCTCAACCCGCTCTCCCCTAAAGTGCCTAAAAACAAATTTTTTACCAAGGCTCAAGCTTGACCCCAAACCTTCCCGGGGACCCCCAAACACACCAAATCAACAAGCAGAACAAAACCAAACATATGGGAAACATAAAAAAATGCCGAACCCCTACTTCCAGGATGTTACAATTCTACCCCCTTAAAGAAATTTCGGCCTCGAAATTTACCTGGTTAAAAGAGGTGAGGGTATTGCTGTCGCATCACATCCTCTGGCTCCCATGTGGCTTCCTCTGAACCGTGATTCCGCCACAAAACTTGAACCAACAGAACTGTCTTCTTCCTCAAAACTTTAACATCTCGGCCTAATATCTGAATTGGTTCTTCCTCAAAAGATAAATTAGGTCTCACTTCTTTTTCCTCCACTGGCACTATGTGAGATGGATCCAAACGATAACGCCTTAACATCGAGACATGAAATACATCATGTATTTGCCTCAATTCCAGAGGTAATTCAAGCTGATACGCCACTGGTCCCACACGTTTCAACACCCGATAAGGCCCGATGCACCTAGGGCTCAACTTACCCTTCCGTCCAAATCTTAGGACCTTCTTCCAAGGTGAGACTTTTAGAAAAACCCGATCACCCACTGAGAACTCTATTTCTCTACGCTTCAAATCCGCATAAGATTTCTGCCTATCAGAAGCTTCTTTCAACCAAGCCCGAATCAACCTAACCTTCTCCTCTGTCTCTGTGATCAATTCCGGGCCCAACAACCGTCCCTCATCCAATTCTGTCCAGTAGGTAGGAGTACGACACTTACGGCCATATAACGCTTCATAGGGTGCCATCTGAATACTAGATTGATAGCTATTGTTGTATGCGAATTCTGCCAACGGTAGAAAATCTTCCCAACTACCTCTGAAGTCAATTACACAGCCCCTTAGCATGTCTTCTAAAATCTAAATTACCCTCTCTGACTGACCATCAGTTTGAGGATGAAACACTGTGCTGAAATCCAGTTTTGTACCCAACGCTTGCTGAAATGCCTTCCAAAATCATGACGTAAACCTAGGGTCTCTGTCTGATATGATAGACACGGGTACTCCATGCAACCTCACAATCTCTGCTACATACAGCTTAGCTAACCTCTGCAATGAATAATCGACACGAACGGGTATGAAATGGGCGGACTTCGTCAACCGATCGACAATTACCCACACTGAATTTTTCTTAGTAGGCGTAAGAGGTAGCCCACTAACAAAATCCATCGTTATCCTCTCCCACTTCCAAAGTGGAATCTTCACTGGCTGTAGCAACCCCGAAGACAACTGATGTTCCGCCTTCACCTGCTGACACGTTAAGCACTTACCCAAAAACTCAGTAACTTCTTACTTTAGACCTGGCCACCAGAATTGTTCACGCAAATCCCGATACATCTTACTCCCATCGGGATGCATAGCGTATGGACTACTATGCGCTTCTTGCAGAATCTTCTGCCTTAACTCAGAATCCTTTGGCATACAAGCCCTTCCTCGAAAGCACAAAACCCCATCACTGTTCAAACTGAAATTTTCTGTCTCACCACCTGCCACTAGCTGAAATTTAGAACTTAGTGATGCATCCGACAACTGCTTCTCTTTAATCTGACTGACCCAAGAAGGCTTCACTTGAAGTTCCGCTAGCAAAATTCCATCATTATACAAGCTGAGATGAGTGAACATCACCCTCAAGTCCGATATTACCTTACGGATTAACGCATCTGCCACTACGTTAGCTTTACCCGGGTGGTACTCGATTGAGCAGTCATAATCCTTCAACAACTTGATCCACCTCCGCTGCCTTAAATTCAACTCCTTCTGGGTAAGGAGATATTTCAGGCTCTTGTGGTCGGTGTAGATAATCGACTTCTCCCCATACAGGTAGTGTCTCCAAATCTTCAGAGCAAACACTACCCAAGCTAACTCTAGATCATGCGTGGGATAGTTCACCTCATGCGGTCTCAATTGCCTAGACGCATATGCTGCTACCTTCCCTTCTTGTATTAACACACATCCCAACCTTGTGTGCGACGCATCACAATAGACGACAAATTCCTTTCGAACCTCATGTTGAATCAATACTGGTGCTTCTGTCAAAATCCTTTTTAACTTCTCAAAGCTTTCCTGCTTCTTATATGACCAGATGAACGGTACCCCTTTCCGTAACAGCATGGTTAATGGTGCAGCTATTAAGGAGAACCCCTCAACAAACCTTCTGTAGTACCCAGCTAACCCAAGAAAACTCCAAATTTCTGCTACAGACTTCGGCGGTTCCAGTCCAATATGGCTTCAATCTTTCGGGGATCAACCCTAATCCCCTCAGCAGACACAACATGCCCCAGAAAAGTAACTTCCCTCAACCAAAATTCACACTTACTGAATTTGGCATACAGTTGTTTTTCTCTCAAAACCTGCAGAACCACCCAAAGATGCGAATCATGCTCCTCTTCAGTCCTTGAATAAACCAAAATATCGTCTATGAACACTACGACAAACAGATCCAAATAGGGTTGGAATACCCGGTTCATCATATCCATAAACGCAGCTGGTGCATTCGTCAACCCAAACAGCATCACCAAGAACTCGTAGTGACCATAACGAGTTCGAAAAGCTATCTTTTGATTGTCCGCCTCCTTGACCTTAAGCAGATGGTAACCTAACCTCAAGTCTATCTTCGAGAAGACCGAAGTGCCTCGCAGTTGATCGAACAAATCGTCTATCCTTGGCAGTGGGTACTTGTTTTTGATCGTCAACTTGCTCAATTACCTATAGTCAATGCACATCCGCATCGACCCGTCCTTCTTCTTGACGAACAACACCGGAGCTTCCCACGGAGATACACTTGGTCGGATAAAACCCCTGTCCAACAATTCCTGAATCTGGGCTTTGAGTTCTACCAGCTCCTTCGGCGCCATCCTATATGGGGCAATGGACACTGGCGCTGTCCCCGGAAGAAGATCAATACCGAACTCTACCTCGCGATCCGGAGGTAACCCTAGAAGCTCTTCTGGAAAAACATCGGAGAATTCTTTCACTGTTCTAACATCTCCTACCGACAATTCCTTGACTTCCAACGCACTGACAAAAGTTAGGAAAGCCTCGCATCATTTTCTCACCATTTTTTCAACCTTAAGAGCAGACACCATATTAGACAGATAATTCCTTCTTTCGCCTATCACTAGCACCTCATTATCCTTAGGGGTTTTCAACACCATGCGCTTAGCAGCACAATCCAAATTTGCTCGATACCTAACTAACCAGTCCATGCCTAAGATCAAATCGAACTCGCCGAACGGTAGTTCCATCAAGTCAGCCGAAAAGACTATCCCTTGAACTTCTAAAAGCACACTCCTAAAAAGTCTGTTTACCACCACCGAATATCCTAAAGGGCTAATCACACTCATCTCCCTAGAAGCAACCTCAGATTCTATACTAAAAGTTTCAGACACAGTACTAGCAACATACGAATGTGTAAACCCAATATCTATCAGTGCTATAAAGGGCAAACCAAAAATGAGGAACGTATCGGTTATGACGTCCGGTGCATCGCTATCCTCTCGATGTCTAGCTGCATAGACCAACCCAGGCTGCCTCGCATTTGCATTCCCAACACCTCTTCCCGGTGCTCCACGTCCTCGACCAAAGCTATTTCCTCCTCTAGCCGGACCACGACCCCTCGGTGGTTGCTGCCCACCTCTTCCGAATTGCACATATCCCTGACCTTCTGACCGCGCTCTGACTGGCTCTCGTGGACAATCCTTTATCCGACGATCCATAGATCCACACCTGAAGCATCCTCTATTACCTCCCCAACACTCCCTCGAATGATATTTCCCACATCGAGCACACTACGGAGGCCAACTAACAGCAACAGGCTTCGCAATACGACTCAGCCCATCTAACCTAGGCCTCTTCTGGAAACCCCCAACAGATCTTGACGACCCAAAATTCCTTTTATTCCTACCTCTGTCCCTGTCCTGATTCAGCTTTTCGGACTGCTTCACCTCCTCGGCTATCTTAGCCTTCTCCACTAAAACAACAAATTCTCTTTCCCGTTGCGGAGCTATCAGTACTCACAACTCGTCCCTCGGACCATCCTCAAATCGAACACAACGCTCGTGATCCGTTGCAACAATACCCCGGGCATAACGACTTAGACGTAAGAATTCTGCCTCATACTCGGCCACTGACTTATTCCCCTAGACCAAGTTTAGAAATGCCTTCCTCTGAGCGTCCACATAACTCGTCCCAATATACTTTCCTGGGCGCTAACTTAAAGAAGTCGGGTAATTCGGTCTGCGCATTTGTACCATCCCATCTGTAAGCCACCCTTTGGTATGCCTCATCTCGGAGAAGAGACACCACTCCTTTCAATTTTTCCTCTACAGTACAATCAAGATCGTCCATGATCCGTTCAACTGATTCTAACCAGTACTCAGCTACGTTAGGAGCCACCCCAGAAATGCCCCTAAACATTTCAGCCCCATTAGCTCGAAGTCGCTCCGACATAGATTTTCGAGCTACTGATCCCGAGCTCGCTCTAGCAACCCGCTCCAAAACACGTAACATAGCTTGAGACACAGCATCGTCTCCACCAGTTTGATCCTGAAATTCAACCTCATGAATCGGTGGTCTTTGGCACTTCATCCTCCGGCCCATGCCCTGATTCCGAAGGTTCAGACCCAACACCCCGGCCTCTACCACGGCCGTGCATACCATGTCGTCGTCTTCTAGCACTCTTGACTACCGATTCGACTTAATTTGATTACAAGTTTTATGTATTAGTAATTTATTCCATTGTTTCATTAACATGTATCTTATGTGTTCAAATCTAAGAGTGGTTCTCACAATCATATGTCTAAAGGTCTCAGTCTCTAAGGTTTGATCTCTTAATACTAGCAATTTCATACAAATCAATCAACGATCAGAAGACTTACCATTGATTTGGTGCTTAGGTAGAGTAGGGTGCCATACTTCCAGAAAACATGTATTTTTCTAAACCATATTTCAAACCAACTTTGAAAACATTTTTGAACCCATTCCACAGCCGAGTTTTGCAACTCGGCTCTGATACCACAATTGTAACACCCCAAACTCGGCCTAGACGTTACGACCGGATCTGGCATGTCACATGGAATGGTCGTTAAAGAAACTTTGCGATCGTTTAAAAGAAAATTCAAGTTTAGTTATTTATAGCTTGTGATCCATTTGTTAATATTTTAGAAAACAGCTATTAATGTTTGAGGAAAACTCCGTTTAAACAATCAGCAATAGATAATAACCGAGTTAAAATTAAAACCAAAATAAAATTCCAGAGGCCTTATTACATAACAAATTCCCAAATCTAAAATAAGTTTCAAATAAAGAAAACATATTTACGAAAGAAATACTGTATGGCCACCGCAAAGTCCTCATCGGCTCCAAATCCTCGAACTAGGGATTATCTACAAAATTAAGCAGAGGGGTGAGTCACCAAGACTCAGTGTGTAATTCCCCTTATAACACAATCGGGCCTTAAGCCCCCAGATGCACATTGGGCCTTAGCCCACTCAATATAGCATATATCACATGTATGCAATGCAGCCCAGCCCAACCTAGTTTTCCATCCTCTACACATTTGAATCATCTAAACGCCTGTGGCACCAAGCCACTGTGGTACCAAACCACTGGTGGTTCCAAACCACTGGTGACAGAGTCACTAAATATAATATATGGGGCCAACCCACTGTGGTACCAAACCACTGGGACGGGTCACTGAAATAATATATATGTGGTGCCAAACCACTGTGGTACCAAACCACTGAGACATAGTCACTGGATAAATTATGTGGGGCCAACCCACTGTGGTACCAAACCACTGTGACAGTCTTAGGATCACACTTCCCCTTTTGTCATAACATCCCAAAACCCATGCACATATTAACATAATGAGATTAATGCAACATACTTTGAATGTATAACGTATAATCAACTCATACATACATTAACACGAAAGTAACGTTACAGTAAAATTTACCCGATGTCTCCAACTTTACCCACAAGGGCATCTCGTCTATCGAAACAGTCGTTTTGGCTTTCAGCCAACACAGTTATTAACATGAATTATTTAACAAATTAAAGTGTGAACATTACACACCTGATTACGCGCAAAACTAGACTCTCTACATCGACGCTTTCACTAGCAGGGATAACAGCTATTTGTCTATCCCAGGCAGATGTTGGCTCCCTACCACAGCCTTGCGGAAAGTCTCGAACCGCCGACACCACACGATGTTTGAAAGACGGATTAGAGACTACGAGTACTCTCCCCTCTTTAGATTGACTGGCACTCGTATCCATGACAAGACTTGATCAGTACTCAGAGTGAAATGTGGATTGTCTAATAATGGAATTCGGTTAAGGCAGACTACACGAAAAGGAAATAACATTAAAGAACCCGAAAAGAAATGACTCCTTACCTTGATAAACGACGAACCGCACAACTCCTGATTCGTCCTCGAATCAGAGATAAGTCTTGAGAGAAACAGATGTTCTGGTCTCTGAGCGCGAGAATGAAGAAAGCGAGTTTAGTTGCTTAATGAGAATAGGTTCGGCTTCACCTTGAAAAGAAAGAATGGATAGATTGATCATAAGAAATAAAAGAGAACCTTACCTTGAGCAGAGATACCGATTGACACACCAGAAAATTTGGCTAAAGAGAAAAAAGAAAAGGAAAAGTGTCAATGGATATGGTGCAAGGTTTTGGCTAAATAAGAAGATGAGTTTGAGAGATGATTTGGCTAAGAAAGAAAATGGTAGAGGAGAAGGAAAGTTTTGGCTTGTAAAGGAGATAGCAAAAGAAAATGAGCTAAAATATGAAGGGTGGATGGTGAAGAGAGATTCGGCCAAAGGTGTCTTGGTAACCTTGGAGAAAAAGAAGTGCACGAATGGAAAGATTTGCCAACAAGATAAAAAGATAAGAAAAATATTGAGAAACGAAAAGAAATGAGGAGGGACCCTATATGTACTTAGGGAGTTTCGGCACACAAAAGCTAAGCAACACGAAAAGAAAACAAAAGCTCACACACTCACTAATTTGGCACACACACTACTCCAAGCTCTCGGTTTTGCCAACACACATCCAATGCCACCACTTCCTAGCCCCAACAACACACATAGCCGAAATTCCCCCCTCCAAGCTCCTCAAATTCGGCTAACTCCACAACCAACACCAAATCCCACAATTTCCTCCTACTTTCACTCCCCTTCAATCATTTGAATCAGTTTGACCAATTCAAACTCCACCCCCTCCTCATGGCCACTCATTCAAACACCTTGACTCATTCAACACCCACTCCTGAAGAGTCTTTGCTGAAACCACCACCTTAGCTCCCTAAGCGCAAAAATAAAGCTTCTGAATGCTGTTGACGCGACTCAAACTCCTTCCCCTTGCTGCTCCCTTGTGACGCCACACCCCCGCACTTTAAGTGGCGTCTTCTTGCCACTCCACCACACCTCTTTTTGTGTCAATCAAACACAAGAAATTACCCTTAAAACCTATCTCAACCCGCTCTCCCCTAAAGTGCCTAAAAACAAAATTTTTACCAAGGCTCAAGCTTGACCCCAAACCTTCTCGGGGACCCCCAAACACACCAAATCAATAAGCAGAACAAACCAAACACATGGGAAACATAAAAAAAATGTCGAACCCCTACTTCCAGGATGTTACATAAAATTTAAAATCCGAAAACTTTAAGAGTCCTTATTACAAACCATACAAAAATAAAGTACTTATGAATAACTTAATGGAAGAACATAAGCAGTTGTGTGGCCATCTTCGAGTCCCTCACAGCTCTGATCCATCTAAGGCTAGGGATTGCCTGCACAGTAAAAAAAACGGGGTGAGTTTACGGAAACTCAGTGTGTAATCCCCTAACATAAAAAAAGTCAGTCAGATAAATAGAATTTAGAAGCAGTCTGGGCCTGAGCCCTACTCAGTCACAATATAGTTTCAGTGGGCCTAAGCCCATTGCAATATCGTTTGGGGCTCGACCCATAACGGAATCGTTTGATCCTAGCCCATATCAGTATCGGATCTCATAAATAGAAATGCAATAGTGTAAGGATGCACCCCACCCCACCCCAATCCAGCCAGCACACCAGTCGTACCAACCAACACACCATGAGGGGATAAAATCGACCCACCCAGCTAGCACACCAATGTTAGAACCAGTTGCAGCACTAATCGATATCGCAGCAGAGCTGCCAGAATATAAGCGGCTTAAAGCAGTTAATAGGTCCACAGTCGTCTCAGGTGACCCGTGCAACCCTAACAATAAAATCGGTGGGTCCACAGTCGTCTCGGGCGACCCGTGCGACCCTAACAGATCAATCACTTCCTCCAATTACAAAATCCCAATCCCATGCAGTATGTCATGTATGCAAAGCACATATATATAAATCACATGGCATACTCTAGAAAGACAGACACATCATAGCTCACGTCAGTCAAAACATAGCATAAAACAATCATTTACCCACGGGGGCAAAGCAGTCATTTTACCCTATAAGGGTATTTCAGTAATTTCACAAGTTGGGGGTATTTCGGTAATTTTCGCAAATCGGGCTTAACGACCCAATAGACGGTACACCGTCGCCTCGAGCGAATTAAGTAACCCAAAACAGTCACAACGGTGTCAATGGGCCTAAGGCCTATTACTCGGCCCAAGTGGGCCCACATGCTCGTGTGGCCCAATTAGCCCAGAAATAGCCTCGGCTATAAGATCAGCACAGTTCAAACCAATAGAAACCATATAACATGCATTTTATCCGTGTAGGGCCCACGAGCCCATTGGGCCCACACGGCCCATTTCGGCCCATCGAGGACCATAACAGCCTCTACAGTCCTACGCCTAAGATTTGTAGGCTCGAATCACCACACGTGCAATCGCATGCTCGTGTGGCATCAAACGCCGTATTCCAGCTTTTTGACTTTTTGGCTTTTCATCTTTTGCTAATCTACAGTCCAATCAGTGTAGAATACACACTTGTTACGAGATCACACGAACAATCCAAGACCACCGCAACCTATATTCAATCAAGGCTTCATATTAATCACTGACAAAAGATTAACAACCCCTTATACACTTATCACGAAATAAACACCAACTATTTACCTTGATTAAACGAGAAGAGATCTCCCACTTGAACCCTTATTCAAGACTAATAACGATTTCTCCTAAAGGGAATTCCTGTATTTCTGAACGCCACTCATGATACATAGCATACACACGAAGTTGAAATAAGGGCACTAATATTTACCGAGACAGAAGAGAAACGATAGGCCTACAGCCCCACTCGAAGGAATACCTCACACGACAAAAGTAAGGCTCCCTAGCCATTTAATCGACAATAACAACCAAGGTTAGACATAAGATTTGTAACACCCCAAACCCGGTCAAAATGTTACGACCAGATCTGGCATGTCACAAAAAAGGGTTGTTTAAAAAAGTACGTGTTTGTTAAAAATTTCGAGTTTAATTATGTATTCACTTGTTATCCTTTTGTTAACATTTTGGAAAACAGTTATTAAGGGTTTAGGAAAATCCCGTATTAAACATTTAAGAATAATAGGCAGTATCATATTAAAAGCTAAACCAAATAAAATACCAAATTTAAAGTTAAAGTGGCCTTATTACAAAATATTAATCCAAGTTAAAAATAAGTAAAATACTAAAGTCCAAAACTGCTCGTAGTGTGGCCACCTCCGAGTCCTCCAGTACGTCAAATCGCCTACTAAGGATTACCTAAGAAAATTAAAAAGAGGGGGTGAGTTTATGAAAACTCAGTGTGTAATTCCCCTTACGAACAAAATCTGTAAGAACATGCATAAAAATAATTCGGGCCCAAGCCCATTAAAGTAACGGTGGCAATTGGGCATTAGCCCAAAATAGCCTCGGTTGGGCCTTAACCCAAGTTAAATATCACATGTCATACATATAAATCAGGGCCTAAGCCCATCTCAGTAATATAATCCAGATATGCAATGCGTTAATGCCCATACCAACCCTGCACTCCATCTCCTGTCCAACCCTACACTCCTGTGGGGATTTAATCGACCCACCCATCCCTACACTCCTTATGTAGCACCGGTTGCGGCACTAACTTATCGGTGTAGCATAGTTGCTCGGTGGCTAAAAAGCCTTCAGTAGCGGTATTACAATTGGCACAAAGCCATCAATGACTATATTATATTTGGCACATAGCCATCAGCGACGGTAATATAATCGGCACACAGCCTTGGGTAAATATGATCGACATAGAGTCATCGATATATAAGTTAGGCACATAGCCACGGTAAATACGATTGGCAGAAAGCCATAATATCGGCACAAAGCCTTCGGCATTGGCACAAAGCCCATAATTACGGCACGAAGCCCATATTAATGGCACACTGACCCTCGGTAACATTATCGGTGCGGCATGGGTCGCTCGGTGGCTAAAAACTGCTGCGGTGGCTATAAAGCCTTGGTGGATCCACGATCGTCAGCGACCATGCGATCCTATTAGCACTTCCTCCGTATTAATAATCCCAACCCCATGCAATATGTCGTGTATGTCGGGCTCAATCATTACATCGTACGCAAAATGGCCATGCTCGGTAACAATTATTTAAACATGTAATAAAAGCATATCACCATACAACCACAGCCAAATTAGTCCACTCATTGCACAAGTCGATCATTTACCTACAAGGGCAAATCAGTCATTTTACCCTATAAGGGTATTTCAGTAATTCTACCCTACAGGGGTAGTTCGGTAATTCTACTCATAACCAATCCATGTATGCAACGCATCTCAAACATAATCAATCATACAATTAACACATACAACGCTAGTACTACCACGAGGGTACAAGGCCATTTTGTCATTTAGGGGTAAAACAGTAATTTCACAAACCGAGGGTATTTCGGTAATTTTACAAATTGAGGGTATTTCGGTAATTTCGTTAACCGAGGTATTTTGGTAATTTCATAAATTGGGGTATTTTAGTAATTTCGCAAACTGGGGTATTTCAGTAATTTCACAAATCGAGGGTATTTCAGAAATTTTCAAACCGAGGGTATTTTAGTAATTTTACAAATTAGGGGTATTTCAGTAATTTTGTAAACCAAGGGTATTTCAGTAATTTTGTAAACCAAGGGTATTTTAGTAATTTTGTAAACTAAGGGTATTTTAGTAATTTTGTAAACCAAGGATATTTTAGTAATTTTGTAAACTAAGGGTATTTTAGTAATTTTGTAAACCAATGGTATTTTAGTAATTTTGTAAACCAAGGGTATTTTAGTAATTTTGTAAACCAAGGGTATTTTAGTAATTTTGTAAACCAAAGGTATTTGGTAATTTCAAGACTGCAATGGCCTTTCCAAAGGCCTAATGTCGCCTCGAGCGACTCAACTACCATTTCCGGTCATACCAAACTATTGGGCCTAAAACCCGATTTTGGCCCATTCGGGCCCACACGCTCGTGTGGCCCACCTAACACAAATCTAGCCACGTATATGAGATTCACCTAGTCTAGTTCACTATATACTACACCATCATGCCTTTTATTCAATTGGGCCCACGGGCCCATTGGGCCCACTTCGGCCCATCGTGGCCCAAGCAGCCTCAACCCACAATAATACTACTGATGGCCTCAACTATCGCGTCAAAGCCCCACACATGCGTTCGCACGCTCATGTGGCTACTATTGCCGTGACCGGCACTTCGGCATTTGCCGCTCTACAACTAGAGTAGAGAGTTACACACCTGATAGGAATCTGATGCCAATCCGCGCTCTGACCACTCCTGTGCCCAAACGCCCTCCAAGGTATCCTTCCTCCTATCATAGAATGCTCTATATATAGCTAGCTTCTCACCTTCCTTATTTGTATCTTTTCTATGTGGGATCCCTTCGTCAGTAGAGTTTAAATCCAACTCAAACTCTTGCCGTCCAATTCGCAAAATAAATACTCCCTTGCTTTTCATGAGATTCGAACCCAGGCTCTCTTGTAGCATAATCCACACCGCTAACCACTTGGCCACAAGCTCCTCTTGTGTCTTAAACCATGCGCAACTAAATATAAATCTATAGCCAAATTCTAAAGTCCATTTAAAAAGAAAACCAAAATGCAAGAGCCAAGACTTGAACCTTGGACCTCATTCCTTCCCTGGCGTCACTCCATTGTCTCTTATGTGGCGTCACTTTGCCACTCCACCACACACTCCACTTGTGTCATTTTTCTCCACATTTTATTCTTAAAGCCTACCTACCAACTCCCAGGGTTTTTTTCACCTAAAACCAAAATTTTCCTAAAGCTCAAGTTTAATCCCGGGACTTCATAGAAGCCCCATAACCTTCCAAAATCACTCACCTAATAGGTCCAACAAGCCGTTCTCTTGTTCTCAAATAATTTAAACGCTACTACGCCCAAGGCCCATTGGGCCCAATTCTCCTAGGCCCAAATTCAGGTCGTTACAAGATTCCCAACCCGTGAAGGAGAGAATAGAGAAGATTGATTACTCACCGATTAAACAGAGAATATTTGCATACGATAAAAACCAGAATAGAGGGGAAGAGCACTGAGACTCGGTCAATCAATCTATAAAGGAGAAAAGAAGGGAGAAGAAAAATAAATGATGATGGAGGAAAAGGGGATGTATTCGGCTAGAGTAGAACCAAGGTGCCAGAAAGAAATAATATTGAGAACAAGAAGGGAAAGAAAATCGGTTCAAAAGATGGTACTTGAGAAGGAGCAGAAAAAGCAAAGAACCAAAACGAACTGCCCAAATGGTCGTAAAAGCAAAGCACCAACTTGCAAAAGAAGAGAGTGAAACTCGAAACACAAAAAGAAAAACTCGAAATATCAGAAATAGAATTCAGCACCTACTCATACACAATTGCCGAAAATGCACACTCAAAAACCCCTCCTCTTAGCCGAATTTGCCCAAAGAAGTTGCACAATTCGGCTATAACACTCCAAGCCTTCAAATCCCTTGAAAATCTCCACATTTTCCTCCTCCAAATCCGCAGCAACCATTATCCATATCCCATGATACTTTCCCCCTTTTACCAAGTCCACAACCACTCCAAAGAGTTTGAATCCACCACAAACTCTTTGTAACACCCCCAAACCCGGCCCATTCACAACGACCGAATCTGGTTATGTCACTGGGAAAGACGGTTGGAAATCTTTGTCTTTAGAACTAAACTCGTGTCCATTTAAAATTTAATAAATAATATAAGTTTGTTGAAAATTTCTGAATTTAGAACATTATTATAAGTTGCTATAATATGAATCTTTTTGTGAAATTATTACTAAGTGTAGTGTAAACTTCAACTTTAATAAATAGAGTACTTTAAACCAAAGAGGCCCTTATTACATCAATAAAATCCCAAAATACTGATAATATAAAATACTTAAGTAAAGTGAAACATCTTCTTCTCGCATGGGCCACCTTGTATCCACTCCAACCCGTCTACTAATCATGACTCACTGCGATGATTAAAAAGTTGGGTGAGTCATCTGCACTTCGAGTGTGTAAGTTAACCTTTGAAATCCACCCACATGCTAGCCTCATAATATCCCAAATATCAAATGCAATAAGTAATATATATATATTCATTTATTCATTACCACAATCTGGGCTTGGCCCACATTCAAATCATACTCAAATACTAGGCTAGGCCCATTTCATAATAAACCACACATCAACTGGGCTTGGCCCATTTCCACGTATGTTCCCAAAACATACCTATCCACATGTCATATTGGGCTTGGCCCATTTCCATATTATTACAAAAATAATGCAACATGATTCCCAACCCAACCTAGGGTCCATCCGCTACACACCCCCTTATCCAAACCTACCACACACCGGGGACTATCGAGTCACCCTCTCCTTTTCCTCCAAAAGGCAACCAATGCCATCCACGATGTAGCGTATAGCTAACATCAAACCACGATGGAGCACACAAAGCAATCCATCACGCCACGATATGGCATAAAGCTCATATCAATCAAGGTAACCACGCCGAACTAAATCGCAAAGATCCACAACGCGACCTCGATCGGGCGCCAATCCACGATGTAGCACGGTCGACATCAACCACGCACTCAAGTACACCCGCACCTTCTTTTCATATCCCACCCATGCACATGCCACATAAAATATAGTCGTGATAATGCATGCACATGCTCATTAATATCCATAGACATACTCATATACAAGCAAGTAATCACATTGTAACAAAGTTCGATACTAACTCGATCATCGCTATACCCTTTAGGGGTATATAAGGCACATTTATTATTGCACTTGTTAGCAAAACATATAACTCATAAAACCGGAAACAAGTGGGTTAGTTACACACCTTACTACTAGGAGTACTAGACTCTCGCTCCTCGATGCTATCGTCTAGCGAAACTACGGCTATTTGCTTAACGTTTTCGCGCTTTGGCCCACACCCCGTGGCCAATCTCGCATGTGCCAGAAACGGATCTCTTCTTGAACCGGAATAGGGACCTTCCCTTTCCCTTCTTGGTAGTTGCGGCCTCCATCAAAAGCTTAATCAGTAAACAAAGTTAACCCCAAAACACCACTTAAGCATTTAATCTAAATAAATATCTCTTACCAACTCAACTTGAATCCCGAACGCTACTCTATGCCATCGCAATCGCCGACTAAACGACCTTGCTAACCACTCCCTATTGCTCCGGCTAGAAACGACCACCACCAAGGAAGTAAGGTTCGGCTCAGGACTTGTAACCAAAGTGAAGAGAATGTGAGAATGGATGATTCGGCAAGGCTCTTAGATAGTGTTTGGGATATTCAAAGCAATGGTAGTTTTCTCGTGGATGGTTACGGTTTAAGCAAGGTTTAAAAAGAAAAAGGTGAGAAGGGAGAGGGATATAGGTTCATAAAAGGTTAAGCCCTCTGCTACTTTCGGCTACAAAGAAATGGCATGAAAAAGGGGTTTGCTTGGACTAACTTTCGGCAATGGACAAGGGAAAATAAATACAAAAGCGAAGGAAAGAGCTTTTTGGTAAGGGTGAGAAACAAATGATGAATGAAACAAGCACCTCCCTCCCCCCTATTTATAATATTCGGCCAAGCCCCAAGCTCCCAAAAAAAATCCTAAAATCTCTCCTAAAACACCTCCCTTCCATCCATTTTAAAAGTTTGAATAAGTCAAACTTTTACCTAAGCCAAATTAAAAAAAAAAAGACCAAGTCTTCTCCACCTTTCAAGCATCCAAAACCGCCTGACTTCTATCCTCCTTGACGCAAAAACAAGGCCAAAATGCTACCCTTGCGAATCGAACTCGAGCCCTTCACCCCGCAAATGGCGTCACTTCTCCATGCTCTAAGTGGCGCCTCCTTGCCACTCTGCCAAGCCACTCCTTATGCCAAAACTCCACCAAAAATTCTCTTAAGACCCCTCTATCCAAGTTTTCCTTTTTAGCCCCTAAAACTAAAAATTTACCAAAGCAATCTACCACCACCTAGGGTTCTCGGGACCCCTAAAACTTACCCAACCACACTTTGAAGTGTGCCAACACCCAAGCTAAGCACCAAAAATCTAACCCCTAGAACTGTGGTGTTACAATTCTACCCTCCTTAAAATAATTTCGTCCTCGAAATTACTTTACTAACAAACGTCCATACAACCTATCTCACCACCTTACGCTTATATGCGCTGCACTGATCTTACTAAGGCTATCGTTACCTACACAATCTCCAAATTCGCGCTCAAAATTCAAACGCCTCTCTTAGCAAACACAGAAAGGCTAACTCATAAACAAACAAAGCAATTAACGCAAGTACCGAAGCAAAGGAGCTTACCTAGAATCACATCCTTGGTTGACTCCGACTAGAACCATCCCTTCCATGACTTGAACCACGACCCCTCGTCGCTTGAGGGCAATTCTTAACCAGATGTGCCTTAGATCCACACCGAAAACATTCTTTACTATTTCCCCAGCACTCTCCTGTGTGAGGTCTTCCACATCGAGCACAGAGACAATTCCGATCCACTGGTACAAGTGCATGCACAGGATTCTCGATCTTTGGTCTTTTCTGGACATTACCAAACGATGCTGACGGCCCAATATTTCTCTTATTCTCATTCCTATTCTTTTCTCGGTTTCCCCTTACCGTCCTCTTAACTTCTTCGGCTATACGAGCTTTCTCCACTAGCACCGCGAAGTCTCTTTCCCTCTGCGGAGCGATCAGCACTCGAAGCTCATCTCGCAATCCGTCTTCAAATCGGACGCACCTCTCATAGTCAGTGGCCACAATACCCTTAGCATATTGACTTAGCCGCACAAACTCGCTTCAGATTCTCGCTATCGACTTATTTCCTTGCACCGCATTTAGAAACGCCTTCCTTTGCGCATCTAAGTAGCTTGCTCCAACGTATTTTCCTTCAAACTTTTCCTTAAAGTAGTCCCAATCCAATCGATCTGCCGGTACACCTTGTTTGACCGTGAGCCACCAACGATAAGCCTCATCCCGAAGAAGTTAAAGCAAAGACTTTTAGCTTTTCCTCTGGGCGCAATCCAAGTCGTCCATAATTCTCTCGACTCCTTCTAGCCAATACTCCGCTACGTTCGGAGCTACTCCAGATACTCCCCTAAAAACTTCAGCCCCGTTAGACCTAAGCCTCTCGGGCACTGACTTCCGAGCTCCATTTCCCCTACTAGCTCTTGCCACTTGCTCAAGCACGCGCGTAACATAGCTGCGACACTGCGTCCTCTTCACTTATCGGATCTTGTTCCTCTACATCCACCGCTTGGCGGCACTTCGCTTTCGACCCATAGCGGACCCTCACCGGTTCCAAGTCGTCATTCTACCTCATCAAGGCCCCTAGAACTCATCTCTAGCGCTTGATTTAATCTGTTTAGAAAGTTTTATGAATTAGAAATTATTGTTTCACTGTTTTATCCACGAGCAATTTTATGCAATGAAGTTTCCGAGAGTAGTTCTTTCGATCAATCAAAGTTTCCTTCCTACCCAGGGGTAATTTCGTCATTTTCCTACAGGGGTATTTTTGGTAATTTTGTAAATCGAGAAAACATCTTTCAAAATCAGATTTAGAGCTTACAAACCCAAGGAGTAAATTTTAGAAATTTTAAAACAGAAAATTTTAAAACAGCAAGGCTAATCCCTTTTCGGGTTTTAATAACTGGTTTAGCCTATGAACAAGTCCTCTTGGTTAAGGTGTGACCAGTAGCTACGCGCAGGTAGGATTCTGCGAAGAGGAGGTGAGTCACGTGGACTGCTTAAGTACCAAGCTCTTCCGGATCCAATCCTAGACATGCGCACACAGGTTGCCACACCTTAACTCGGCGACTTATTTCACAGGTTTGTTTAAGAGCTTTAAGTTTTATGCATATGTTTGAGTAGACTAATCCTACGGTCCAACAGCCTGAATATTCTAATCTACGAGCCCAATATAAACCCGTAATAATTCATAATAACCAAACACTTCAAAGGCTAGAAGTACTTACCTGGTGGACTTCGTAGGAGGTACAGTGCCATGCCGTAATAACTGAAAAACCTTTTATAAAAGCCCATTTTTTTCAAAAGTCCATTTAAAAACTGTTTTGGGCCCAAAACCTCAAAGCCGAAGTTTTGAACCAAGGCTCGATATCTAAATCAGTAACACCCCAAACCCGGCCCATTCACTACGACCGAATCTGGTTATGTCACTGGGAAAGACGGTTGGAAATCTTTGTCTTTAGAACTAAACTCGTGTCCATTTAAAATTTAATAAATAATATAAGTTTGTTGAAAATTTCTGAATTTAGAACATTATTATAAGTTGCTATAATATGAATCTTTTTGTGAAATTATTACTAAGTGTAGTGTAAACTTCAACTTTAATAAATAGAGTACTTTAAACCAAAGAGGCCCTTATTACATCAATAAAATCCCAAAATACGATAATATAAAATACTTAAGTAAATTGAAACATCTTCTTCTCGCATGGGCCACCTTGTATCCACTCCAACCCGTCCACTAATCATGACTCACTGCGATGATTAAAAAGTTGGGTGAGTCATCTGAGACTCGATGTGTAAGTTAACCATGAAATCCACCCATATGCTAGCCTCATAATATCCCAAATATCAAATGCAATAAGTAATATATATATATTCATTTATTCATTACCTACAACTGGCTTGGCCCACATTCAAATCATACTCAAATACTGGGCTAGGCCCATTTCATAATAAACCACACATCAACTGGGCTTGGCCCATTTCCACGTATGTTCCCAAAACATACCTATCCACATGTCATATTGGGCTTGGCCCATTTCCATATTATTACAAAAATAATGCAACATGATTCCCAACCCAACCTAGGGTCCATCCGCTACACACCCCTTATCCAAAACCTACCACACACCAGGGGACTATCGAGTCACCCTCTCCTTTTCCCTCCAAAAGGCAACCAATGCCATCCACGATGTAGCGTATAGCTAACATCAAACCACGATGGAGCACACAGCAATCCATCACGCCACGATATGGCATAAAGCTCATATCAATCAAGGTAACCACGCGAACTAAATCGCAAAGATCCACAACGCGACCTCAGTCAGCGCCAATCCACGATGTAGCACGAAGCTGACATCAACCACGTACTCGAAGTACACCCGTACCTTCTTTTCATATCCCACCCATGCACATGCCACATAAAATATAGTCGTGATAATGCATGCACATGCTCATTAATATCCATAGACATACTCATATACAAGCAAGTAATCACATTAAAAACAGTTCGATACTAACGATCGATCATCGCTATACCCTTTAGGGGTATATAAGGCACATTTATTACTGCACTTGTTAGCAAAACATATAACTCATAAAACCCGGAAACAGTGGGTTAGTTACACACCTTACTACTAGGAGTACTAGACTCTCGCTCCTCGATGCTATCGTCTAGCGAAACTACGGCTATTTGCTTAACGTTTTTCTGCTGCTTTGCCCACACACCGTGGCCAATCTCGCATGCAGAAACGGATCTCTTCTTGAACTTCGAATAGGGACCTTCCCTTTCCTTCTTGACTGGTTGCGGCCTCCATCAAAAGCTTAATCAGTAAAAAGCAGTTAACCCCAAAACACCACTTAAGCATTTAATCTAAATAAATATCTCTTACCAACTCAACTTGAATCCCGAACGCTACTCTATGCCCACTGCAATCACGACTAAACGACCTTGCTAACCACTCCCTATTGCTCCGGCTAGAAACGACCACCACCAAGGAAGTAAGGTCGGCTCGGGGACTTGTAACCAAAGTGAAGAGAATGTGAGAATGGATGATTCGGCAAGGCTCTTAGATAGTGTTTGGGATATTCGGCAATGGTAGTTTTCGTGGATGGTTACGGTTTAAGCAAGGTTTAAAAAGAAAAAGGTGAGAAGGGAGAGGGATATAGGTTCATAAAAGGTTAAGCCCTCTGCTACTTTCGGCTACAAAGAAATGGCATGAAAAAGGGGTTTGCTTGGACTAACTTTCGGCAATGGACAAGGGAAAATAAATACAAACGAAGGAAAGAGCTTTTGGTAAGGGTGAGAAACAAATGATGAATGAAACAAGCACCTCCTCCCCTATTTATAATATTCGGCCAAGCCCCAAGCTCCCAAAAAAATCCTAAAATCTCTCCTAAAACACCTCCCTTCCATCCATTTTAAAAGTTTGAATAAGTCAAACTTTTACCTAATAAATTTTAAAAAAAAAAGACCAAGTCTTCTCCACCTTTCAAGCATCCAAAAACCGCCAAACTTCTATCCTCCTTGACGCAAAAACAAGGCCAAAATGCTACCCTTGTGAATCGAACTCGAGCCCCTTCCCCGCAAATGGCGTCACTTCTCCATGCTCTAAGTGGCGCCTCCTTGCCACTCTGCCAAGCCACTCCTTATGCCAAAACTCCACCAAAAATTCTCTTAAGACCCCCTCTATCCAAGTTTTCCTTTTTAGCCCCTAAAACTAAAAATTTACCAAAGCAATCTACCACCACCTAGGGTTCTCAGGACCCCTAAAACTTACCCAACCACACACTGAAGTGTGCCAACACCCAAGCTAAGCACCAAAAATCTAACCCCTAGAACCAGGGTGTTACACTCTTGCCATCCATGCTGCAAAATAAAACCTCCCTTGCTCCTCAAGAGACTTGAACCTCAGACCACAAGCTTCACTCCATACGCCACTTGCCACTAAGCCACAAGCTCGTCTTGTGTCACAATTTAATCTTAATTGTTCTTAAGGCCTACATACCAACATCCAGGGTTTAATTCACCAAAAAACCAAAATTTCTGCTAAAGCCCAGGTTTGAACCCAGGACTTCTCCAAGACCCCAAACACTCCAATATTGCTAACCCAACAGTATTAACATGCATTTGTGCTATTTTCTTACTCTCAAGAATTTTAGGCGCTCCCAAGCCCAAGGCCCAATAGGCCCAATTCTACTAGGCCCAATTTCAGGGTGTTACAATAAGTTTCAGATCTTAATCCAAAACAATGATAACTAACACTATAGACAGACTTACCAACATAGAAACGGATAACTCAACTATTTTATCAAAAGAGAAAATCTATACGTACAGAGAGATTTCTTCAGGAAGTTAATCTTATTTCAGATAATTCTATATTTTTCAATGATAAAGATAATCCCGATACAGAATTCATCACCCTCTATTTCTATAATCAATAAAGTCAGAAATATCACATTTCACACTCATCAGAACTGTTGTGCATCTTGTTATTCCCATATGAACAAATGAATTACCACTGAGAGTTTCTTGTAGCAGGTGTTGTATATTCACAGGGCTTTTCAGTATACACACTCTATCTTGAAATAACAATTAATTATCGATACTATATCTGAGGTTTTGAATCAGAAATCAATTTATACTGAACCCCTTTTTAACTTATAATTCGCTGACACACTTCTGAATTTCACAACTTCACTAAATAAACATTTATTTAGCCTCTAATTTAGCTAACAACTGTTCATTGCCTGATAAGATCAATCACACTTTTATCACTCATAAAGCATACAAGAGTTTCCCATTCGATACTTCTGAAACTATAATTGTTTCCCTCGAATAATCATTACTTATAGACTCAAAAGTTTTTCGACAATTCGAGCTAACCTTGCTGTGCCAAGTTCAGATTTTTCTCTGACATAAAACATTTTAAACTCTTATAGTCATCAAATATGTCATATAACTCTTTTTATGCAGCTTTAACTGTATAGAATCACAAAAATATCTCTGCACATTCCTGTATTAGAACACATTTCGAACCATTCAATAACGTAAGGCCAAAAATCATAATCTCTTTATTGAATTCAGACTGAGCCAAAACTGATGTTTCAGTCAAAATTATCTTCGTGCAAAAGAAAGCTTCAATAATCAAACTAACTTTAATTTACCGTAACATTTCTCAGATAGAATCGTTCTGATAGATATAATTCTATATAAAGTCTTCAAGAATACAATTTCTTCTTCGTGACTATCCTTCAATTCATACATATACGTTCAAAGTTTATTTCCAATTCGTAGATAGATTCAAACACATATAACCCAATTAACTTTTCAATCAAATAATTCAGATCATACTAACTACTAAATCGGTCTTTTCGAAGAAATCTTTCTTCTCATTAGAAGGAATAACCCTAGACATATCATTATACATATTGAATCTTGATCTTCTATCATTTTAACTTTTATCAATGTCGAACCTTCACGAGAACTAGAAAAGAGTTTATAATGAAGCTGTCTCATATATTAATTATCGAAACTCTGAATTATATAGAAATCACCTTAACCAAATAGAAATCCTTGGGCCTTAATAAGAGCGATGTCTCAACCCTATAATAAATATTATCCTGGCTGTTAATGAAGCATTTGAACACAGAAAAGAATCAAATATGATTTTAATAACAACCATTGCAGAGACACAACTTCTATAACTCTGAGGATGGTACCACTGTACTCTCACATCTCAAGCAAGAGATTATAATCATAATAGAAATAGTCATCTCTGTCAAATAGAGATCTCTTGTAGATAATCACATGGAATCATAGGAAAATCGGAATAGCAAAATTTCAACATTTTGAAATACACAGGATATCTAAAAATTACAACCCAGATAAAATGATATCAATTCCGATGATATCCCAAAAAATGTCCAGAAAGAATAATGTCACTCATAAATACTGAAATCCACAGTAACAGAAGCAATATAATATTCACGTATATTCAACAGAATAATAACCAGTAGAAACAGAATATTAGCCTCATACAGATTTTACAGTTGACTTTCATATCCACACAATGGAATAAATTATCAGAGAAAGACATAACAATATCGAACATAACCAAAACAGATCAACGATGCTTTCGTCTATTAATATGTTTAGCTAATGTTCTCATACGATAAGACTTTCTTTTTGAAATTAAACAGTCATATATATACTTCTGAGGATAAATGTGCGCACAGAATGCCCAGAAGGAATCATAGAAACTGCCCGACTATAACCATTGCATTCAACCATCAATACAATTCAAACATTATTCAACTGTCTAATTCTGTCATCAATAAGTTCATATTATTCCATCAATAACAAAAATCGATCCTGAAAAGCTTCCAGTTAATATTTTCTTTAGATAACATACCTGAATAGGTCATTTAATCGGAGTTAACTTATTCTCTAATAGTGACTTTGCATAATCTGAATAGTTTTCAGAAATTTCCAATATCTCTTTTAATCTTGTCTTTATTTGTTGATTCAATCTCTTTTCTGACCGCGTTATCAATCTTCCGAACACGGACTTCTGTAACTCCACACTCGTGAGCTTATTCAACCCAGATCTTGCATATTTTATTATAACATTTTACTGATAAGTGGGGTGAGGGTAGTAAAGCCACAAATTTAACTTACACATAAATGCACATAACACATACTATCACAAATAGCCAGTTCATTACTAATTTCACATTCTCAAATCATTTAATAAACTTTTGCTTTTAATCACTTTTGTTCTTAACACATTGTTCATATGCCAACTCAAATAACTAATTCACAATCAAAGCATTTCAGATAGTAATCATAACTCAAATATCATATCCCATATGCTCATATAATTAAAACATTTATCAATAACAACATGTCTTACAATTTGATCCTTACCTTTATGAGTTTCAGCTCATAATCAACATATTTTCACTCAAATATTTGAGTATTTACTTCTGTACTATCAGGATTAGCTCAGTTGGAAAACTTATCTGTCTCATCAAAACATTTTTCGTCAGAGTCTGGAGATATCACACTATCGCAGGTTAATTATGGCATGTATAGCTAGACTCACATACGCTATGGTAGTCCTAGAACCGACTAAATCATAGCTTTGATACCAATAAAATGTAACACCCCTAACATTTCGTATTTTTCTCAATTTAGTCCTTATCACATAAAATCACAATTTCATGAAATTAAACACAAACCCAAGCTAGCTGAATTTTCCATATATTACTCTCAACCCATATTTCAATTCATTTCACATTTCAACCCCTCAATTTACACTTTTCATAATTTAAATCTTATTTGACATTTTTACCAAAAATCACTTAACAAAACATATTAATCTATCAACAATTATTCATTTTACATCATCAATACTCAAAAACATCAAGCTATCACCAATGGAAACTCACAAATTCATCAACAAATTCAGAAATTAGGGTACGTGCTAGCTAGAACACGAAGCAACGATCACAAAGACATAAGAATCATCAAAAACTAAGCTCGAAACATACCTCAATTAAAAACAAGGGCCGAACCCTATTATGCTTCCATGGCTATTTCTTTTATCTATAATCGGTGGAAGATGAAGGAAAATAACATGATTTTGGCTTTTATTATATTTATTATTAACTTTAATTACCTATTTACCTTTTTACCTTTAAAAACATTAATAATTACACCAAATGCAATCCAGTATCTCATAAATGGGCTATTTGTCACATAAGGACCTTCACTTTTAAATTCTATTGCTATTTGACATCTTTAGCTTATAGAACCCAACTTTTACGCTTCACGCGATTTAGTCCTTTTTACCGAATTAACCACTTAAACGATAAAATTTCTTTACGAAAAATTCCCAAAACTCTAATATCATGCTGTAAATATTAAAATAATAATAAAATAAATTTTTCAATGCCGGATTGTGGTCCTGAAACCACTATTCTGATTAACCCTAAAAACGGGCTGTTACAGTAGAAAATCATTATTTTCTTTGAGAGCTATGAATATTCAGTTAACTTTGTCCGATGATGGTTTGATTCTAGTAAAGTTAAAAGCTAAACTGTTATTTCTTCAACAAATTTGTGAAGCTCAAAAGTGTGATAATGAGTTGCAAGCTAAAAGAGTGCAATGTGAGTCGACTACTGATTCAGACTATCAGATCAGATCCGATGATTATTTAATGTTCCGAGGTAGAATATGCGTACCAAAGAATTCTGAACTTATTCAGAAAATTCTACATGAAGCACACAGTGGTTGTTTATCCGTTCATCCGGGTAGTGCTAAAATGTACAATGACTTGAAATAGTTATATTGGTGGTCGGGTATGAAACGAGATGTTTCAGACTTTGTGTTGAGATGTTTGGTTTGTCAGCAAGTTAAAGCTGAACATCAAGTGCCTTCGGGATTATTACAGCCTGTGATGATACCAAAGTGGAAATGGGATAGAGTTATGATGGATTTCGTATCAGGATTGCCCTTGTCTCTGAAGAAGAAAGACACTATCTGGGTTGTCGTAGATCGACTGACGAAATTAGCACATTTCATTCCGGTACGTATAGATTATTCACTTGATAAATTGGCTGAGTTGTACATTGCTGAGATAGTTAGATTACACGGGGTGCCAGTTTCGATTATTTCGGATAGAGTCCCGATGTTTACGTCGTGATTCTACAAGAAATTGCAAGAAAAGTTAAACTTTAGTACCGCTTTTCATCCGCAAATCAACGGTTAGTCTGAGAGAGTAATTCAGATTCTCAAAGATATGCTTCGTTGTTGTGTTTTAGAATTTGAAAGCAACTGGGAGAAATATTTACCGTTGGTTGAATTCGCGTATAAAAACAGTTTTCAATCGAGCATAAAGATGGAACTGTTTGAAGCTTTGTATGGTCGTAAATGTCGAACTCCATTGTATTGGGCTGAGCTGAGTAAGAAAAATATTCACGGGGTTGATTTGATCCGAGAGACTGAAGATAAAGTGAAAGTAATTCGCGACAGTTTGAAAGAAGCATCAGATCAACAGAAATTGTATGCGGATTTGAAACGAAAAGACATTGAATTTCAGATAGGCGACAGAGTATTTTTGAAAGTATCTCCGTGGAATAAAATACTCCGTTTTGGTTGCAAAGGCAAATTGAGTCTGCGTTTCATCGAGCCGTATGAGATTATCGAAAGAATAGGACGAATAGCATATCGGTTAGCTTTACTATCAGAGTTAGAAAAGATCCACAATGTGTTTCATGTGTCTATTTTACACCGGTATAGATCCAATCCATCACATGTAATTTCTCCGGCAGAAATTGAGATTCAAATTGACATGACCTACAACAAAGAACCGATTCGAATTTTAGCTCGAGAGGTTAAACAGTTGAGAAATAAAAGCATAGCTTTAGTGAAAGTACTTTGGCAACGTCACAGTGTCGAATAAGCTACGTGGGATCCTGAGGAAGCAATGAGAAAATAGTACCCTAACCTCTTTTCTGGTAAGATTTTCGGGGACAAAAATCCCTAAGGGGGGAGAGTTGTAACATCCTGTTTTTGGCCAAATCGGAACAATGGTTTTGGGACCACAAGTTCAAAGTTGAAATAATTATTTTATTATTATTTTAATATCTACAGCCTAATAATCTGATGGTGTGAAAATTTCGTTAAGAAATTTTATCGTTTGAGTTTTTAGTTCGATAAAAAAGACTAAATCTCGTAAAGTGTAAAATTTATGTTATATTAGTTAAAGGTGTCTAATAGCTGTAGAACCTTAAAGTAAAGGTCCTTATGTTGTAATTAGACCATTATTAAATTGAGTGGACAAATATGGACATCTTTTTAATGGTTTTAAAGGTTATTGTACAAGGTTAATTAAGTAATTAGATAATTAAAAGTTAAATTAATAAAATAAAAGGTATTTTTTCTTCATTTATCATCTTCCTAATTGATTTTGAAGAAGAAAAAGCCATTAAAATATCTTAAAGGTTCGGCTAAGCTAAATTTGATGCATGGTTAGTATTTTTCAATCTGTTTTTAATGATTTCTATGTTTTTGAAATCGGTTCAACTAGGTGTAGCTAGCCCAGGGACTATTTTGCAAAACTATTAAAGATTTAGGATTTTGCCATTGATGAATAAGCATGTATTTTGATGATTGATGATAGATTATGAATGTTTAATGACAGTTATACAAGTTTTGTTAAGTGGTTTTTAGGGAAAATGCAAATTGGGGATTGAATTGTAAAATGTGGAAACTCTATGGTTAAAATGTGAAATAAATGAAAAATATGGGCTGATATGTGCACTAAAGAAATTCGGCTAGCATGGGTTGGTATTAAATTGCATGAAATTGTGATTTTATGAAATAAGGACTAAATTGTAAAAGTTGTGAAATACTTAGGGCAAAAGTGTAAATGTGTTTTAATGAGTATTGTGGACTAAATTGAATAGAGAGATAATTAAATAAGTTGATTTTGATTACCTACAGATCAAGAAAAGCAAAATTCAGATCTAGATCCGGGGAAAAACAAAGTACTCGACTAATCGACCTATTTTGCCGTTTTAGCGTCCGAGGTAAGTTCGTGTGAAATAAGTTTCGTTATAAATGTACTTTAAATGCTTTCATATTGCATAAACTGTGAATACGAGACCGCGTACATGTTCGATGATGATTCGATAAACGTGAAAATCTCGTTTGAACCTTAGGAATAGATTAGGATACGAATGACATGTCATTAGGGGTTATTGTGATTATGTGATCCGAATGCTGGTACTGTACGTCCTACCGGTGGCTGAGTATACCGACATGTGTTGCGGATACATGACAGCTTGTGTGAGCAGCACCGTGTAGCTACGTCTTGACTGATAGCTTGTGTGAGCAGGCCTCTTGATAGCTTTACTGTAAGTAGTATATGTGATCGAGATTGAGATAGCTTCTGCTATATATGTGGGACTTAGGGTGTAATTTCCCGTGTATCCGATAGTATTCTGAATGGTTCAATGGGTATATCAAAGACATGGATGTGTATGAGACTAATAAGAGGTGCTACAGGTATTTACATGAACCGTATAAGCTATGAAACGAAGTAACTTGTGAATTTCACATCTAATCTTATGCTTAAATATGTGGAAGGTTTGCTAGCTAATATGAGCTATGTGTTGATATATTGAATTGTTTGATTTGTCTATTTATGATTAATTAAGTTTATTTCATACGAGCTTACTAAGCTTTATAGCTTACTTTGTTTAATTTTCTTTGTTTTATAATGAAATCAAGCTAGCTCAGATTCTGGGACTGTCGGAGACTTCATCACAAAATCCTACTATCACTTGGTAATTTTGAACTTTGGTATTTTGGTATATGGCATGGATAGGGATTTGTTCATTTTGATATATGTATTGTTAATGATTTTTATCATTTGAAATTGCTTGTAAATGTTAAGTGCTTGGTTTGTATATATAGCCATGAGAGTTAGCTTATTTTGGTTTTGTGTGTATTTGTGCAAATGGCTCTTGTTATGTTCTTGATTATGGATATGTGATGCTAGTTGGTATTTGGTAATTAGGGGTACTAAATGGTTATAAATTGAGTTTGGTATGTTTGTGAGATTTGGCTAAATGATGCATGATTGAAAATAGTCATATTGATGATTTGAAATTATGAGTTTTTGGTGTAATTTGAATGGCACATTGTGGTATTGATATGTTTGATATTGGTTAGTATTGAAATGGTATAAACGAAGCTTGGTTGAGGTTGATTTGAATGCCTATTTATGTCTTGTTTTGGTGCCATTTGGCTTGATGTAGGTGTATACAAATTTGGGTGGCAAAATGGCTTGGTAAATAGCCTATTTTTGTCCACACGGGCCGAGACACGGGTGTGTGTCTCAGCCGTGTGTGATACACGGTCATATTACACGGTCGTGTGTCCCCTGGTATTGAATTAATACCCAAGTCAGTATGCTCCACACAGCCTAGCACACGGGCGTGTGATTGGCCGTGTGGCATAAGTCAGTATACCCTACAAATTTGACACGGCTTAGCACACGGGCGTGTAACTTGGCCGTGTGGCATAAGTCAGTATACCCTACAGGTTTGACACGGCCTAGCACGTGACCTGGCACACGGACGTGTGAGGCCAATTCAAATGGGCACACGGGTTGGACACGCGGGCGTGTGGTTGGCCGTGTGACCCAAGTCAGTAAGTGGCATGAGATTCAACACGGCCTATGACACAAGCGTGTCTTTGGCCATGTGCACGGGCGTGTGACCCCTGTATTTTGGAAAAAATTTCTAAGTATTTCAAAATATTCTTAAGTTATCGGTTTAGTCCGAACCACTCCTAAGTCATGTTTAGGGCCTCGTAGGCTCATATTAGGGACAATGTGATTGAATTAAATGATGGTTGCTATGAATTTGAGAAATGTATGTGAAATGTTTTAATATTGTGTTATAAGTCCGGTAATGCTCCGAAACCCTATTCTGGCATTGAATACGGGTGAGGGGTGTTACAATGTCTTAACAATACTGATATAAATGTCTACCATATTGACTTTTTATTCCCTAGAACTAGAATAAGCAAAACACCTTCTATAATGAGCTTGGATCAATCCCTCGCCGGCCACACTGCTCACGCCGGGAAAGCAACTACTCTACAAAGGATAAAATGGAGTGGGTGAGCTTAACAAGCTCAGTGAATGCCTAGAGCAACCACTACGCAAACAAATTGTCATGCATCAACCAAACAACATACAACATGTTCCGAAAATGCCATTAATTAAGTACCATAATTTGCGTAATTAGTAATATTTCATGCATACTTTTACACATCATTTATACGAATGTTTAGGCATATATATATTCCAACCTGTATTAACCACATATAATCACATATGATCAAATTTAGTCACAACGTATGATAATTTGGCTATTGAGTTTATGAAACATAAAGTGAACTCTATCACCACTCATCGGATACACAGATCTCCAACACACCACATATAGACTCGTAGAGTCAAACATATCCCATAAGCGAAGCATATTGCTAATGCTCTCCAACACATCACACATACATATCCAAGTGAATGGAGCTTGGCTCACATTCCCTTATCTCTCAAAAACTATCCTTGGGCCTTAGCACCCCATATATCACAACACAAATAATTGAATACTCACAATCCTATGGCATGCCAACTATATCCAATGGTTTCATTAAGTCACAAGGCCAAAATATCCATAATGTCATCAAATATTACTTACCGATTATCCACATGTATTCACTGCATAATCATATCATTAATACATTATACACACTGTCACATGGCATGAATAACATATCTTCATATTTACCGTCACAACAGTCATCAAAACATGTTCATATTTCATCACATCATAATTCTCTTTATCACAATTCACAAACATATTTATCACATATTTAGCATAGGTAAAAGAACATTTCCACTTACAGTTTAGATTAGGTGTTTTGGCTACCTCTAAATTCCCAAATAACATAATGAATCGCTTACGAGAAACTATTCCAAAACACTCACCGAATATTCGCTTTTGCTGAAAAATCGAAAGCTTAGACAAACTTCCCTTTGCCCTTGTCTCTACTCGTTGAAGGTCCTATCGACTCTGACACTTCAACAAGACAAACAACACATATATTTAGTCAACAATCAGTCAATAACTCACTTCAAACAACCACAAACACAAGCCTAAGCTACATTCTTTTCTAACCAAAACCTTTAGCACAAAAAACTTAAAATTCGAATAACTAGCCTACGCTTAATCTTTTTGCATTAAATGAATTAAATTCATCTACATATCAATCTATGGCTAATTCCCAACCTTTGAACTTCACAAAACTACGTGTTTTAAGGTATCTAAATTTTTTGACAAGTTTTGGCCATTACAACGAAAATTCATTAAAACCCGAGAAATCCTTGATAAAAATTCAAAGTTACTTTAAAAATATTCTAATTAGGTTAAAACTAATTGAAAAAAACTTTAAAACCAAGTTTTTGCCCACAAACTCAAAATTCAGCCTTAAAGACCCGATTTTTGGCTTTTAATCAAAACATGCGACTTAATGGCTAAAAAATTAGTTTCAAAGACCCAATAAAATTAAAAACTAGGGAGAATGCGAACGGTTACCTTTAATGAGAGGAATAATGAGTTTTTGATGAAAATCCAGAAAACCTGCAAGTGGAGAAGATGATGAATTTGGTGAGATCTTTTTGTAATTTCTTAAAGATTTAGAGAGATTTAATGCTTGGAAATGATAGAAATTCAAATTATTATAGTTTGGGAGTCAAAAACCAAATGAGAGAGTGATGAATAACAAGGGATGGAAACGCTAAGGAGATGGGAAGAAGCATTCGTGAAAATAACTGGGAATGGGGGTTTATTAGGTTGGTTTTGAAAAATTGGTTTAATTGCTTCATAAATACTGTAACAGCCCGTTCTTAGTCAAATCAGAACAGTGGTTTCGGGAACACAAATTCGAGGTCAAAGTATTTATTTTATTATTATTTTGAGGTCTACAACATGATAGTATGATTGTAGAAAAATTTCGTTAAGAAATTTTAACGTTTGCATGCTTAATTCGATAAAAATGACTAAATCACATAAAGTGCAAAAGTTGGGTTCTAATAGCTAAAGGTGTTTAATAGCTATAGAACTTTAAAATAAATTTTCTTTATATGGTAATTAGTCCATTAATGAGTTAGTGGATGATAATGGCTTGGTATTTAGTGAAATAAATAATGTTTATAAAGTTAATTTTGTAAATTGGTTAATAATGATAAAATAAGTTAAAAAAAAATTAAAAGCTATCATCTTTCTTTGTTCACCACCAAAATTTCAATGAAATAAGAAGCCACGGGAGCTTGCTAGGGTTCGGCTACTTTGGGGCTTAATTGGTGAGTGATTTTTGTCCCGTTTTTAATGATTTCTATGTTTTTGGAGTCGTTGCAACTTAATCTAGCTAGCCCAGGGACTGATTTGTGAAACTATTAAAAGTCTAGGGTTTTACCATTGATGAATATGTAGGTGTTTTGATGTTTTATGATAGAAAATGGATGGTTGTTGTTAGATAAACAACATTTGTTAAGTGATTTTTGATAAAATTGTCAGTTAAGGATTAAATTGATAAATGTGATAAATTGTGTGGTAAATGTGTGAAATAATGAAAAATATGGGCTGCTATGAGTATAGGTGGAATTCGGCTAGCACAGGTGTGGAGTCAATTGCATGAATTTGCATTTTTATGAGCTAGGGACTAAATTGTAAAGAGGTCTAAAGTTTAGGGGAAAAAGTGTAAAATTGCCATAATATGAAATTTGGATTAAATTGAATAGAATGATAATTAAATAAGTTAAATTTGATTATATATAGATCAAGAAAAGTGAAGTTCGGAATTAGACCGGGGGAAAAACAAAATAGTGGATTGATAGCTCGATTCTCTCCGTATAAATCTTAGGTAAGTTCGTATGTTAATAATCATTAATGTAATTATGTTTTAAATGCTTTATAATTGTTTTGTTGATGAATACGACTTACGAAAATGTTCGACGAAGATTTGGCGATGTTTGAAATCCTGATTGAACCTTAGGAATAGATAGGATACAAATGACATGTCATTAGTGGTTATTGTGTTTGGGTGTTGGTCCGTACATTCTACTGGTGGCTAAGTTTTCTAGCATGTGTTACGGATTCTCGTCAGCTTGTGTGAGCAGCACTGTGTAGCTACATCTTGACCGTCAGCTTGTGTGAGCAGACCCGTTGATAGCTCGAGATGAGCATTTGTACAGGAGATATGGGATTGAGATGGTTTCGACCATGTTTGGCACTTAGGGTGCGAGATTCCTGAGTATCCGATATTATTCCAAATGGTTCAATGGGTTTATCGATGAATTGGAAGAGTATGAAATTGATACGAATTAGTACATGTATGTACGTGAACTATACAATCATTCAATCGAAGAAATTGATGAAATTCATGTCTAACCTTTGGATTGAATATGTATTAGACTTTTGGATTTAAATTGAATTGCATTATGTGATGTTTAAGTACTTGAATTGCAGTTGAATGGTAAGTTTTAGTTATTAAGCATACGAGCTTACTAAGCATTATAGCTTACTCTTTTTACTTTTTCGTGTTTTATAGTGACTTCGAAGCCTGCTCAGATTGGGAGTTGTTGGAGATCTCATCACACTATCTAGCTGTCATTTTGGTACTTTTGAACTTGTGTATTTGTTATATAGCATGTATAGGATTTGTGGTTAATATGGCTTATAAGTGATGTATGTTTTGGTTAGGAGTATAGCCATGTGATTTGGCTTATTTTGGTATACTTTGTAACACCCCTCACCCGTATTCAACGCTGGAATAGGGTTACGGAGCATTACCGGACTTACAACACATTTACACAAACTTATCTTATACATTTAATAAATACATGCAATCAGCATTCAATCTCAATCAATTTGTCCTTAATACGAACCTACGAGGCCATAAACATGCATTGGGAGTGGTTTGGGACTAAACCGATAACTCAGGAATTTTTTCAACACTTAGAAAATTTTTCTCAACACAGGGGACACACATCCGTGTGGTCAGGCCGTGTGTCTCACAAGGCCACCAGACACGCTCGTGTCTCAGGCCGTGTGAACATTCGAAATGGAAGTATATGGCCGTGTCCCAGACCATGTCCTACCCCGTGTCCAAACAAGTGAGCTTACTGAATTGGGTCACACAGCCAACCACATGCCCGTGTGTCTAGCCCGTGTGCCCTTCGAAATGGCCACACACACCCGTGTGCCAGGCCGTGTACTAGGCCGTGACAAACCTGTAGGGTATACTAACTTATGCAACACGGCCAAGTCACACGCCCGTGTGCTAGGCCATGTGCAAATTAGGGGGTATAGTGACTTATGCCACACGGCTGATCATACGCCCGTGTGTGAGACCGTGTGGAGCATATTGACTTCATTTCAATTTCAAGACCAGGGGACACACGACCGTGTAACATGACCGTGTGTCACACACGGCTGAGACACCCTCCTGTGTCTCTGCCCGTGTGGACAAAAATAGGCTATTTACCAAGCCAATTTGCCACCCACAATTTCATGTACTTAAACAACCCAAATGGCACCAATACATAGCGTAAATTAACATCTATTTTAGCCACAATCAAAACAAATTCATACCATTTCCAATACTAACAACCAAAATGCTTATAACTTATGTTTTTCTCAACCAAAACATACCAAAACACATATACCAATCAACTAGCTAAACCTTTACCAAACATACATCATTTTTCACCGATTCACAAACACAATTCAAATCTAATATCAACCATTTAACATTTACTATGTCAATATCCATAAGCCTCATAACATAAACCATTCACATATCCATCCATGAACTCAAAATATCAACCATATATGCACATATATGCACATAACCACATCTACCAAATTAAGCCAACACTCATGGCCATATTTACAAACCAAAACATATGCCATTACAAGTCATTAAAAATAACCAAAATCACTATCAACCCATAATCAAAATGACTCAAAATACCTATACATGCCATATACTTAAAATACCAAAGTTCAAAGGTACCAAGTGATAGGTGGTACTGTGAACGATCTCCGACGATCCCCAAATCTGAGCTAGCTTTGATATCACTATAAAACACATGAAAATACATAAAGTAAGCTATAAAGTTCAGTAAGCTCATATCAGATAAACTTAATGCAATCACATAAATATAATTCAATAATTTGAATACACCAACATGTAGCTTATATCAGCTAACAAACCTTTCAAATACTCATTCACAAAATTATATACTTTCATCATCATTTTCTCAATTCAATGCTAAAATAGTTTATACACATACGTGTACCATCTCGTACAAATCTCATACACATTCTCATCTTCCATTTACCCGTTGAACCATTTGGAATAGAAGTCGGATACTCTAGGGTCTCACACGATAAGTACCTATACCATGGCCCGAAGCCAAATCTAGGTAACTTATTCGAAGTACTAATATCATGGCCAAAGCCAAATCAGCCGATATGCATGGCCCGAAGCCAAATCGGTTTATCTCGCACCCGAAGTGCAATACCATGGCCTGAAGCCAACTCACTGTATCCCCTAATGACATGTCACTAGTATCCCAAACTATTCCTAAGGTTCAACCGGGATTCCAACTGTCGAATTATCGTTGAATCATTTTTGAACTTGTTCGTAGTCACATAATAGCAATTTATGCTATATCAAAGCATTTAGAATACATTTGAAATAAAATTATAACATACGAACTTACCTCGATCGCTAAAATGGCGAATCGAGTCAACTATTCCGTAACTTTATTCTTTCCCCGATCTAAGTCCGTATTTCTCCTTTCTTGATCTAAATATATTCAAAATTTACATATTTAAACATCTATTTGTTCAATTCAATCCAAAATATACATTTGTGCTATTTTAAACATTAGCCCCTAAATTTTCACATTTTTACAATTTAGTCCTTATTACACATAATCACAAATTCATGCAAATTTCAAAACACCCATGCTTAGCTGAATTACCATTATGCCCCTAGTAGCCCATATTTTTCATTTATTTCACATTTTAACCACAAAGTTTCAACATTTCTCAATTTAATCCCTATTTTGCATTTTCATTGAAAATCACTTAACAAAACTTGTATAATTCATAACAAATATTCATAATGTATCATCAAACATCAAAACTCATACATATTCATTAATGGCAACATTCAAAATCTTTAACATTTTTGCAAATTCGTCCCTGGGCTAGCTAGACCTAGCTGCAACGATATCAAAAACATAGAAACCATTAAAAACCAAGTCAAAATCACTTAGCAATTAAACTCCATACTGACCGAACCCTAAAACAACTTCTATGGCTTCTTCTTCTTTGTATTTTCGGTTGAAATGGAGAATATGAAAGCTTAGTCTTTTGTTTTTCTTATTTTATCTTAATTAATAACTAATTAACTATTTTAACCTTTTAATAAAACATTAATATATTACATAAACCATGGACATAAATGTCCACTAACCTTAAAAATGGTCTAATTTCAACATAAGGACCTTTACTTTAAGGTTCTATAGCTATTAGGCACCTTTAGCTATTAGAACTCAAGTTTTACGTATTACGCGATTTAGTCCTTTTTTATCAAATTGACCAATCAAATGATAAAATTTCTTAACAAAATTTTCACACAATCACTCAGTCATGCTATAAACATTAAAATAATAATAAAATAAATATTTTGACCTTAGATTTGTTGTCCCAAAACCACTGTTCTGATTTGACTAAAAACGGGCTGTTACAACTCTCCCCCCTTAGGGATTTTTGTCCCCGAAAATCTTACCAGTGAATAGATTAGGGTATTATTTTCTCATAGCTTCCTCAGTCTCCCACATAGCCTCTTCAAATCCGTGACATTGCCACAAGACTTTTACTAAAGCTATGTGTTTATTTCTCAATTCTTTGATCTCTCGAGCCAAAATTCTGATCGGTTCTTCATTGTACGTCATATGAGGTTGAATCTCAATCTCTGACGGAGAAATCACATGTGAGGGATCCGATCGATATCGACGCAACATCGACACATGAAAAACATTATGGATTTTCTATAATTCAATCGGTAAAGCTAGCCGATATGCATCTGGACCTATTCTTTCGATGATCTCATACGGCCCGATGAATCTCAGACTCAATTTGCCTTTACGATCGAAATTAAGTATTTTTCTTCCACAGAGATACTTTCAAAAATACTTTGTCACTGATATGAAATTTAATGTCTTTTCATTTCAAATCCACGTACGATTTCTGACGATCTAAAGCTGCTTTCAAACAGTCGCGAATTACTTTCACTTTCTCTTCGGTTTCTCTAACCAAATCAACCCCGTGAATCTGTTTTTTGCTAAGCTCAGTCCAATACAATGGAGTTCGGCATTTACGACCATATAATGCTTCATACAGTGCCATCTTTATGCTCAATTGAAAGATGTTATTATATGTAAATTCAACCAGCGGTAAATATTTCTCCCATTTGCCTTCAAACTCTAAAACACAACATTGGAGCATATCTTTAAGGATCTGAATTACTCACTCAGATTTTCCATCAGTTTGCGGATGAAAAGCAGTACTAAAATTCAACTTCGTACCCATAGCTTCTTGCAATTTCTTCCAAAACCACAAAGTAAACCTCGGATCTCTATCCGAAATAATCGAAACTGGCACCCCGTGCAATCTAACGATCTCAGTAATGTATAACTCAGCTAATCTATCGAGTGAATAGTTAGTACGTGCCAGAATGAATTGTTCTGATTTTGTTAATCGATCAACGACAACCCAAATAGCATCTTTCTTTTTCGAAGACAAAGGTAATCTCGATACAAAATCCATCGTAACTCTGTCCCATTTCCACTCTGATATCATCACAGGCTAAAGTAAACCCGATGGCACTTGAAGTTTAGCTTTAACTTGCTCACACACTAAACATCTCGCTACAAAATCAGAAATGTCTCGTTCCATACTCGACCACCAATACAGTTGTTTCAAATCATTGTACATTTTAGTACTCCCAAGATGAACGGATAAACAACCAATGTGCCTCGTGTAAAATTTTCTAAATCAACTCTGGATTTTTCGGTACACAGATTCTATCTCGAAACATCAAACAATCATCGGATCTGATTTGGTACTCTGAATCACTAGTCGACTCGCATTGTACTCTTTTAGCTTGCAACTCACTATCACATTTCTGAGCTTCGCAAACTTGCTGAAGAAATACTTGTTTAGCTTTTAATCAGCTAGAAATAACCATCATCAGATAATTTCAATTGTGTATTCATTGCTCTCAAAGCAAACAACGATTTTCTACTCAAAGCATCCGCGACTACATTCGCTTTCCCCGGGTGATAATCAATCACTAACTCGTAATCTTTCAATAACTCGAGCCATCTCCGTTGTCGCAAATTCAAATCTTTCTCAGTCATAATATACTTTATAAGCTTTTAAGATCGGTAAAGATGTGGCATTTTTCACTGTACAAATGATGATTCCAAATTTTCAATGCAAATACAATAGCGGCCAAATCTAAATCATGCGTCGAATAGTTCTTTTCATGCGGCTTTAACTGCCTAGAAGCATAAGCTATCACTTTTCCCTCTTGCATCAACATGCAACCCAAACCGTTTAATGACGCGTCGCTGTAAATCACAAATTCTTTACCCGACTCAGATTGAAAAAACACTGGTGCTTCGGTTAACAAGGCTTTGAATTGAGCAAAACTCTATTGACATTTTTCAGACCACTCAAATTTTACATCTTTCTGTAGCAGTCTGGTCATCAGTGTTGCAATCATCGAGAACCCTTTTACAAAATGTCAATAGTAACCTGCTAATCCCAGAAAGCTTCTGATCTCGGATACATTTCTAGGTGGTTTCTAGTCAATAACTGTAGAAATCTTACTCGAATCAACTCGAATGCCATCCACCGAGACAATATGTCCCCAAAAAACTGACTTTCCAAAGCCAAAACTCACACTTACTGAATTTAGCATACAATTGCTTATCTCTCAAGGTTTGCAACACAATCTTCAAATGCTCGGCATGCTCAGACTCATCTCGAGAGTAAATCAGAATGTCGTCAATGAACACAACAAAAAATCTATCTAAATACGATCTAAATATTCGATTCATCAAATCCATAAAAATGGCAGGGGCATTAGTTAGTCCAAAAGGCATAAAAAGGAATTCATAATGTCCGTACCTCGTTCTGAATGTAGTTTTCGACACATCCGAGTCTTTAACTCGCAACTGATAATTACTAGATCTCAAATCAATCTTTGAAAACACTGTTGCACCTTTCAACTGATCAAACAAATCATCTATTCTTGGTAATGGATACTTATTCTTTATTGTAACCTTGTTGAGCTGACGATAATCAATACACATTCTCTTTGACCCGTCTTTCTTCTTAACAAACAATACTGGCGCACCCCAGGGCAAAAAACTCGGTCGTGCAAAACCTCTATATGTTAACTCTTGCAACTGAGCTTTCAACTCTTTCAACTCTGTCGGAGCCATTCTATACGGGGCTATAGATATCGGTGAAGTTCCCGGTACTAACTCAATACAAACTAAACCTCTCTGACTGGTGGCAACCCAGGCAATTCTTCTAGAAATACATCCGGATTTTCACAAACTGCAGACACTGATTCAATCTTCTTTTCAGATATTTTGGTATCTAAAACATATGCTAGATACGCATCGCATCCTTTTCTCACATATCTCTGAGCCGACATCGATGAAATCACTATAGGCAACCTACTCGACTCATCAGATTCAATCCGAAGAATTTCATTATTCCGACATTTCAATTCTATAATCTTTCACCTACAATTCACAGCGGCATCATGTAGAGTCAACAAATCCATACCCAGAATCCTATCGAATTCATCAAACGATAAAAGCATCAAGTCAGCTGGAAAATAGTAACCCCGAGTCGTTAAAGGAGAATTCTTGCATATTTTGTCAACTAACACATACTTGCCTAAGGGGTTCGATACTTTAATTACAAATTCTGTAGACTCAACAGGAAATTTCTTACTAGACACTAAATTCTCAAAAACATACGAATGTGTTGATCCGGGATCAATTAAAGCAATCACATTAGTGTCGTAAAGTGAGAATGTACCAGTAATAACATATGGGGACGACGCTTCTTTGCGAGCGCGAATAGCGTAAGCTTTGGCTGGTTCTCTAGCTTTGGATCTCATAGCTGAATCCTTAGTCACATCTCTACCACTGGACACATTCCCAATATTTCTCGGTGGTCTCCCTCTCGTAGTCGTATTGCTCAATCTTTCATTCTGAACTTTTTCTTTCTTGGATAACTCTGGGCAATCTCGAATAAAGTGATCTGGCGAGCCACATTTGAAACAAGCTTTAATACTCTTATTCCAGCAGTCTCCAAAATGTCGTCTCCCACACTGTTGGCACTCGGGTTTGTTATTTCTCACACTGCCCACACTCGAGACAGAAGTAGTTTGAGCTTTAGGATTTACTTGTTGATTTCCACGATCTCTATTCTGGTATCCCACTAATGCATTCGATCGACTATATGAATCTCAGGATTTCTTTGATGAAGAATGATAAGGTTTATTCATCGGTCTCTTCAAATATCTAGCCTCTAAATCAGCTTTCCTCTTTTCTCGACTAAAGTCTTCAGCTTTGTAAGCCCAGTCGACTAACATAACAAACTCTTTCAAATCTAAAATTTCAACCAGAAGTTTAATATCTTCATTCAACCCATCAACAAACTTCTTGCACATAATCTCTTCGGTAGAAACATATTCTCGAGCATATTTACTCAACAACACAAATTCTCTCTCGTACTCAATTACAGTCGTACAGCCTTATTTCAGTTCTAAAAACTCTTTATGCTTTTGATCTAGAAACCGTTGACTGATGTATTTATTTCGGAACTCGGTCTAAAAGAACTCCCAAGTGACTCTCTCTCTCTCGGCACCACTGATACTAATGTATTCCACCACTGATACGCGGTGTCTCTCAAAAGTGATATAGCACATTTTAAACATTCAGCCGGTGTGTAAGAAAGCTCATCAAACACTCAAATCATATTTTCAAGCCAAAACTCGGCTCTCTCAAGATCATCATCAACATTAGCTCTGAACTCTTTAGTCCCGTGTTTACGGATCTTATCCACTGGAGGCTTATTCAATCTTAAAATCTCGACTCCTTGAGGAGCTACGGGAACCGGTTGGGGATTAGGAGTGTAACAGCCCGATTTAGGGCCTAAACGGAACAATGGTTTCGAAAACCACAAATCCAAAGTATAAAAATTTATTACGATTAAGTTTTAAAGTTTATAGTGTGATAGAATGATTGTGTGAAATTTTCGTTAAGAAATTTTATCGATTGGGTGTCCAATTTGATAATTAGGACTAGTTTGTAAAAAGTTGAAAAATGTATGAAAATGTGTGAATGAATGCAAATTGTGGACTGTTATAGTTATGAAAATGGTTCGGCTAGGCCTAAAATACAAGGAAAATTGAATAAAAATCATTTTACGAGCCTAGGGGCAAAAGTGTAAATATGACAAAGTTTAGGGGCAAAAATGTAATTTTGCCATAGTATGCTTTTTGGATTGAATTGAATAGTATAATAACTTAATAAGTCAAATGTGATATTTTAGATAAAGAAAAAAATGAGTTTCGGAATTAGAATGGGAGAACGACAAATATTTGACGACTCAGTCCCTTTCGCCATTTTAAGTCAATGTAAGTTTATATGTAAACGATACATCCTTTTTATTTATGTTTTTACATATTAATGTATTATGTGAAATGTGAGTGAATATTATTGATATTTATTAAAATGATGAAAAGTGAGGAAATTCCCTGATGAACTTTCGGAATAGAAAAAGGATACGGATGAACACCGTATTTATTATTATTGGTGGGCTGTGTGCGATACCACCGTGTATCTGGTGTTATTCCGAAGTGTTCATCGGGAAAATTTGACTAAGTGAAATTATGTGTGACAATGTGGTGACAAGTGCAGGGTTATAAGTGCATGTAATTGTGAGCAATGTCTATGATATGTATTTGGAATGTGAATATGTGACGATTAAGTGTAGGTATATGTATGTATACACTCATGAGCAATGTGCTCGGTATGTGATCGAATTTTGGTAAGAATGTAAACGAGTAAGTTATACCTATGAGAATGACCTTGTGATTATAAGTCCATGCTTATGATGTATGAATATGTGGTAAATGTGATTGATGATCATGTGTGAGGCTTTTAGGCCAAATTAAATTGAGAAATTATATGTTCAAGACTTTGTTGTTGATGTATAGGTTAATTTGGCCAATGAATGGCTTGTAAATATTTGATAATGACTAGTTATTGGAATGGCTAACCATGGATATACTTTGGTGTTATATGTGTGTAAATGAAAATTAATATAAAGGAAACATGAAAGAGTAAAATTAGCAATAAAATAGTTTGGACAGCAGCAGTTGTATCACAATGAAAAATCACCAAAAAAATTGTGGAAATTGAATTAGAGGTTTAATGAGATATGAAATTAAATATTATTGAGTCTATTTCTACATAAAAGAAACAGAATAAGCAAAAGAATTTCATATGGTGAGATATTTGGATTTTAGTGAGAAAGGGTCAGAATGATTTTGGAATCCCCTGTTCTGACTTGGGAAATTCATTAAAAAATCTAAAAAATAATAATGGGATAAAATTTATATGCTCGAATTTCTTAATGAATCTATTTTCAAGACAAACAAACAGGATTGTTATTCAAATTCTTTACAAAGAGATAATTAATTTTTAGTGAAGAGGGGTCGAAACTGTCAAACAGCGGAACAGATGATACTTTAAAGAATAAACTGTACTGATTAGCTGAACCAAAAATTCTGGAAATTATATTGTAACAAGATATGTGAGTCTAGTTTCAGGGAAAATTACTGGATCTTAATTTGGATTTTTGTAGCTCCGGATAAAAATAATTTAGTGACTGTAACTCGAGTAAACAACTCAAGATGAAAATAAATGAATTGTGAAATTTTATGCAATAATGATGGTATTATCTTGAGAGCTTATAATGAGGATTGTTAAAAGCATGGTAATAAATTTTTTATTATTTACATACGTACTTACTAAGCTTTAGAGCTTACTCCGTTGTTTTCCGTGTTTATAATGTACTCAGGTTAGCTCGGGTTGGAAATCGCCGGAGAACCTATCACACTATCAAGCTTACAATTTAGGTATCAATGATTTTATACTTAAGGTTATGGCATGTATAGGGAACTCGATCATGTGTATATGTTACTATGAGTTGTCCTAGAATAATGACCCATGATATTCAGAGTTTGTTGTTGTATAAGGCCATTTAATGTGGCCAATAAATTGGTTATGCTAAAAACTCATGATGATGCATTCCATGGTTGAGTAAATTGTATGCTATGACTTGTTACGTGTGTGTGGTGGATGTTTTGGTAGCTTTAATATGTCATGAAAAGTGTCATTCAAGTTATACTCAAGTATGGGCATGATAGGATAGAAATTGGATTGGAAAATAGCCAACTTCTTGACCACACAGGCAGAGGCACAGCTGTGTGTCTCAGCCATGTGGAGGACACGGTCTAGCACACGGGTGTGTGACTTGGTCGTGTGATCCAAAACGAATGATGACGCCATAAACAGAGAGTTACATGGGTGGAGGACACGGGCGTGTCCTGGGCCAAACGGGCGAGTGTAACCACACAGCCTACCCACACGAGCGTGCGACTCTTCAAAATAAGGAAATTTTCTAAATGTTCCAATGGTTTCAAAAGTTCTCGGTTTAGCCCCGAATCGCTCCCAAAGCATGTTTTGGGCCTCGTAGGCCCATTTTAGGGACTTGATGATATAGGATAAAAGTTTTAAATTTTAAATGAAAATTTATGCCTTGAATTTGTTCAGTTGCAAGTGTTATTATCCGGTAACGCCTCGTACCCTGTTCCGGCGTTGAACATGGGTAAGGGGTGTTACAAGGAGGGAGTGGAGGTTGTTGAGAAGCCAAGTTTGTTCGGATATATTGTGTGAACCACTCATTCATCATTTGGAAAAAGGCTTCTTTAGCGTCTCCTCCATGGCTGCCCGTTACGGGTCTAGAATCAAACGACGCTGTCCCTTGAGTAGGAGCGGGCGCATTACTTTCAACCTCATCAGCTATAGCTCGATTGGGATTCATTTACTATATAAAAACACATTTTAAAATATCAGGAGTCATCACACTATCACAGTTTATATATGGCATGTATAGCTAGACTCTCGCACACGCTACGTTAGTCCTAGAATCGACTAAACCGTAGCTCTAATACCAATAAATGTAACACTCCTCACCCATATTCAATGCCGGAATAGGGTTATGGAGTATTACCAGACTTACAACATATTTACACATTTACACACACTTACAACACATTTTCATCACACTATCAATACATGCAATCATCATTCAATCTTAATCAATTTGTCCCTAATACGAGCCTACGAGGCCCTAAACATGCATTAGGAGTGGTTCGAGAATAAACCATACTCGGGAAATTTTTCAGCACTTAGAAAATTTTTCTCAAAACAGGGGACACACGCTCGTGTGGTCAGGCCATGCGTCTCTATAAACGGAAAAATATATAGGATTTTTCCTATATAATTTATCACTTTTTTACTTAAATTTGTTGTTAAAACTAAGTAATTGTTTAATAAATTAATGAAATATGTAAAAATATGAAATTAAGACATAGAAATTATTAAAATGTGATTTTATACTTTATTATATAGTTTTCATGCATAAAATGGCTTATTTTATATTAAATTGAGCATATTATATTTTTAAGACATGAAGTGGGCCATGCATGATTAAATTAAATAATAAATATAAAATTATATTTAAATATTCATTTTTAGATATTTCATTAATAACTTGGGTTGTAGTTAATTATTTAAATTGGATAAATTTTATTCTTTGGTCCTCTAATTTATTGATTTATTTTGGACAAGTCTGATAGCTTTGTTGGATTATAAAATCGTCCAAATTGGAGACCAAGTCAACCCAATTTTTTGCTACACTTGGCTGTCCACATAAACCACTTTTTGGTTTAATTGCACAAGGTCCTTGCAATGTTGAAGAAATTAGAGATTTTCCTAAAGATTTGCACTTGACCGAGTCTCAGTCCTGAGTTGTTATGGCATTTAAATTGAGCAAAAATCAAGCAAAAATCAGCTCAATTTCCTCAATTCATGTCCGACCACCCTTTGAAGATGCTTGAAGAGATGGAACCTCCTATTTTTAGCAAACTATCCCCCTCTCCTCACCTATAAATAAGACACCCTCATTCATTCATTCATCCTCCCTCATCCTTCATCATTCCCTCTTCTCTTTGAATTCTCTTAGCATTTTCCCTTCCCCACGCCTAGCATCATCTCTTCATAGAGATTTTAGCAATTAAGCCTCTTAAAGAGCCCTTGGTCGGCCACCTTGGAGAGCCATCAGCATAGGAGCAAAGCAAAGGAGTGCCCTCACTTCGTTATCAGCTCAGGTATCGTCTATTTTTTCTATGTTAAAACAATTTACCACTAATAGTGCTAATAATTTTGCAGCTCAGCCACCAAGTCCGTTTGAAGTAGTTTTCCGTGTGTACTGTGCGAAAGGTCATTCTTTTGACAATTGTCCTTCAAATCCCAAGTCAGTGTACTATGTGGGGAACCAATATCAAAATAGGAGTGGACAAGGACCCCAGTCCAACTTCTACAATCCTTCATGGCGTAATTATCTTAACTTTTCTTGGAGCAACCAAGGAAATGGACCAAATAACAACTTATTGCAGCATAGACCCAACCAATCTCAAGGGTATTATCAGCAAGCTCTAAAACCACCTCAAGCTGAGGCATCAAATAGTTTGGAGAACTTGTTGAAAGCGTACATGGCAAAGAATGACGCTTTGATCCAAAGCCAAGCAGCAACACTGAAAAATTTGGAAAACCAAATGGGTCAGTTAGCTACACGTAAGAAACCTTGCCGAGCGATACTGAGAATCCAAGAAATTTGGGTAAAGAACATATCAAGGCAGTGGCATTACGAAGTGGTAAAATTTTGGAACCTCGATTGATTGATGTCGAAGATAAGCCCGTTGAGAAGAGTCAACCAGCTATTGAAATTCCTACACCAGAAGAGTTGGAATCTGCAAAGACTGAAAAGGTAAATCCTAACTTAGTGAATTCAGATACTTTAACATCTTCTTTGCATGCAGATTACCTACTCAGAAGAATTGTCCGATCCAACTGAAAGTTCCATCACCTCCATATCCGTAAAGATTGCAGTAACACAAGCAGAAATATGTGGTGCAATTCAAGAAGTTTTTGGATGTTCTGAAGCAGTTACACATCAATATTCCATTGGTGGAGGCTTTAGAACAAATGTCGAATTATGTGAAGTTTATGAAGGATATACTTTCTAAGAAGAAACGGTTGAGTGAGTATGAGACTGTTGCCTTGACAAAGGAGTGCAGTGCGTTCTTGCAGAACAAATTGCCACCGAAATTGAAGGACCCAAGAAGCTTTACTATACCCTGTAACATTGGTGAATCTTACTATGGTAAAGCTTTGTGTGATTTAAGAGCAAGTATCAACTTGATGCCTAAGTCTATTTTCAAGATGCTAGGGATAGGTGAAGTAAGACCTACAACTGTGACGCTTCAGCTAGCGGATCGATCTTTAGCATATCCCGAGGAAAGATCGAGGATGTTTTGGTAAGAGTCGATAAATTTATTTTTCGTGTTGATTTCATTGTCTTAGATTTTGAAGCAGATAAGGAAGTGTTGATCATCCTTGGGAGACCTTTCTTAGCCACGGGAAGAACGTTAATTGATGTGCAGAAAGGTGAACTCACCATGAGAGTTCAAGACAGTCAGGTAACCTTGGTTTCTATGGAAATCAATTTTGAAGAAGATTCATTGGAGAAAGCCTTAGATCTTGACCCTTTGGAGGATGAAGAAGGAGAAGAAAACATGGCTTTGATGGAAGCCAATCTGAGAAATTTTATTTAATCTACATGGTTTGAACCGTTGGAGTTAGAAGTCAGAGAATTTGTGCAACCCAAGTTATCAATTGAAGAACCACCTAAACTCGAACTAAAGGTACTTCCTTCCCATTTGAAATACGTGTATTTAGGTGACTATTCTACTTTGCCTGTGATTATTTCAGCAGAGCTGACGAAAGATCAAGAGGAGCAACTAATTGATGTTCTAAAGAAATTTAAGAAAGCAATTGGTTGGACCATATCTAATATTCGAGGTATAAACCCTTTTTTTTGCATGCATAAAATTATTTTAGAAGAAGGTGAAATAGCTCTAATAGATGGGCAAATGAGGCTCAATCCTATTATGAAAGAAGTTGTGAGAAAGGAAGTGATCAAATGGTTAGATGCAAGAATCATCTATCCTATTTCAGATAGTTCGTGGGTAAGTCCGGTGCAGTGTGTGCCGAAGAAAGGTGGAATCACGATTGTTGAAAATGAGCGTAACGAGTTGATTCCAATGAGAACTGTTATTGGTTGGAGAGTTTGTATTGGTTACAGAAAGTTGAATAAAGCTACTCGGAAGGACCATTTTTCGTTGCCTTTTATGGATCAGATGTTAGATCGACTGGTAGGTAATGAATTCTATTATTTTTTAGATGGCTATTCGGGATATAACCAAATAGTTGTAGCTCCAGAGGACCAACATAAAACAACCTTTACTTGTCCATACGATACGTCTGCTTTTAGGCGAATGCCTTTTGGTTTATGCAATGCACCTGCAACATTTCAACGATGCATGATGGCAATATTCACTAATATGGTTGAAAATTTTGTTAAGGTTTTCATGGATGATTTTTCTGTTTTTGGTAACACTTATGATATTTGTTTGAGTAATTTGGCTAAGGTACTAAATAGATGTGAAGAGACGAATCTTGTCCTTAACTGGGAAAAATGTCATTTTATGGTTAAGGAAGGGATTGTCTTAGGGCATAAAATCTCAAAGAGAGGAATTGAAGTCGATAAAGCAAAGGTGGACGTAATTGAAAGATTACCTGCCCCAATTAATGTGAAAGGAGTCAGAAGTTTCTTAGGCCATGCTGGTTTTTACCGAAGGTTTATCAAAGATTTCTCAAAAATTTCTAAATCGTTGTGTTTGTGGTTAGAGAAAGATACAGTGTTTGATTTCAACAAAGCATGTTTGGAAGCTTTTGAAGATCTAAAAAAAGGTTAATCTCAGCCCCAATAATCATTACACCTAATTGGAGCTCACCTTTTAAGTTGATGTGTGATGCAAGTGATTACGCTGTTGGAGCTGTGATGGGTCAAAAAAGAAACAAAGTGTTTCACCCTATTTACTATGCAAGCAGAACTTTGACGAGAGCCCAACTCAATTATACGGTAACTGAATAGGAACACTTTGCTATAGTTTTTGCTTTTGACAAGTTCCGCTCATATCTTATAGGTACCAAAGTTACAGTATTTACTGACCATGTGGCCATTAAATATTTACTAACGAAGATAGATGCAAAACTGAGGCTAATTCGTTGGATACTTTTACTCCAAGAATTTGACCTTGAGATCCAAGACAGAAAAGGTGTCAAAAATTAAATAGCTGATCATCTGTCGAGGTTGGAGCAAGTTAAGGTAACTCGATCATGTGTGCCCATCAACGAGAATTTTCCAGATGAACACTTATTTGAGGTAAGTCAAATTCATAAAACACCTTGGTTTACTGATTTTTCCAATTATCTTGCATGTGGAATAATTCCTTGAGAAATGACATACCAACAAAGGAAACAATTCCTTCATGATAGTCGGTATTATTTTTGGGAGGATCCATTTTTGTTTAAACAGTGTGCAGATAATATAATCCAAAAGTGTGTAGCTGAAAGTGAGATTGCTGACATTTTGTATCATTGCCATTCATCTCCAAGTGGGGGACACTTTGGTGGTTCATGCTACAGCAAAGATTTTGCAAGCAGGTTTCTTTTGGCCTACACTATTTAAAGATGCTTATGCTTATGTGAAGAACTGTGATAAATGCCAAAGGACCGAAAATATATCAAGACGGAATGAGATGCCCTTGACAAACATTTTGGAGATTGAATTATTCGACGTATGGGGCATTGACTTCTTAGGCCTATTTCCTTCTTCGTATGGGAACAAATACATCTTAGTTGTTGTAGACTATGTATCCAAGTGGGTTGAAGCTAAAGCATACCCTACAAATGATGCTAAGGTAGTCATGCGATTCCTACATAAGCATGTGTTTACACGATTTGGGACACCAAGAGCTATTATTAGTGATGAAGGTTCTCACTTTGTGAACAAATGGCTTAAGTGGTTGCTTGACAAATATGATGTGAAGCACAAGATTGCTACTGCCTATACCCCCAATCCAATGGGCAAGTTGAAAGAGTGAACCGTGAAATCAAAGGTATCCTTGAAAAGGTAGTATGCCCTAGCAGAAAAGATTGGTCTCGAAGGCTTGATGATGCATTATGGGCCTATCAAATAGCATTTAAGACTCCGTTTGGAATGACTCCTTATCGGTTAGTCTTTGGAAAGGCATGTCATTTGCCATTAGAGTTGGAGAGTAGAGCTCACTGGGCTTTGAAGCAGTTGAACTTTGATCTTCAGCAAGCCGGTGAGAGAAGAATGTTAGAACCTGATGAGTTGGAAGAGCTGAGGTTGTTTTCCCATCAGAATGCCAAAATGTGTAAAGAAAGATCAAAGAGATGGTATGATAGTCATATACAACCTCGCAAGTTTAAAGAAGGTCAAAAGGTTTTGTTGTTTAATTCAAGGTTGAAGTTATTTCCTGGGAAGCTTAAATCCCGATGGAAAGGACCCTATACCATCTACCGAGTTTATCATTATGGAGCTATTGAATTATACAACAATTACGGAGGTACGTTTAAAGCTAATGGTCAACGTCTCAAACACTACTGGGATGGTGAAGTTGAGTGAGTTGAATCCTCGTTCATGAACTTGTTTTGTAAATAAATAAATAATTAGAACTTATTTTCTTAACTTATTATATTTAATTATTTCTGTCTAAGGAGATTGGAACTTAAGCGGGATCGTTGTGACCCCTCCAACCTTTCTTGGGAATTAATTTAATGTAATTTGTTAAGAAGAAATTTTCTAATTAAGAATTAAAATTTTTAAGTTTCATTTGTTCTGTTTCAATTTTAAATTTTTATGTTAATAAAGGGGGTCAAATTTGGCCTAAGTACTAATCAGTTTTTTTTTTTTTTAGTAAGTTTGTAGATATAGTCTGAGTTTGAGGCCCAAGACAGCACAAATGAGGGAAATATCCTCACTTTGACGATTTCTTTTTTCCCCCTTGTGCAGAAGCTTTCCAATTTTCAAGAAAAGATACCATGTCTCGCAAAAGAACCAGATCTTCAAAGGCTACTCCTGAAAACCAGATTTTGATCGATGAAGAAGTGAAAGAGAGATTTGATTCAATCTTCAAGCATCAACCTATGATGCCGAAAAAAGGTTTTGACTTGAAGAATAATGATTTGATGGTTGTTCCTATACCGATTATAAAGAAAACCAATGCTATAAAGTGGGAATGATTTTGTGATGCTCGTTCACTTCCCGATGATGAACTAGTTCGAGAATTCTATGCTAGTTTGACTATGCAAGATGCTACTGAGGTCATCGTTCAAGAGAAAAATGTACCTCTTACTTCTAAATCCATAAATGATTTGTTTAACTTATCTAATGTTTAAGAAGATAAGTACTACCCGATGATGAACAATATCAATTAAGATTTTCTTCAACAAGTGCTTGATGTTGTGACAAATCCGGGATCCCAATGGATTATAAGAAAGTATGGGAGCCATTCTTGCCGAAGGGAATACCTAAAACCAGTAGCGAAGGTATGGTTTTATTTCATTCGCTATAGTTTTATGCCTATCTCACATAGTTCCACCATATCGATGGAACGGATGCTTTTGTTATATGCAATCTTGATAGAAAAGTCCATTAATGTTGGGAAAATTATTCTCAAGGAGATTCATGATTGTGCTAAAAAGAAGACAGGAAGTGCTTATTTCCCATCATTAATCACTTCACTTTGCTTAAGGGCCCGTGTTAAAACACAAGTAAATCTAAAGGGACGATATGTTTAAGGGTGCATTACAAATTATGATCTTGAAAGATTAGTAGAGTGGTTGCATGAGCTGAATCAAGGCGAGCAAGAAGAGCCAACTGAGCCAGATACCGAGGAGTCAAAAAATGAAACTAGAACTGAAGCTAATTCAGTTATAGACATTGAAGAAGAAGAATTCGATGGAACCAAACAGTCCTAAACGAGTTGAAGGATCTACAAACCCTGAACCAAGGGTTGAGCCAGAAGAAGAACCAGTCAAGCTAAGTGTTGAACCTGAATCTACAACTCCTATGCCGACTTCTTCAGGTGCTTCAAGGAAATCAAAGTTGTCAATTTTGATGGATATGTGCAAGTTCATGCACAATCAACAACAAACTTACTGGAAATCTGAAAAAATTAGAGATGACTCGATTCAAAATACTTTTAAGAATATCTCTAATACTTTTGTTCCTGAGTTCGCAGATGCTATCTTTGAGACATGGACGGAAGATACTGACTATGCAAGCGGAGATGGAGCTAAAGAAGACAAGGGGAATGATTCAGAAGAATAAAAGGGGGGATTCTTGTCTTGTTATTTATTTTATTATTTTTAGGTCTTTAGGAATTTATTTCTTTCGTAATTAGGATTTAATTTCTGCAGAATAAAACATAGCAAGCATGAATAAATTTAACACTTCTTTAGAAAGAAAAAGACTATGTAATGTGGCAATAGGAATTAACATGTCTAGGATTAGGTTATTAGGAAAGACTTGGTATTTAAGCAGTCTTAATGACTCACCTCTCTTTCTTTACAACCCTACCTGGTGTTTAGTTTTCATTCATTACTTTGTTCTTGCAATGAGGACATTGCTTCGTTTTAAAGGGGGTAAGGCAAATAAATTGCTCAAATTTTTAAATTTTCAAGTATGTTTCAATCATTTCTTTCATAAGTATGTTTTAATAAATGAATGTTTAGAGACATTTTTTGTTAATAAGATAGTTTGTATGCAAGTATGAATGATGATTATAACTAAGTGAAAGTATGTTATCATGAAGAATGGAATGCTTGCATGATCTTAGCCTTAGTAATGTTTGCCATGAAAACTTAGTTTCTCTTAAGATTAGACATGCATGAAGGTTTATATCTTTAGAATTGACTTACTAACTTTCTTAAGGCGAAATCCTAGGAGACATAAAAATCTAAAATGATATAGGCACTATTTCTTTGGATCGTTTGAGCCTTTTCAAGCCAACCTTATGATATTAGACCCTTGAAACTGTAATTTTGAAAGGCCTGTTTATTGCAATAAACCCACATTATAAGCCAATTACCATCTTTTTAAGTTATTCTAATTTTGTGCACCAATCTTAACTAAAGTTGTCTTGGTAATCAACATTTGAGGAAATTTTCAAAAAGATGTATGTGCTCATGTTAAAAAAAAAATAAAGAGACAAAAAGAGAGCAAAGAAAAGTTTGCTCAGTCTCCAAAAAGGAAAAATGTATGAGCTTGAGTTCAAAATAAGTTTCGGGGTGTTCCAAAGTTTCACTTAAAGAAGAAGGCTATAATTCGGGAATCCAAGACAGAGTTAAAGGTTAAGCTTTTGAAACTGAAATGTCCCATCTCTTAAAATCCCATTACAACCTTATAAAAGACCTATTGATTTGATGCATACGTCACCTACATTAGTGGAGAGGAAGTACTAAGTTCAACATATGAAGTTCATAAATAAGCCTTATGATTGTTTGCTTGATTGATAAGAAATTATGTTGGATGAAGAATGTTATCTGTGGCTGTGACATACATATAAACTATGATTCATGTTGGCATATTTTGAAACTTAGTATAAAATTCTATAAGTGTTTGTATATGAATTACTTGTTAATAAAGAAGATCTATGAACATGAAGTTATTCATGCATGAGTATGGGACAAAGATTGATGCTGCTTACACAATTAGCAAATTTGTCTTAGCAAGACCTTTTCCTGTGCATAACCATTACTCAGGACGAGTAATGATTTAAGTTTGGGGGTGTGTAAACGGAAAAATATATATGAATTTTCCTATATAGTTTATCACCTTTTTACTTAAATTTGTTGTTAAAACTAAGTAATTGTTTAATAAATTAATGAAATATGTGAAAATATGAAATTAGGACATAGAAATTATTAAAATGTGATTTTATGCTTTATTATATAGTTTTCATGCATAAAATGGCTTATTTTATATTAAATTGAGCATATTATATTTTTAAGACATGAAGTGGACCATGCATGATTAAATTAAATAATAAAATATAAAATTATATTTAAATATTCATTTTTAGATATTTCATTAATAATTTGGATTGTAATTAATTATTTAAATTAGATAAATTTTATTCTTTGGTCCTCTAATTTATTGATTTATTTTGGACAGGTCTGATAGCTTTGTTGGATTACAAAACCGTCCAAATTGGAGACCAAGTCAACCCAATTTTCGACTAAACTTGGTTGTCCACATAAACCACTTTTTGGTTTAATTACACAAGGTCCTAGCAATGTTGAAGAAATTAGAGATTTGCCTGAAGATTTGCACTTGACCGAGTCTCAGTCTTGAGTTGTTGTGGCACTTAAATTGAGCAAAAATCAAGCAAAAATCATCTTAATTTCCTCAATTCATGGCCGGCCAACCTTTGAAGATGCTTGAAGAGATGGAACCTCCTATTTTTAGCAAACTATCCCCCTCTCCTCACCTATAAATAAGATCCCCTCATTCATTCATTCATTCATCATCCCTCATCCTTCATCCTTCATCCTTCATCATTCTCTCTTCTCTCTCAATTCTCCTAGCATTTTCCCTTCCCCACGCCTAGCATCATCTCTTCATAGAGATTTTAGCAATTAAGCCTCTTAAAGAGCCCTTGGTCGACCACCTTGGAGAGCCATCAGCAAAGGAGCAAAACAAAGGAGCGAAGGAGCCTAGTCAGTCTGTAACACCCCTTACCCGTGTCCGACGCCAGAACCGGATACGAGGCATTACCATGCTTGACCTTGCTTGTACATGTAATTACGGGCTATAAAATTTAGTTCCAACTTAAAACTTTTCTTCCTTAATCATAGCATACATATCATGGGCCTACGAGGCCTTAAACATACCTTCGGAAGGTTTCGGAGTTCAACCGAAAACTTTTGCGCTCTTTGAAATTTTTTTCCTAGACAAGGGTCACACGTCCGTGTGACATGGGACATGCCCGTGTGGGCAGGCCGTGTGGTCTCACACGCCCATGTCCCTAGCCCGTGTAGAATTTATTTTTCATTTCGAACCTACAGGAGTTTTCACATGACCGGACACACGCCCGTGTCCTGCACCCATGGAGCTCTCTGTTTATGACGTCATCACACCCATAGTGGCACACGGCCAAGGCACACGCCCGTGTGCTGGCCTGTGTGATGAATCGAATTCTCGCAATTAAAATACAGGGGACACACGGCCTACCAACACACCCATAAGGGTTGACTGTGTGTCACACACGGCCTAGACACACGCCCGTGTGTCTACCCGTGTGGACTATTAGAGGCTATTTTCCAAGCCCTTTTGCCACCCTGAAACTTAAACTCGTTCATTTCATCACAAGAAGCACGTAATATAACATTATCAAACTATGAAAAATCCTTAAATCATCATTCCTACCATCCACATTTTACTCAATATCTTACATGAACATTCATTTCATTATACCTATCAACCTTAGCACATGAACTTGACATTATTGGTCAATTCATCATGGCAATTTACAAAATAAGTGTAAAACATTAATAGCCAACCCTTTGGCCTTCAAACATGACATGACACAAAACGATCAAGTTCCTATACATGCCATACTCAAAATGAATTAACTTTACTATACCAAAAGAACGGTTGATAGTGTGACCCGAGCTCCGACGTTCTACGATCCCCGAGCTAACTTGGCGAAACTACAAGAGAAAGGGAGAAGAGAGGGGTAAGCATATAGCTTAGTAAGTTTGCATGAAATTATAAAGCAACATAATTACTCAAACCAAATTCAACCATCTCATGAAACTATAGCAACATAAGTCTCAGATGCTTAGGCATCTTACTCGTACTTACTCACACTTATTCTTACCCATCTCATATCACATTATAATTTCGTAACTTGTACTTATTCATGGTACCTGTATCACTTGATCACATGACTTAGCACATATGCTATCATGAACATAAACTCAAATCTTCATCATTCTTATCATAGGTGAAACTCAAGGTCATCATCCACAAACGAATTTGACTCTATACCATTTTACCTACTTAGCTCTTTTGCCCACGAATTAATCAAATTATCGTAGGATACTCGAACTCATCGTTCATAAAATTTGATGCCAACTCCATATTCCAGATATGGTCTTACATGGGATCACCCCTTGATGCCGATGGCATATCCCAGATATGGTCTTACACGGGATCTTATAGCTCTATATCGATGCCATGTCCCAGACATGGTCTTATACGAGATCGTACATGAATGTCGATGCCATGTCCAAGACATGGTCTTATATGAGATCGTCCTTTGGTGCCGAGGCCATATCCCAGACATGGTCTTACACGGGACCTTCTTTATTCAATGCTAATACATGGGTAACCTCATTATCCCAAAACTTTATCCGGAATTTCACATAACTTATTTTCACCCTTTCCTCATCGAGGCTACATCACTTGATTTTAATAGCAATAACATACATTGTCATAATATTAAGTAATTTCAAATATCAAACATTATGAAACTCTAACTTCATACAAACTTACCTCGATTCTAAAAATGTGTATCGATGCTCAATTTGGTCCTCGATTTTGTTCTTGTCTCGGTTTCGATACGGGCTTCATTTTTCTTGATCTATAATAAAAATTTCATTTGTTAAATACACACATTGACTAAATCGACTCATAATTAATATTTTGGAAAATTACAATTTTGCCCCCAAACTTTTACAAAATTACATTTTTACCCCACAGACTCGTAAAACGATTTTCACTCAACTTTCTTGTATTTGAAGCCTAGCCGAATAATATTCTCAACTATAGTAACCTTCAATATCCACTATTTCTCTCATGTATGACCATTTTTCTAACTTTTACAATTTGGTCCTTTTATGCATTTTTCATGAAAATCACTTAGAAAAAGATGCTTATCATACATCAAACTTTCATATTCTTCCATAAAACATCAAAATACATGCATGTCACACATGGGTAAATTTTTGAGCATGAACCCTAGCTCAATATATGGCTAGAAATAGCTAAACCGAGCTTCGAGGGTCTCAAAAATAAGAAGAACATTAAAAATGGGGCTAGGATGCACTTACTATCAAGCTTGAAAGTTGAAGAACCCCTAGCTATGGCTCCTTGCAAATTTCGGCACTAGAGGAAGAAGATGGACAAGATTTTGGCTTATTTTTCCCTTTTAATTCTTTTACTAACCAAATGACAAGAATGCCCTTAATGATCCTTTCTTGAGATTTTTCCTTCCCATGTCCATTTTTGTCCATCATAACATATAATGGTCTAATTACTAAATAAGGACCTCTAGTAATTTTTATAATTCTATTTCATACTTAAATCTTCTAGAATCTCATATTTTCTAATCTTTGCAATTTAGTCCTAATGAACAATTTAATCACTAATTAATAAAATTTATTCATGAGATTTTCACACAATCATGAAATCACCTCATAAGCCTCATGGAAATCATAAAACTCATATTTCTACTTTGGATTTGTGGTCTCGCACCACTATTCCGACTAGGCCCTAAGCCGGGCTGTAACAATTCTCCCCCCTTAGGGATTTTCGTCCCCGAAAATCTTACCAGTGAAAAGGTTTCGGTATTGGTTCCCCATAGCCTCCTCGAGCTCCCATGTAGCTTCTTCTACCCCATGTATTTGCCACAATACTTTCACAAGAGTATACTCTTATTTCTCAACTGTTTGACTTCCCGGGCTAGAATCTTAACTGGTTCTTCACCATATGTCATCTCGGGTTGAATCTCAACCTTTGTCGGTGTAATTACGTGTGAAGGGTCTGATCGGTAGCGTCGCAACATCGACATGTGAAACACATCATGAATCTTTTCTAATTCAGATGGAAAAGCAAATCGATAAGCTACCGGCTGTAACACCCCATACCCGAGTCCAGGGCTAAGAATGGATACGAGACATTACCATGCTTGAACTCACTTAAACATGTACTTATGGGCTGTAAAATTTTGTTTCGAAATAGAAACTCTTCTTTCTTAATCAAAACGTACATAATATAGGCCTACGAGGCCTCAGACTTACGTCCCAAAACTTTCGAAATTCAATCGGGAACTTTTCTTGGAAACAGTGGTCACACGCCCATGTGGCTTGGGACACACCCGTGCACCCCTAAAACATGCCCGTGTCTTCCACCCGTGGTGGATACTGGCAAACTACACACGGCCTTGACACGCCCGTGGCCCCAAATTGTGCCTAAAACCCCAACATTCTGCCAATGCCCCACGGCCAAGGCACACGCCCGTGCTTACCACCCGTGGTGCACACTGACTATCTTAACACGGCCTAGAGTCTAGACACACGCCGTGTAGCTAGCCCGTGGTCTATTCTCGACTTAAGACACTACAGTGTGTGGTGCACACGGCCTAGACACATGCCCGTGTGTCCATCAGGTGTGGGCACTTAGAGGCTATTTACCAAGCCAATTGCCACCACACGAAATCAAGACCAAACTCATGCTCAATTCAGCAACTCAAGTATTACATCTAACATGAACAAGGATGCATACTTAATTGATAGATTAAAACATACATACTTAATCATTCATGACTCATCTCTTTGGCCATATACAAAAAGAATACTAAGCTTGATAACCAACACTTTGGCTAGTTTTAAAACATAACTCAAAAAGAAATGTTTCCTATACATGCCATACTTAATATAAACAACTTGGCTATACCAAAATAGCGATTGATAGTATGCTTCGAGCTCCGATGACAATGATCCACGAGATTAGCTTGGCGGGACTACATGGAAAGAAAGAATAAAGGACGTAAGCATTTAGCTTAGTAAGTTTGCATATAATGCAAATAGCAACATACTTGCTCAATATAACCCATTTAATATAAACATTGGTATCATAATTTCAGCTATTTAAGCTTACTTACTCATACTGATTCTTACATATCTCATGATACTTACTAGTCTCATACTCGTGAGGTAAACAAGGTACCTGTATCACTTGATCACATAGATCAACATACTCTACAATAATAATTATAATCTCTAGTTCATCATTCATAATATGAGTAATACTCATTTCTAACTTGATAATAGCTTTTCTTACTTGTCTTTCTTGTTATCATTTTAACTTTACTCATTTGCCCGACGCAATTTCTGCGAATAGCAGGAGGATATGAATCTCATCCCACATAACTCGATGCTAAAGCCATATCCTCGATATGGTCTTACATAGGATCTCTCATCTTGGTATTGATGCCATGTCTTGACATGGACTTACTCAAAGTCTTCCTTGTGTGTTCCCTTGGGAACTTACCATTGCCATGTCTTGACATGGTCTTACTTGGTATCTTTACTCATGAACTGATCAATGCCGAGCCTTGGCTTGGACTTACATGAAATCTTTCTTGTTACTCGACAATGCCATGCCTTGGCTTGGACTTACATGGAATCTCTACCTCATGATAGCTTTTCAATGCCAAGACTTGTCTTGGACTTACATGACATCTTTGCTTGGAGACTCACCAATGCCATGCCTTGGCTTGGACTTACATGGGTCTTCATCTCATAATAACTCTTCAATGCCAAGACTTGTCTTGGACTTACATGATAACTTGCTTGATTGCCGATGCCATGCCTTGGCTTGGTCTTATACGAACTTTCTTATCTCGTGTGGTAGATCGAGTATCCTAAGTAATTCAACTTCAATCGGGACTTTCTCATGCTTAATCTCATTAATTTCTTTGTTTAACATAGCATTAAACAATCTCATGGAATTTAAAATATATTCCACATTATACTAAGCAATTTAATGATATTAATCATAAAGCTTAGAAAACATACAAACTTACCTCAATATACAAAATGTATGTAGAAATGCAATTTAGTCCTCGACTTTGTTCTTGCCTCGGTTTCGATCCGGGCTTCGTTTTTTCTTGATCTATAATAATAATTAGATCATTTAATACTCATATTGACTAAATTGACTCTTAACTCATACTTTGGCAAAATTACTATTTTGCCCCTAAACTTTCTCATATTTGTACTTTTGCCCCTAGGCTCTTAAAATAATTCTCATTCAACTTTCTTAAACATCATGCTTAGCTGATTCATTTTCTCTACTATAACAATCATCAATTCTCACTATTTCTAATAGGTATGACAAATTTCATAACTATTACAAATTAGTCCATACTATCGTTTTTCATGAAATTCACTAAGGAAAAGATGTTTATCTAACATCAAACTCCCAAAATCTTCCATAAAATATCATTTTACATGCATGATACACATGGGTAGATTTTTGAACATGCTTCTTAGCTCATCTTATAGCTAAAAATAGCTAATTCATAATACGAGGACTCAAAAAATACGAAGATTATTAAAAACGGGGCTAGGATGACTTACTTGCAAGCTTCAAAAATTTGAAGAACCCTAGCTATGGAGTCTCCAAATTTTCGGCACAAGGAAGAAGATGAATGAAATTTTTATCATCTTTTTCCTATTTTAATCATTTAATTGGTAAATGACCAAAATGCCCTTCTCTTTAAAATTTTACAATTTACTAACTCATGTCCATTTTTGTCCAAAACTTATAATTTGGGCAATTTGCTATTTAAGGACTTCTAATTAATATTATAAAGCTATTTTATACAAAAAGCTTCTAGAAACTCATATTTTGCAACTTTTGTAATTTAGTCCTATTTGATCATTCCATGTCAATTTCACAAAATTTCTACATGGAACTTTAATACTATCATGCAAACATGTCATAAACCTTATGAACTCAATTTACTAACTCAGATTTGTGGTCTCGCACCACTATTCCGACTAGGCCCTGAATCAGAATGTTACATTTCTCCCCCTCTTAGGAATTTTCATCCTCGAAAATCTTACCAGCAAACAGGTTTGGATACTGGTTTCTCATGATTTCTTCTGGGTCCCACGTAGCTTCTTCTATTCCATTTCTTTGCCACAATACTTTTACCAGGGCAATACTTTTATTTCTTAGCTGCTTGACTTCCCGAGCTAAAATCTTAACTGGTTTTTCACCATAAGTCATGTCGGGATGAATCTCTATCTCTGACGGGGTAACTACATATGAAGGATCTGATCGGTAGCGTCACAACATGGACACGTGAAATACATCGTGAATCCTTTCTAACTCTGATGGCAAAGCCAATCGATAAGCTACCGGCCCAACTTTCTCGGTAATCTCATACGGTCCAATAAAATGTGGACTCAAATTGCCTTTCCGGCCAAATCTGAGAACTTTTCTCCATGGTGACACTTTCAAGAAAACTTTATATCCGACTTGATACTCTATCTCTTTTCTCTTTAAGTCCGAATAGGACTTCTTTCTATCTGATGTAGCTTTTAAACATTCTCGTATCACTTTCACTTTCTCTTCAGCTTCTCTAACCAAATCAACCCTGTGAATTTGGTTTTCTTTTAATTCAGTCCAATGTAGAGGCGTTCGGCACTTACGCCCATATAAAGCCTCATAAGGCGCCATCTTTAAACTTGACTGAAAACTATTATTGTAGGCAAATTCTACCAATGGGAGAAACTTTTTCCAACTGCCTCGGAATTTGAGAATACAACATCTGAGCATATCCTCGAGTACTTGAATTAACCTCTCCGACTGACTGTCAGTTTGAGGATGAAAAGCGGTACTAAAGTTCAACTTTGTACCCAAGGCCTCTTGTAACTTCTTCCAAAATTTAGATGTAAACCTCGAATCTCTATCCGAGATGATTGACAATGGAACATCGTGAAGCCTTACTATTTCTGAAACGTATAAGTTTGCCAACTTGTCTAGTGAGTAATCAATTCGTACATGTATAAAATGGGCTGACTTTGTAAGTCTATTAACCACGACCCATACAGCATCTTTCTTGCTCGGAGACAACCGTAAACCCGTTACAAAATCCATAGTAATACGGTCCCATTTCCACTCCTGAACCGAAATGGGTTGAAGCAAACCTGAAGGTACTTGGTGTTCAGCCTTTACTTGCTGACAAATCAAGCATTTGGAAACGAACTCTGAAATATCTTTCTTCATTTTCGGCCACCAATATTGTTGCTTCAAGTCGTTATACATCTTGGTACCACCCAGATGTACAGATAAACATCCGTTATGGGCCTCACACAAAATTCCCTGAATAAGCTCTTCCTTTCTCGGTACACAAGCTCTATCTTTGAACATCAGACTTCCATTGGCACTAATCCAGAAATCAGACTCAACATCTATCTCGCACTGAGCTCTCTTCACTTGCAATCCACTATCTTCTTTTTTAGCTTCAATGATCTCTTAGAGAAAAATTGGTCTAGCTCTCAACTCAGCTAGAATAGAACCATCGTCGGATAAAGTCATCCGTGAATTCATTGACCTTAATGCAAATAGGGACTCTCTACTCAAAGCGTCGGCGACCACATTCGCCTTCCCAGGATGGTAGTCAATGACCAATTCATAGTCTTTTATCAACTCTAACCATCTTCGCTGCCTTAAGTTCAACTCTTTCTGCGTCATCAAGTACTTCAAACTTTTGTGATCGGTGAAGATCCGACATCTCTCACCATATAGGTGGTGTCTCCATATCTTCAATGCGAAGACTATGGCAACCAACTCTAGATCGTGGGTCGGATAATTCTTCTCATGTGGCTTCAACTATCTTGAGGCGTAAGCAATCACTTTGCCTTCTTGCATAAGTACACAGCCTAATCTATTTAAGGATGAATCGCTGTAAATCACAAATTCCTTCCCTGTCTCAGGTTTTACTAAAACTGGAGCTTCTGTCAACATCGCTTTCAGTTTCTCGAAACTTTGTTGGCATCTTTCTGTCCACTGAAACTTCACATTTTTCTTTAACAATTTCGTCATCGGGTCGCAATCATAGAAAATCCCTTGATGAATCGTCTATAATAGCCAGCTAGGCCTAGGAAACTTCTAACCTCAGAGACATTTCTCGGTGGATTCCAGTCCATTATGGCCGAAACCTTACTTGGATCTACTCGGACTCCATCTCCCGAGATAATATGTCCCAGAAATCCTACTTCCTTGAGCCAAAATTCACTTTTACTGAACTTGGCATATAATTGATTTTCTCGAAGAGTCTGTAAAACTGTCCGTAGGTGCTCAACATGCTCATTCTCATCTCAGGAATAAATTAGTATGTCGTCAATGAAAACGACTACAAACTTGTCGAGGTATGGTCTGAAGATGCAGTTCATTAAGTCCATGAATACCGCAAGAGCATTGGTCAAACCAAAAGGCATGAGTAAAAATTCATAATGCCCATACCTCGTTCGAAAAGCGGTCTTGGATACATCTAAATCCTTTACTCTCAGCTGGTAGTACCCCGATCTCACGTCTATCTTAGAGAACACGGTGGCTCCCTTCAATTGATCGAATAAATCATCGATCCTTGGCAATGGGTATTTGTTCTTTACTGTCACTTTATTAAGTTGACGGTAATCTATGCACAATCTCATGGTGCCATCTTTCTTTTTCACAAATAAAACGGGAGCACCCCAGGGAGAACAACTTGACCTAGCAGAGCCTTTATCTGTCAACTCTTGCAACTGTGAATTCAACTCCTTCAACTCCGTTGGAGCCATTCTGTAAGGAGTAATAGATATTGGTACAGTACCGGGAGCTAGCTCAATGCTGAAATCAACCTCTCTAACTGGTGGTAGTCCTGGTAATTCTTCGGGAAAAACATCCATGTACTCACATACTATTGGTACTGACTCAATCTTTAACTCTGTTTCTTTATCATTCATCACAAAGGCCAAATATGCCTCATACCCCTTTCTTATGTATCTCTGTGCCGTCATGTGAAAAATCATTGCCGGTGATTTACTTTGCTCATCTGATTCTATATGGAGAGTATCCCCATTCTCACATCTCATCTCAATATATTTCTTCCCACAATTAACTATTATATCATGAGTGGTCAACCAGTCCATACCAAGAATGATGTCAAATTCATCAAATGGTAGCAACATAAGATTTTCTTTAAAGTAATGACCTCTAATCATTAATGGACAATCTTTACATACTTCATCAACTAACACACTCTTGCCTAAAGGATTAGACACCTTAATCATAAATTCTGTGGAATCTATAGGCATATTCATACTGGATACTAGTTTCATACAAATGTAAGAGTGTGTGGATCCGGGATCTATTAAAGCAATAACTTTGATATCATAAAGAGAAAAGGTACCCGTAATAACATCAGGAGAAGATGCCTCTTCGCGAACGTGAATGGCATAAGTCCTCGCAGGCGTCCTACCCTCGTGTCTCGCAGCCTGCTCTCTAGGGTTACCTCTTCCACTTACCCCACTTCCTGGGTTCCTTTGCAGTCTTCCTCTGACCATACTCCCGGATCTCGGGTTCTGAGTTCTATCTTCTTTCATTGTCTCTGGACAATATTTTATGTAGTGGTCATGGGAAGCACATCTGAAACATGCATTTTCATGTGCTCGACATTCTCCAAGATGACGTCTGCCACACTGTGGGCATTCGGGTCTATCCGATCGGATGTTCCCCACACTAGCAACTGAGGCCGTCTGTGCCTTACTTCCCGAATACTACTTACTGTTGTCCTTCCTTGAAAACCTAGTGGAAGTAGCCGATCGGGTGGAGAAATCTCTTGACTTCTTGGATGAGGATTGGAATGACTTATTCCACTGTCTCTTTTTAGATCACGAGACTCTACTTTAGATTTTCTCTTCTTCTTTACTAGTTCTTCGGCTTTACAAGCCCTCTCTACTATCACAATGAATTCCTTTAGTTCTAGGACAGCAACAAACACTTTGATGTCCTCATTTAGCCCATCTTCAAATCTCTTACTCCTGATGGCCTCGGTGGACACGCATTCTCGAGCGTATTTGCTGAGCTGTACAAACTCACGCTCATAATCAGTCACAGACATCTTGCCATGCTTTAACTCTAGAAATTCCTTTCTTTTCTGGTCCACGAACCTTTAACTGATATACTTTTTCTTGAACTCTTCTTGGAAAAATTCCCATGTGATCTTTTCCCTCGGTACCACCGCCACAAGGGTGTTCCACAATTGGTAAGCAGAATCTCTTAAAAGAGACACTACACACTTCATGCATTCCTCAGGTGTGCATGACAACTCATTAAATACCCTGATAGTATTTTCTATCCAGATCTCAGCCTTTTCCGGATCATCATCTTTTCTAGCCTGGAATTCTTCTGCCCCATGTTTCCTAATCCTATCAACCGGAGGCTTTTCTCCTATTACCACCTCTACTACTTGAGGGGCTACTGGGATAGGTTGAGGAGTAGGTGAGGGTGGAGGGGGTTACGCATTCGGGTTCGTACGAACGAACTCCGTATACCATGTATTCATCATATGGAGGAAGGCTTCTCTAGCCTCTTCTCCTCCTTCTTAACTCACCGTAGTGGGTCTATTCTCATTCTCGTTCGACACCGTCCCTTCAGCGAGAGCTGGCGCATTACTTTCTACGTCATCCACCACAGCTCTATCGGGATCCATTTACTAAATGTATAAACATAATTTAAGTCATCAGGAGTCGTCACACTATCATTATAAAAACATTCTTACGTATGGCATGTATAGCTAGACTCGTGCTCGTGCACGTTAGTCCTAGAATCGGACTAAATCGTAGCTCTGATACCACTAAATGTAACACCCCATACCCGAGTCCAGGGCTAAGACTGGATACGAGACATTACCATGCTTGAACTCACTTAAACATGTACTTACGGGCTGTAAAATTTTGTTCCGAAATAGAAACTTTTCTTTCTTAATCAAAACGTACATAACATGGGCCTACGAGGCCTCAGATTTACGTCCCGAAACTTTCAGAATTCAATCGGGAACTTTTCTTGGAAATAGGGGTCACACGCCCATGTGGCTTGGGACACGCCCGTGCACCCCTAAAACATGCCCGTGTCTTCCACCTGTGGTGGATACTGGCAAATTACAAACGGCCTTAACACGCCCGTAGCCCCAAACCATGCCTAAAACCCCAGCATTCTGCCAATGCCCCACGGCCAAGGCACACTCCCGTGCTTACCACCCGTGGTGCACACTGACTACCTTAACACGGCCTAGAGTCTAGACACATGCCCGTGTAGCTAGCCTGTGGTCTATTCTGACTTAAGACACTAAGGTGCAGGGTGCACACGGCCTAGACACACGCCCGTGTGTCCATCCGTGTGGGCACTTAGAGGCTATTTACCAAGCCAATTGCCACCCTGAAATCAAGACCAAACTCATGCTCAATTCAGCAACTCAAGTATTACATCTAACATTAACAAGGATGCATACTTCATTGATAGATTAAAACATACATACTTAATCATTCATGACTCCTCTCTTAGGCCATATACAAAAAGAATACTAAGCTTGATAACCAACACTTTGGCTAGTTTTAAAACATAACTCAAAATGAAATGTTTCCTATACATGCCATACTTAATATAAACAACTTAGCTATACCAAAATAACGATTGATAGTGTGCTCCGAGCTCCGATGACAATGATCCACGAGATTAGCTTAACGGGACTACATGGAAAGAAAGAATAAAGGACGTAAGCATTTAGCTTAGTAAGTTTGCATATAATGCACATAGCAACATACTTGCTCAATATAGCCCATTTAATATAAACATTGGTATCATAATTTCAGCTATTTAAGCTTACTTACCCATACTGATTCTTACATATCTCATGATACTTACTAGTCTCATACTCGTGAGGTAAACAAGGTACCTGTATCACTTGATCACATAGATCAGCATACTCTACAATAATAATTATAATCTCTAGTTCATCATTCATAATATGAGTAATACTCGTTTCTAACTTGATAATAGCTTTTCTTACTTGTCTTTCTTGTTATCATTTTAACTTTACTCATTTGCCCGATGAATTTCTGCGAATAACCAAGGATACTGAATCTCATCCCACATAACTCGATGCCAAAGCCATATCCTCGATATGGTCTTACATAGGATCTCTGATCTTGGTATTGATGCCATGTCTTGACATGGACTTACTCAAAGTCTTCCTTGTGTGTTCCCTTGGAAACTTACCATTGCCATGTCTTGACATGGTCTTACTTGGTATCTTCACTCATGAACTGATCAATGTCGAGCCTTGGCTTGGACTTACATGAAATATTTCTTGTTACTCGCCAATGCCATGCCTTGTCTTGGACTTACATGGAATCTCTACCTTATGATAGCTTTTCAATGCCAAGACTTGTCTTGGACTTACATGACATCTTTGCATGGAGACTCACTAATGCCATGCCTTGGCTTGGACTTACATGGGTCTTCATCTCATAATAACTCTTCAATGCCAAGACTTGTCTTGGACTTACATGATAACTTGCTTGATTGCCAATGCCATGCCTTGGCTTGGTCTTATACGGACTTTCTTATCTCGTGTGGTAGATCGAGTATCCTAAGTAATTCAACTTCAATCGGGACTTTCTAAGGCTTAATCTCATTAATTTCTTTGTTTAACATAGCATTAAACAATCTCATGGAATTTAAATTATATTCTACATTATACTAAGGAATTTAATGATATTAATCATAAAGCTTAGAAAACATACAAACTTACCTCAATATACAAAATGTATGTAGAAATGCAATTTAGTCCTCGACTTTGTTCTTGCCACGGTTTCGATTCGGGCTTCGTTTTTTCTTGATCTATAATAATAATTAGATCATTTAATACTCATATTGACTAAATTGACTCTTAAATCATAACGTTCTCATATTTGCACTTTTACCCCTAGGCTCGTAAAAAAATTCTCATTCAACTTTCTTAAACATCATGCTTAGCTGATTCATTTTCTCTACTATAACAATCATCAATTCTCACTATTTCTAATAGGTATGACCAATTTCATAGCTATTACAAATTAGTCCATACTATCATTTTTCATGAAATTCACTAAGGAAACTATGCTTATCTAACATCAAACTCCCATAATCTTCCATAAAATATCATTTTACATGCATGATACACATGGGTAGATTTTTGAACATGCTTCTTAGCTCATCTTATAGCTAAAAATAGCTAATTCATAATACGAGGACTCAAAAAATACGAAGAATATTAAAAATGGGGCTAGGATGACTTACTTGCAAGCTTCAAAATTTTGAAGAACCCTAGCTATGGAGTCTCCCAAGTTTCGGCACAAGGAAGAAGATGAATGAAATTTTTATCATCTTTTTCCTATTTTAATCATTTAATTGGTAAATGACCAAAATGCCCTTCTCTTTAAAATTTTACAATTTACTAACTCATGTCCATTTTTGTCCAAAACTTATAATTTGGGCAAATTGCTATTTAAGGACTTCTAATTAATATTCTAAAGCTATTTTATACAAAAAGCTTCTAGAAACTCATATTTTGCAACTTTTGCAATTTAGTCCTATTTGATCATTCCAAGTCAATTTCACAAAATCTCTACATGGAAATTTAATACTATCATGCAAACATGTCATAAACCTTAAGAACTCAATTTACTAACTCAGGTTTGTGGTCTCGCACCACTATTCCGACTAGGCCCTGAATCAGGCTGTGACAATTCTCCCCCTCTTAGGAAATTTCGTCCTCGAAAATCTTACCAAAGAAAGCGAGGTTTGGATCTTTGGTTTCTCATGATTTCTTCTGGTTCCCACGTAGCTTCTTCTATTCCATGTCTTTGCCACAATACTTTTACCAGGGCAATACTTTTATTTCTTAGCTGCTTGACTTCCCGAGCTAAAATCTTAACTGGTTCTTCACTATAAGTCATGTCGGGATGAATCTCAATCTCTGACGGGGTAACTACATGTGAGGATCTGATCGGTAGCGTCACAACATGGACACGTGAAATACATCGTGAATCCTTTCTAACTCTGATGACAAATCCAATCGATAATCTACCGGCCCAACTTTCTCGGTAATCTCATACGGTCTAATAAAACGTGGACTCAACTTGCCTTTCCGGCCAAATCTAAGAACTTTTCTCCATGGTGACACTTTCAAGAAAACTTTATCTCCGACTTGATACTCTATCTCTTTTCTCTTTAAGTCTGAATAGGACTTCTGTCTATCTGATGCAGCTTTTAAACATTCTCGTATCACTTTCACTTTCTCTTCAGCTTCTCTAACCAAATCAACCCTGTAAATTTGGTTTTCTTTTAATTCAGTCCAATGTAGAGGCGTTCGGCACTTACTCCCATATAAAGCCTCATAAGGCGCCATCTTTAAACATTACTGAAAACTATTATTGTAGGCAAATTCTACAAATGGGAGAAACTTTTCCCAACTGCCTCAGAATTCGAGAATACAACATCTGAGCATATCTTCGAGTACTTGAATTAACCTCTCCGACTGACCGTCAATTTGAGGATGAAAAGCGGTACTAAAGTTCTACTTTGAACCCAAGGCCTCTTGTAACTTCTTCCAAAATCTGGATGTAAACCTCGGATCGCTATCCGAGATGATTGACAACAGAACACCGTGAAGCCTTACTATTTTTGAAACGTACAGGTTTACCAACTTGTCTAGTGAGTAATCAACTCGTACATGTATAAAATGGGCTGACTTCGTAAGTCTATTAACCACGACCCATACAGCATCTTTCTTGCTCGAAGACAACAGTAAACCCGTTACAAAATCCATAGTAATACGGTCCCATTTCCACTCCGGAACCAAAATGGGTTGAAGCAAACCCAAAGGTACTTGGTGTTCAGCCTTTACTTGCTGACAAATCAAGCATTTGGAAATGAACTCTGAAATATCTTTCTTCATTTTCGGCCACCAATATTGTTGCTTTAGGTCGTTATACATCTTGGTACCACCCGGATGTACAGATAAACATTCGTTATGGGCCTCACACAAAATTCCCTGAATAAGCTCTTCCTTTCTCGGTACACAAGCTCTATCTTTGAACATCAGACTTCCATTGGCACTAATCCAGAAATCAGACTCAACATCTATCTCGCACTGAGCTCTCTTCACTTGCAATCCACTATCTTCTTTTTTAGCTTCAATGATCTCTTAGAGAAAAATTGGTCTAGCTCTCAACTCAGCTAGAATAGAACCATCGTCGGATAAAGTCATCCGTGAATTCATTGACCTTAATGCAAATAGGGACTCTCTACTCAAAGCGTCGGCGACCACATTCGCCTTTCCGGGATGGTAGTCAATGACCAATTCATAGTCTTTTATCAACTCTAACCATCTTCGCTGCCTTAAGTTCAATTCTTTCTGTGTCATCAAGTACTTCAAACTTTTGTGATCGGTGAAGATCCGACATCTCTCACCTTATAGGTGGTGTCTTCATATCTTCAATGCGAAGACTATGGCAACCAACTCTAGATCGTGGGTCGGATAATTCTTCTCATGTGGCTTCAACTATCTTGAGGCGTAAGCAATCACTTTGCCTTCTTGCATAAGTACACAGCCTAATCCATTTAAGGATGCATTGCTGTAAATCACAAATTCCTTTCCCATCTCAGGTTGTACTAAAACTGGAGCTTCTGTCAACATCGCTTTCAGTTTCTCAAAACTTTGTTGGCATCTTTCTGTCCACTCGAACTTCACATTTTTCTTTAACAATTTCATCATCGGGGTTGCAATCATAGAAAATCCCTTGACGAATCGTCTATAATAGCCAGCTAGGCCTAGGAAACTTCTAACCTCAGAGACATTTCTCGGTTGATTCCAGTCCATTATGGTCGAAATCTTACTTGGATCTACTCGAACTCCATCTCCCGAGACAATATGTCCTAGAAATCCTACTTCCTTGAGCCAAAATTCACTTTTACTGAACTTGGCATATAATTAATTTTCTCGAAGAGTCTGTAAAACTGTCCATAGGTGCTCAGCATGCTCATTCTCATCTCGAGAATAAATCAGTATGTCGTCAATGAAAACGACTACAAACTTGTCGACGTATGGTCTGAAGATGCGGTTCATTAAGTCCATGAATACCGCAAGAGCATTGGTCAAACCAAAAGGCATGACTAAAAATTCATAATGCCCATACCTCGTTCGAAAAGCGGTCTTGGATACATCAAAATGATTTACTCTCAACTAGTAGTACCCCGATCTCAAGTCTATCTTAGAGAACACGATGGCTCCCTTCAATTGATCGAATAAATCATCGATCCTTGGCAATGGGTACTTGTTCTTTACTGTCACTTTATTAAGTTGACGGTAATATATGCACAATCTCATGGTGCCATCTTTCTTTTTCACAAATAAAATGGGAGCACCCCAGGGAGAACAACTTGACCTAGCAAAGCCTTTATCTGTCAACTCTTGCAACTGTGAATTCAGCTCCTTCAACTCTGTTGGAGCCATTCTGTAAGGAGTAATAGATATTGGGACAATACCGGGAGATAGCTCAATGCTGAAATCAACTTCTCTAACTGGTGGTAGTCCTGGTAATTCTTCGGGAAAAACATCTACGTACTCACATACTATTGGTACTGACTCATTCTTTAACTCTGTTTCTTTATCATTCATCACAAAGGCCAAATATGCCTCATACCCCTTTCTTATGTATCTCTATGCCGTCATGTGAAAAATCATTGCCGGTGATTTACTTTGCTCATCTGATTCTATATGGAGAGTATCCCCATTCTCACATCTCATCTCAATATATTTCTTCCCACAATTAACTATTACATTATGAGTGGTCAACCAGTGCATACCAAGAATGATGTCAAATTCATCAAATGGTAGCAACATAAGATTTGCTTTAAAGTAATGACCTCTAATCATTAATGGACAAACTTTACATACTTCATCAACTAACACACTCTTGCCTAAAGGATTAGACACCTTAATCATAAATTCTGTAGAATCTATAGGCATATTCATATTGGATACTAGTTTCATACAAATGTAAGAGTGTATGGATCCGGGATCTATCAAAGCAATAACTTTGATATCATAAATAGAAAAGGTACCCGTAATAACATCAGGAGAATATGCCTCCTCGCGAGTGCGAATGGCATAAGTCCTCGCAAGCGCCCTACCCTCGGGTCTCGCAGCCTGCTCTCTAGGGTTACCTCTTCCACTTGCCCCACTTCCTGGGTTCCTCTGTGGTCTTCCTCTGACCACACTCCTGGATCTCGGGTTCTGAGCTCTATCTTCTTTCATTGTCTCTGGACAATATTTTATGTAGTGGTCCTGGGAACCACATCTGAAACATGCATTTTCATGTGCTCGACATTCTCCAAGATGACGTCTACCACACTGTGGGCATTCGGGTCTATCCGATTGGATGTTCCCCACACTAGCAAATGAGGTCGTCTGTGCCTTACTTCCCGAATACTACTTACTGTTGTCCTTCCTTGAAAACCTAGTGGAAGTAGCCGATCGGGTGGAGAAATCTCTTGACTTCTTGGATGAGGATTGGAATGACTTATTCCACTGTCTCTTTTTAGAGTCACGAGACTCTACTTCAGATTTTCTCTTCTCCTTTACTAGTTCTTCGGCTTTACAAGCCCTCTCTACTAGCACAACAAATTCCTTTAGTTCTAGGACAGCAACAAACAATTTGATGTCCTCATTTAGCCCATCTTCAAATCTCTTACTCATGATGGCCTCGGTGGACACGCATTCTCGAAGCGTATTTCTTTGAAATGTGTACAAACTCACGCTCATAATCATCCATGGACATCTTGCCATGCTTTAACTCTAGAAATTCCTTTCTTTTACGGTCCACGAACATTTGGTGATATACTTTTTCTTGAACTCTTCTTGGAAAAATTCCCATGTGATCTTTTCCCTCGGTACCACCGACACAAGGGTGTTCCACCATTGGTAAGCAGAATCTCTTAAAAGAGAGACTACACACTTCATGCATTCCTAAGGTGTGCATGACAACTCATTAAATACCCTGATAGTAATTTCTATCCAGATCTCAGCCTTTTCCGGATCATCATCTTTTCTAGCCCAGAATTCTTCTGCCCCATGTTTCCTAATCCTATCAACCGGAGGCTTTTCTCCTATTACCACCTCTACTACTTGAGGGGCTACTGGGATAGGTTGAGGAATAGGTGGGGGTGGAGGGGGTTGCGCATTCGGGTTCGTACGAACGAAATCCATATACCATGTATTCATCATATGGAAGAAGGCTTATATAGCCTCTTCTCCTCCTTCTTGACTCACCGTAGTGGGTCTATTCTCATTCTCGTTCGACACCGTCCCTTCAGCAGGAGCCGGTGCATTACTTTTTACGTCATCTACCACAGCTCTATCGGGATCCATTTACTAAATGTATAAACATAATTTAAGTCATCAGGAGTCGTCACACTATCATTATAAAAACATTCTTACGTATGGCATGTATAGCTAGACTCGTGCTCGTGTACACGTTAGTCCTAGAACCGACTAAAGCGTAGCTCGATACCACTAAATGTAACACCCCATACTCGAGTCCAGGGCTAAGACTGGATACGAGACATTACCATGCTTGAACTCACTTAAACATGTACTTACGGGCTGTAAAATTTTGTTTCGAAATAGAAACTCTTCTTTCTTAATCAAAACGTACATAACATAGGCCTACAAGGCCTCTGACTTACGTCCCGAAACTTTCAAAATTCAATCAGGAACTTTTCTTGGAAACAGGGGTCACACGCCCACGTGGCTTGGGAAATGCCCGTGCACCCCTAAAACATGCCCGTGTCTTCCCCCCGTGGTGAATACTGGCAAATTACACACGGCCTTGACACGCCCGTGGCCCCAAACCACGCCTAAAACCCCAGCATTCTGCCAATGCCCCACGGCCAAGGCACATGCCCGTGCTTACCCCCCGTGGTGCACACTGACTACCTTAACACGGCCTAGAGTCTCGACACACGCCCGTGTAGCTAGCCCGTGGTCTATTCTTACTTAAGACACTAAGGTGCAGGGTGCACACGGTCTAGACACACGCCCTTGTGTCCATCCGTATGGCACTTAGAGGCTATTTACCAAGCCAATTGCCACCCAGAAATCAAGACCAAACTCATGCTCAATTCAGCAACTCAAGTATTATATCTAACACGAACAAGGATGCATACTTCATTGATAGATTAAAACATACATACTTAATCATTCATGACTCATCTCTTTGGCCATATACAAAAAGAATACAAAGCTTGATAACCAACACTTTGGCCAGTTTTAAAACGTAACTCAAAATGAAATGTTTCCTATACATGCCATACTTAATATAAACAACTTGGCTATACCAAAATAGCGATTGATAGTGTGCTCCGAGCTCCGATGACAATGATCCACGAGATTAGCTTGGCGGGACTACATGGAAAGAAAGAATAAAGGACGTAAGCATTTAGCTTAGTAAGTTTGCATATAATGCACATAGCAACATACTTGCTCAATATAACCCGTTTAATATAAACCTTGGTATCATAATTTCAGCTATTTAAGCTTACTTACTCATGCCGATTCTTACATATCTCATGATAGTTACTAGTCTCATACTCGTGAGGTAAACAAGGTACCTGTATCACTTGATCACATAGATCAGCATACTCTACAATAATAATTAGAATCTCTAGTTCATCATTCATAATATGAGTAATACTCATTTCTAACTTGATAATAGCTTTTCTTACTTGTATTTCTTGTTATCATTTTAACTTTACTCATTTGCCCGATGAATTTTTATGAATAACCGAGGATACTGAATCTCATCCCACATAGCTCGATGCCAAAGCCATATCCTCGATATGGTCTTACATAGGATCTCTCATCTTGGTATTGATGCCATGTCTTAACATGGACTTACTCAAAGTCTTCCTTGTGTGTTCCCTTGGGAACTTACCATTGCCATGTCTTGACATGGTCTTACTTGGTATATTTACTCATGAACTGATCAATGCCGAGCCTTGGCTTGGACATACATGAAATCTTTCTTGTTACTCACCAATGCCATGCCTTGGCTTGGACTTACATGGAATCTCTACCTCATTATAGCTTTTCAATTCCAAGACTTGTCTTGGACTTACATGACATCTTTGCTTGGAGACTCACCAATGCCATGCCTTGGCTTGGACTTACATGGGTCTTCATCTCATAATAACTCTCCAATTCCAAGACTTGGCTTGGACTTACATGATAACTTGATTGATTGCTGATGCCATGCCTTGGCTTGGTCTTATACGGACTTTCTTATCTCGTGTGGTAGATCGAGTATCCTAAGTAATTCAACTTCAATCGGGACTTTCTCATGCTTAATCTCATTAATTTCTTTGTTTAACATAGCATTAAACAATCTCATGGAATTTAAAATATATTCTACATTATACTAAGCAATTTAATGATATTAATCATAAAGCTTAGAAAACATACAAACTTACCTCAATATACAAAATGTATGTAGAAATGCAATTTAGTCCTCGACTTTGTTCTTGCCTCGGTTTCAATTCGGGCTTCGTTTTTTCTTAATATATAATAATAATTAGATAATTTAATACTCATATTGACTAAATTGACTATTAACTCATACTTTGGCAAAATTACTATTTTTCCCCTAAACTTTCTCATATTTGCACTTTTGCCCCTAGGCTCGTAAAATAATTCTGATTCAACTTTCTTAAATATCATGCTTAGCTGATTCATTTTCTCTACTATAACAATCATCAATTCTCACAATTTCTAATAGGTATGACAAATTTCATAACTATTACAAATTAGTCCATACTATCATTTTTCATGAAATTCACTAAGGAAAAGATGTTTATCTAACATCAAACTCCCATAATCTTCCATAAAATATCATTTTACATGCATGATACACATGGGTAGATTTTTGAACATGCTTTTTAGCTCATCTTATAGCTAAAAATTGCTAATTCATAATACGAGGACTCAAAAAATACGAAGATTATTAAAAACGGGGCTAGGATGACTTACTTGCAAGCTTCAAAAATTTGAAGAACCCTAGCTATGGAGTCTCCCAATTTTTGGCACAAGGAAGAAAATGAATGAAATTTTTATCATCTTTTTCCTATTTTAATCATTTAATTGGTAAATGACAAAAATGCCCTTCTCTTTAAAATTTTACAATTTACTAACTCATGTCCATTTTTTTCCAAAACTTATAATTTGGGGAAATTGCTATTTAATGACTTCTAATTAATATTCTAAAGCTATTTCATACAAAAAGCTTCTAGAAACTCATATTTTGCAACTTTTGCAATTTAGTCCTATTTGATCATTCCATGTCAATTTCACAAAATTTCTACATTGAACTTTAATACTATCATGCAAACATGTCATAAACCTTAAGAACTCAATTTACTAACTCAGATTTGTGGTCTCTCACCACTATTCTGACTAGGCCCTGAATCGGGCTGTTACACCGGCCTTATCCTCTCGGTGATCTCATATGGTCCGATAAAACGAGGACTCAATTTGGCTTTCTGGCCAAATCTAAGGACTTTCTTCAATGGTGATACTTTCAAGAATACTCTATCACTGACTTGATACTCAATCTCTTTCCTTTTCAAATCTGATTAGGATTTTTGTCTGTCAGAAACAGCCTTTAAACAATCTCGAATCACTTTTACCTTATCTTCGGTTTCTCTAACCAAATCAACCCCGTGGATCTAATTTTCCTTAAGTTCTTTCCAATATAAAGGCGTTCGGCACTTACGCCCATACAAAGCCTCATAAGGCGCCATTTTCAAACTTGATTGAAAACTGTTATTGTAGGCAAATTCTACCAACGGTAGATACCTTTCCCAGCTGCCTCAAAACTCAAGAACGCGAAACCGGAGCATATCCTCAAGTACTTGTATTAATCTCTCCGACTGATCGTCGGTTTGGGGGTGAAAAGCTGTACTAAAATTCAACTTTGTGCCCAAGGCCTCTTGCAACTTTTTCCAAAATCTGGATGTGAATCTCAGATCTCTATCCGATATAATCGATAAGGGCACTCCGTGTAGCCTCACAATCTCGTAAATATACAAGTTTGCTAACTTATCCAATGAATAGTCGACTACGCACCAGGTATGAAATATCTTCGACTTCAGTAACTCTATCAACTACGACCCATACAAACATCTTTCTTGCTCGATGTCAGCGGCAACCTCATTACAAAGTCCATGGTGATTCGGTCCCACTTCCACTCTGGGCACCATAATAGGTTGAAGCAAACCAGAGGGTACTTGGTGTTAAGCCTTTACTTGCTGACAAATCAAACATCTTGAAACAAACTCAGAAATATCTTTCTTCATATCTGGCCACCAATACCATTTGTTTAAATCATTATACATCTTGGTGCTACCCAGATGTATAGATAAGCATCCGCTATGTGCCTCATGCAAAACTTTATGAATGAGCTCATCATTCCTCGGTACACATACTCAGTCTTTGAACATTCCGTCAGAATTGATCCAAAAATCGGACTCAACACCTTACTCGCATTCAACTCATCTGGCTTGCAAGTCGCTGTCCTCTTTCTGAGCCTCATAGATCTCTCAAAGGAACATTGGTCTAACCCTCAACTCAGCTAGTATAGAACCATCATCTGACAAAGTTACCCGTGTATTCATAGTCCTCAAAGTAAATAGGGATTTCCTACTCAAAGCATCAGCGACTACATTCGCCCTTCCTGGGTGGTAGTCAATAACCAACTCATAATCCTTTATCAACTCTAACCACCTTCGTTGCCTCAAGTTCAATTCCTTTTGAGTCATCAAATATTTTAAACTTTTGTGATCGGTGAAAATCCGACATCTTTCACCATACAAATGGTGTCTCCAAATCTTTAATGCAAAAACAATAGCAGCCAACTCTAAATCGTGTGTCGGGTAATTCTTCTCATGTGGCTTCAACTGTCTTGAGGCATATGCTATCACCTTGCCTTCTTGCATAAGTACACAGCCCAATCCACTTAAGGATGCATCGCTGTAGATCACAAATTCCTTTCCCGACTCAGGTTGTACTAGAACTGGAGCCTCTGTCAACATTGCCTTTAATTTCTCAAAACTCTGTTGGCACTTTTCTGTCCATTCAAACTTTACATTTTTCTGTAACAGTTTCTTCATTGGAGTTGCTATCATGGAAAACCCATTGACGAACCGCCTATAGTAACCAGCTAAGCCCAGAAAACTTCTAACCTCAGATACATTTTTCGGTGGTTTCCAATTGATAATAGCCGAAATCTTACCTGGGTCAACTCGAACCCCATTTCCTGAGACAATATGTCCCAGAAATCCAAATTTTTTGAGCCAAAATTCACTTTTGCTGAACTTGGCGTACAACTGATTATCTCGTAGAATCTGTAAAAGGGTCCTCAAGTGGTCGGCATGCTCATGCTCATCCCAGGAATATATCAATATATCATCAATAAAAACAACCACAAACTTATCTAAATATGGCCGAAAAATGCGGTTCATCAAATCCATGAACACCGCAGGGGCATTTGTCAAACCGAAAGGCATGACTAAAAATTCATAGTGCCCATACCTCGTTCGAAAAGTCGTCATAGACATGATCGCTGTGAAGCCAGAGTTTTAAAATTTATAATGAGAATGATCGAACCTGGAAACTAACTATGACAATGATTGAGGCAAGTGCACCTATCAAACAGAAGTATAGCTTAGGCAAGACCGGATTGTCGAACCCAAAGGAACTAAAAGTACTAATACTAACTTTCTTTTTATTATTTAGCCTAAAATAAGTGAAGTTATTTATCTAGTCTAAAATAACTAATTACTAAGCTAAAGACACAAAGACAAAAAGAATGAATTGGGGAAATACTTGGGAAAAACTCAGTTGATTAAGACGATACCCTTAGGAAGAATCCACCTAGACTTCACTTGTTATCTAACACTGAACCAGACGATGTATTCACTTGACTTGATCCGTAGGACTCCCTAACGTATATTAAACCCTCTCTCGAGGCGAATAACGTCTAACCCTAGGTTAATTAACAAAAATCTCTTTCTCGAATAATAACCCACTAGAATAGTAGTAAATCGATCTATGGACATCCCATATTAGGTTTCACCCTAATCCGGCAAAATCTCGTCACCCTATCTTTAGGCATACGATCAACTCCGCTTAATTATGCTAGATCTACTCTTAAGCAGGGACTTTTGCTCCACCACCTAAGCACATTCGACTTGAATTAATATTCGCGAAATATCAACACAAGAATTAAGCACACATAATTAAGAACAAATCAAGTATTTATCATATAGTTCAGAAAACAATAACAAGATTCATCTAGGTTTCATCCCCTTCAGGTATCTGAAGGGTTTAGTTCATAATAGTAAAGGAAAACATCTCAGAAGAAAAGATAAAACAAAACATAAGAAATCCCTAAAACCCCCAGAAGGAATTGAAGAGGAGATCCTCCGTCTTGAGTAGAATTCCGGCTTCTTGAGATGGATCAACTGGCTATCCCTTAGTGAATCCCCACAAATTTGCCTTCTCTGGCCTAGCAAGACGCCCCTAAACGATGGCTTAGGGCCTCCGTCGACTCCCCTTTTTAGGTCATACTTAGGGTGTATTTATAGGCTTTTGAAATAGGTTTCTTTGCCCCTAAGTATCCTTTCCCGAATGAAATTGCTTTTTTCCACGACAGAGGCACGGCCATGGCACTCGCCCGTGTGAATTATGGCCAGGCCGTGTTCAGACTTCTAATGAGGACACACCCGTGTAAATCGATATCAGGTCGTGTTCTAGTGTATTGAGGAGGCACGGCCGTGTAGGCTTTATTCTAGGCCGTGTCGATTTCATGCTTTGGCCCATTTGTCCCGTTTTAAGCCCGTTTTTCATTCTTTTTATCCTTGGGTGCTTTCCTGAGTATAAGACATGAAAAGAAAGGATTAAGAGCACCTTTTTACATAAATCAAGGGATAAATCATCCAAAAGTATGCTAAATATGGGATTAAAATATGTTACTATTTCGGTTTATCAAATACCCCCACACTTAAGCTTTTGCTTGTCCTCAAGCAAAATTCTCAACTTACAATTAAAATGAACTTTCTATAATTCCTATCAACAATGTCTCATCATAATTCATAGATAATTTATACATGGATAATTCAATTCAAAGAGTCCTAAGGATTCAAACAATCTAAGTCATAGATTTGTAGCTCGAAAATATAGACATCTCCCCTTATCTAAATAATTACCTTTAATTCAAAACCAACAAGGATTGACATCCTCACTAGAGATTCACTCAAATCACTCAAAGTGTTTAAGGTTCAGGAAAAAGCGCTCAAAATTCGAACATGAAAAGTTAATCCCATAGGCTTGCATGAAAATCAAATCTCCACCACTATATAATGAGGTGATACACAAATCAAAAGGTCTTTGACAGGGTTGTAACGGGGCTAGGGTAAAGGTGTGGACAAAGGCTGAATTAGAAGGTTAGAATCGAGATTGACTTGACAAATTACCTAACTAGAAAAATGAACTAATCCTTAATAATCACATAAACTTGTAATACTAATAATACGAGATTTTTCTTCAAGATATGGAATTTAAATATGTAAGCTCACTTAATTATAAGACTAATAATGAATATACTTCGTCGTTTATTTTTTAGAACAAATCAAGTAATAATAAAGAACTTTAACAACTGAAATATAGAACATAGTTAGGCAACTGCTCAAAATCAAATCTCAACAAAAAGGGAGTCAAGGAATGGTGATAACAAATATACAAAGGGTTTTGGGTTAATATTATTGGTTATGACAATAAAAAGGGTTTGTTAGGATTAAAAAGGGGTTTACTAGGGGTTAATTGTGAAGGTGGGCTTTTAATGGAGTTAGTGGGTTAAAACCTAGGTGCCTTAATCATCTCTGTATATCAAATCAAAGATGTGGTCTCAACATGTATAATCGAGGCAAGTTCTAGAATAACAGTTCAATGTTGACACACTCATAATCAAAAAGTGAGCATGAAAAGGATATATACTCTTATAAGGCTCAAAATCTCACAAAAATTATGGGTATTTTGATATCAACCTCGTAAATTTCAAACTTCAAAGTAATATTTAAACTCAGTTCGACAACCTAGAAATTTTTAATTTTTGAAAAATAGACTTTTCGTGCTTGATTCTCTAGTATTCTTAGAATTTAATTATCAATGCACAATTATCAATGACTTAATCTAAAACATATCAATAAAAATCATAAATCATTAGAAATTTCATCCTAATTAGTAATATGAGGATTTTACTTAAAAACAAGACTAAATTCAGGATTTTGAGAATAATGCAAAAAGTTTGGCACCTAATTTCAGAAATTTGAGAATAATGAAAAAAGTTAGGTGCCTTTTTAGGTTGTTCACCCCCTACACTTAAGATGTACATTGCCCTCAATGTACAAACTTAGATAATACAATAAGGTCATAAGATGGGGAGAGAAAGAATACTTCCTTAATTATGGATGGATTCCTTGAGATGGAGGTGAAAGATAAGTTGGAGGGCCGGTCTAGATGACGATCCTACACTAGATGAAGAAATTGGGTATCTCATGGAGGATTAGCCAGGATATGATAATAATAATTAAAACTATACTAATTAAATAATTAAAGAAAAGCAAGCTAAAGTGAAGAAAAATAAAGATGAAACTAAAATTAAAAGAAAAGATGGATGGACCGTAGAGTCCTTATTATTGGGGTGTGATTTCTAAGGTGAGGATATGGTGGTGGTCGTGGCGTGATTCCCTAGCAGCCTTTAGAACCTAAAATCAAAAAAACTAAGATAAAATAAACTAAATTGAGCATAAGATTGTTAAAGAGAAGGAAATTGAAGCAAAAGAGAAAAACAAAATAAAAACTAGATAGCCTCAAATATCCTTGGCTTGTCGTATGAATGAAGCGGCCGGCATGAACTTATGTAGATCGGTCTCCGTGATGGAGACTGTGCTTGGCTTCTTCCGCTTCTTTGGCATTGTTTTGGTGTAGCTCAAGGGTATAGAGAAAAGGAAACTGAAAAGAAAGTATAAAGAGTGTACAATGGTGTAAGGGAGGAAGAAGGGTGGGAATATAAGTGAGAAGAGGGAGGGGTGGGTGGTTTAAATAGATTTTCAAATCAGGTACATTCACACGCCCGTGTACCATGGGCGTGTCGATTCACACGGCCGCCTTACACGGTCGTGTGTCTAGGTGTGTTGGTTCACCCACGCCCGTTTTATAGATTGCCACGCCCGTTGGTGATAAGTCAGTGTTGTCCACGGCCGCGTCGCACGGCCGTGGCATTCTGTCGATGCTCGTGGGGCAGTGGTTGGAGTCCGTAACTTTGAAGATTTGATTCTATCTTACTTGTACCACCTCTACCATGTCAGTACGGCGATCCGGGACATCCACATGGCCACGGCCACGACCGTGTGCTAGGCCGTGTGGACTAGAAATCTGCACTTTTTTGTTTAGTTTAAAGCTAGATACTATAAAGAAAGGGTAAAATAGAATAAATAAGAAAAATAAAAATGTAAAAGTTAATGGGGTTAGTGCTCGGGTTGCCTCCCGAGAAGCGCTCGTTTCTAGTCTTAAGCTAGACTTTACCTCTCATTTGTATGGTCAAGGTGGTTTGAGGAGGTGAAAATCCTTCCTCATACTATCAGTTTCATTATCATGATAGAGTTTGAGTCGAGATGCATTTATATTGAAAGTACCAAAAGTAGGATTACTTACCTCGACTGTTTCGTATGGGAAAGCACTGGTTACCCTAAAAGGTATTTCTTTGTTTGTGTTAGGGTCCGGAGGAGATGTTCGAGGATCTGCCTTGTCTAACAATACCTGATCTCCTATTTTGAAGTGGTTTGTTGTTCCTATGAGCTCTTCTGGGGGCTCCTTCGATTTTACCTTGTATGGTTCCGGTTCTTCATCGTGTAACCCTAATTTTTCCTTAAAGTGCGTCTTCCACTCGTCTAGCTCATCGATCTTAATCCCTTGTTCTTCGTGAGCTAATTCTTTGTTAACACTGGGTTTAGGATTGGGTTCAGTTGTATTCTTTTGGGGTGCTTCCTGAAAATAAGGATTAATCGAATGGTTATTAGTAGTATTTACGTTCTCACCTTGATTACTTGATGTTCTAGCCGAGTCGAGAGCCTTGAGAGTGACTGTCTCGTTACCTACACGAAGTATGAGTTCTCCCGCATCAATATCAATTTTAGTCCCCGCAAGGTTGCTAAAAGGGTCTTCCTAAAATTAGGGAATCGAATTATCCTCATCCATGTCTAAGACAACGAAATCTCTTTGGGAAAACGAATTTGTCAATTTTTACAAGAACATCTTCGATAATACCCTAGGAATTCTAACAGGTTTATCAGCTAATTGAATGCTCATCCTAGTTTTCTTGGGTTTCCCTAGACCTAATTGTTTAAACAATTTATAAGGCATGACATTTATGCTTGCCCCTAGATCAGCTAACGCATTATCAATAGATAAACTACCAATTAAGCATGGAATTGTAAAACTCCCTGGATCTTTTAATTTCCGTGGTAGTTTATTTTGTACGATTGCTGAGCACATTGCATTTAGTTCCACGTGTGATGCCTCGTCTATCCTTCGCCTGTTCGTCAACAGTTCTCTCAAAAATTTTCTAGAATCTGGCATCTGTGAAAGAGCTTCAAGTAACGGTAAGTTAATATGTAATTTCTTTAAAAGTTTAAGAAACTTACCGAACTGTTCCTCTGTGTCGTCTCTCGTTAATGCTTCGGGATATGGTATGCGAGGTTGGTACTCCTTAATTACCGGTTTTGGTTTCTCTTGCTTTATCTCAACTTTACCTTCTTCTACCTCGTTTCTTTGTATTGGACTGGGTTCGTCTAATCCTTCACTTTCTTGAGCTGTTATGGCTTGGATTTGCTCTTTTGGATTGATCTCAGTGTTGCTTGGTAGACGCCCCTGCTGTCATTCGGAAATTATCTTTGCAAGCTGTCCAACTGTGTTAGTAAGTTGTCCCACTGTCTTAGAAGCTTCCTCAACTGACTTAGTGACTTCCCTAACTTGTCTCTCGATCCCTTTGATCGATGCTTGTTGGGTCTTAAGGGTGGTTTTAGTGTCTTGGAGACGGTTTTCTGTGGATGCCATGAATCTTGTCAGCATCTCTTCAAGGTTCGGCTTCTTTTCCTGTGGATAGGGTTGATTTTGGAAATTTTGAGGAGGTTGTTGTCTCTGATTTCCTTGATTTCCTTGACCTCCCCACGAAAAACTTGGGTGGTTCCTCCAACCTGGATTATAATTATTACTATATGGGTTATTATTAGATCTCAAATTGTTACCTATATAGTTCATCTGTTCGTTCTCTGTGCTCGGTTGGTAGGGTGGGTACTTTCGAGGATTAAATCACGGTTCCACTTACGTCGTGATCGCATTCTTTGGATGTACCTGCGAAGAACACAAACTATCAAGCTTTTTATTCATCATCTCTACTTGTGTTGATAGCATGGTTACTACATCCATGTTTAAAACTCCGGCTGATTTTGTTGGTTTGGTCCTTGTAACCTGCCACTGATAGTTATTCAGTGACATCTCTTCAATAAACTCGTAAGTCGTCGCTTGAGAGTTCTATTGTTCAGGGTTCCACCGGCTGCTGAATCGATTAGTTGCCTCGTTGAGGGGTTTACACCGTTATAGAAAGTTTGGACTCGGAGCCACAAGGGTAAACCATGGTGTGGACACCTTCTCAAGAGATCCTTATATCTCTCCCATGCGTCATATAGTGTCTCTAAATCCATCTGCACAAAAGAAGAAATATCATTCCGTAATTTGGCCGTTTTGGCCGGTGGGAAATATTTTAATAAAAAAAATTCGGTCATTTGATCCCATGTAGTGATTGACCCTCGTGGTAACGAGTTTAACCACTGTTTGGCTTTATTCCTTAATGAAAAGGGAAATAACCGAAGACGTATGGCATCATCAGAAACGCCATTTATTTTGGAGGTATCACAGAACTCTAAAAATTTAGCTATATGAGTATTTGGATCTTCGTCCTGCAAACCATCAAATTGAACAAACTGTTGAATGATTTGTATAGTGTTAGGCTTTAATTCAAAATTATTAGCAGCTATAGCAGGCCTAACAATACTAGGTTCAGCTCCTGTTAAATGAGGTTTAGCATAATCATACATAGTACGCGGAGCATTATTTTCTCCCACATCTTGTGTGGGTGGATTATTTTCGTCCATCCCTTCAGTAGGATTGGATCTGTCTTCTCGCTCTTCTTCTTGGTAATTTAGGGCTCGCCTAATTTCTCTGCGATTTCTACGAGCGGTAGCTTCAATATCACTGTCGTATTCTAAAGGTCCTCTCGGGTTCCTTCTAGTCATAAACTAGAGGTACCTGCTAGGAAAGAAAGAAAGAAAAATTTAGCAAAGTTAAAATTTAAACTTAAAAATAAAATTGCAGAAAATAAAAAAAATAATAGCTAAAGTAATAAAAATATAGCGTTCTTAATATTTTAGTTCCCCGGCAACGACGCCAAAAACTTGATCGCTGTGAAGTCAGAGTTTTAAAATTTATAATGAGAATGATCGAACCTGGAAAATAACTATGACAACAATTGAGGCAAGTGCACCTATCGAACAGTAGTATAGCTTAGGCAAGACCGGATTGTCGAACCCAAAGGAACTAAAAGTACTAATACTAACTTTCTTTTTATTATTTAGCCTAAAATAAGTGAAGTTGTTTATCTAGTCTAAATTAACTAATTACTAAGCTAAAGACGCAAAGACAAAAAGAATGAATTGGGGAAATACTTGGGAAAAACTCAGTTGATTAAGACGATACCCTTAGGAAGAATCCACCTAGACTTCACTTGTTATCTAACACTGAACCAGACGACGTATTCACTTGACTTGATCCGTAGGACTCCCTAACGTATATTAAACCCTCTCTCGAGGCGAATAACGTCTAACCCTAGGTTAATTAATGGAAATATCTTTCTTGAATAATAACCCCCTAGAATAGCAGTAAATCGATCTATGGACATCCCATATTAGGTTTCACCCTAATCTGGCAAAATCTCGTCACCCTATCTCTAGGCGTGCGATCAACTCCGCTTAATTATGCTAGATCTACTCTTAAGTAGGGACTTTTTCTCCACAACCTAAGCACATTCGACTTGAATTCATATTCGTGAAATATCAACACAAGAATTAAGCACACATAATTAAGAACAAATCAAGTATTTATCATATAGTTCAGAAAACAATAACAAGATTCATCTAGGTTTCATCCCCTTCAGGTATCTGAAGGGTTTAGTTTATAATAGTAAAGGAAAACATCTCAGAAGAAAAGATAAAACAAAACATAAGAAATCCCTAAAACCCCAGAAGGAATTGAAGAGGAGATCCTCTATCTTGAGTAGAATTCCAGCTTCTTGAGATGGATCAACTGGCTATCCCTTAGTGAATCCCCACAAATCTGCCTTCTCTGGCCTAGCAAGACGCCCCTAAACAATGGCTTAGGACCTCCGTCGACTCCCCCTTTTGGGTCATACTTAGGGTGCATTTATAGGCTTTTGAAATAGGTTTCTTTGCCCCTAAGTATCCTTTCCCGAATGAAATTTCTCTTCTCCACGACAGAGGCACGGCCATGCCACATGCCCGTGTGAATCGTGGCCAGGCCGTGTTCAGACTTCTAATGAGGACACACCCGTGTAAATTGATATCAGGCCGTGTTCTAGTGTATTGAGGAGGCACAGTCGTGTGGGCTTTAGTCCAGGCTATGTCGATTTCATGCTTTGGCCCATTTGTCCCGTTTTAGGCCCGTTTCTCGTTCTTTTTATCCTTGGGTGCTTTCCTGAGTATAAGACATGAAAAAAAGGATTAAGAGCACCTTTTTACATAAATCAAGGGATAAATCATCCAAAAGTATGCTAAATGTGGGATTAAAATATGTTACTATTTCAGTTTATCGAGACACGTTTGAGTCTTTTACTCTCAGCTGATAGTATCCCGACCTCAAATCTATCTTGGAGAACACAGTGGCTCCCTTCAATTAATCAAACAAATCATCGATCCTTGGCAATGGATACTTGTTCTTCACTGTTACTTTATTAAGCTGTCGGTAATCTATGCACAATCTCATAGAACCATCCTTCTTTTTCACAAATAATACTGGAGCACCCCATTGAGAGCAACTCAGCCTTGCAAAACCTTTGTCTGTTAGCTCTTGCAACTGTACCTTCAATTCCTTCAACTCCGTTGGAGCCAGTCTGTAAGGAGTAATCGATATCGGTACAGCACCGGAAGCTAACTCAATACCAAATTCAATCTCTCTAACCGGAGGCAATCCTGGCAATTCCTCTGGAAAAACATCTGGGTACTCACATACTATCGGTACTGATTCAATCTTTAACTCGGTTTCTTTGGCATTTATCACAAAGGCAAGATACGCCTCATACCCTTTTCTTACATGTCTTTGGGCCGACATATGAGAGATCACTATCGGTGACCTGTCCTTATCATCTGGTTCAATACGAAGAGTGTCCCTATTCTCACATCTCAATTCAATATATTTCTTTCCACAATTTACTGTCACATCATGAGTGGTTAACCAGTCCATACCAAGAATTATATTGAATTCATCAAATGGCAATAGCATAAGATTTGCCTTAAAACAATGACCTCTAATCATCAATGGGCAGTCTTTACATACCTTATCAACTAGCACACTTTTGCCTAAAGGATTAGACACCTTTATCACAAATTCTGTAGACTCTACGGGCATACCCATTCTAGATACTAATTTCATGCAAATGTATGAATGGGTAGATCCCGAATCTATTAAAGCAATAACTTTAGTATCATGGAGAGAAAATGTACCCGTAATCACATCAGGAGATGATGCTTCTTCACGAGCGCGAATGGCATAGGTCCTCGCAGGCGCTCTATCCTCAGATCTCGCAGCCTACTCTCTGAGCGTATTCTTACTACTTGATCCACTTCCTGGGTTTCTCTGTGGTCTTCCTCTAGCAGTGCCTCCCGGTCTTGCATCTTGAGGCTTCTCTTTTCCATCCACCTTGGGACAATTTCTAATAAAATGATCTAGAGACTCACACCTGAAACAAGCCTTTTCATTTGCTCGACATTCGCCGGAATGACGTTAGCCACACTGTGGGCACTCCAATCTACTCGGTCGGGTGTTGCCAACACTAGCAATTGATGTGGTATGGGCTTTAGACCCTGAGCACTGGTTGCTCTTGCTTTTGTTTGAAAACCTGGCTGAAGTAGTTGATCGGGTAGGAAAATCTCTCGACTTCTTGGACGAGGACTGAAATGACTTACTCCATTGTCTCTTTCTTGAGTCACGAGACTCTATTTCAGCTTTTCTTTTCTCTTTCACTAATTCCTCGGCCTTACAAGCTCGGTCCACTAACAAAAAAAATTTCTTCAACTCGAGGACACAAACAAATAATTTGATATCTTCATTTAGTCCGTCCTCAAACCTCTTACACATGATGGCTTCAGAGGACACACACTCCCGAGCGTACTTGCTGAGTCTCACACACTCGCGCTCATACTCAGTCACCGTCATCTTACCTTGTTTCAATCCCAGGAATTCCTTTCTCTTCTGATGAATAAATCTTTGACTTATGTACTTCTTCCGAAATTCTTCTTGGAAAAATTCCCATGTAATTCTTTCCCTTGGTACCACTGACACAAGGGTATTCCACCACTAATAAGCGGAATCTCTCAAAAGAGAAACCACACACTTCATGCACTCTTCAGGTGTGCAAGATAATTCATCAAATACCCTAATGGTATTTTCAAGCCAAAATTCGGCTCTTTCCGGATCATCATTTTTACTAGCCCAGAATTCCTCGGCTCCTTGCTTCCGAATTCTATCTACAGGAGGCTTTTCTCTTCTTACCACTTCTACCACTTGAGGGGCTAGATGGGTAGGTTGAGGAATAGGTGGGGGTGGAGGAGGTTGAGCATTAGAATTTGCTCAAATATACTCGGTGTACCAATCGCTCATCATACAGAGAAAGGCTTCTCTGGCCTCTTCTCCCTGACCCAAAGTCTCGGGTCTACTCTCTACTGGCGTGGTCCCTTGCGCGGGAGCCGGTTCATTACTTGTAGCATCATCGGCTGTAGCTCGGTCAGAATCAAGATCCATTGACTATATAGAAACACAATTTAAATTGTCAGGAGTCGTCACACTATCGTTACACAAGTACTCTTATGTATGGCATGTATAACTAGACTCATACTTACGCTACGTTAGTCCGAGAATCGACTAAACCGTAGCTCTAATACCACTAAATGTAACATTTCTTACCCGTTTCTGACGCCGAAATCGGATACGAGGCATTACCATGCTTGACCTTGCTTGTACATGTAATTACGGGCTATAAAATTTCGTTCCAACTTAAAACTTTTCTTCCTTAATCATAACATACATATCATGGGCCTACGAGGCTTTAAACATACCTCCGGAAGGTTTCGGAGTTCAACCAAAAACTTTTGTGCTCTTTTTGAAAATTATTGCCTAGACAAGGGTCACATGCCCGTGTGACATGGGACATGCCCGTGTGGGCAGGCTGTGTGGTCTAACACGCCTATGTCCCTAGCCCGTGTAGAATTTATTTTTCATTTTGAACCTACAGGAGTTTTCACACGACCGGACACATGCCCGTGTCAATAGCCCATGTCCCTTACATGGCCTAGACACGCCCGTGTCCTTCACTCGTGGAGCTCTCTGTTTATGAAATCATCACACCCATAATGGCACACGGCCAAGGCACACGCCCGTGTGCTGGCCTGTGTGACGAATCTAATTCTCGCAATTAAAATACAGGGGACACATGGCCTATCAACACACCCATATGGGTTGACTGTGTGTCACACACGGCCTAGACACACGCCCGTGTGTCTACCCGTGTGGACTATTAGAGGCTATTTTCCAAGCCCTTTTGCCACCTTGAAACTTAAACTCGTTCATTTCATCACAAAAAGCACGTAATATAACATTATCAAACTATGAAAAATCCTTAAATCATCATTCCTACCATCCATATTTTTCTCAATATCTTGCATGAACATTCATTTCATAATACCTATCAACCTTAGCACATGAACTTGACATTATTGGTCAATTCATCATGGCAATTTACAAAATAAGTGTAAAACATTACTAGCCAACCCTTTGGCCTTCAAACATGACATGACACAAAAAGATCAAGTTCCTATACATGCCATACTCAAAATGAATTAACTTTACTATACCAAAAGAACGGTTGATAGTGTGACCCGAGCTCTGACGTTCTACGATATCTGAGCTAACTTGGCAAAACTATAAGAGAAAGGGAAAAGAGAGGAGTAAGCATATAGCTTAGTAAGTTTGCATGAAATTATAAAGCAACATAATTATTCAAACCAAATTCAACCATCTCATGAAACTATAGCAACATAAGTCTCATGCTTAGGCATCTTACTTGTACTTACTCATACTTATTCTTACCCATCTCATATCACATTATGATTTCGTAACTTGTACTTATTCATGGTACCTGTATCACTTGATCACATGACTTAGCATATATGCTATCATGAACATAAACTCAAATCTTCATCACTCTTATCATAGGTGAAACTCAAGGTCATCCATAAACGAATTTGACTCTATACAATTTTACCTACTTAGCTCTTTTGCCCACGAATTAATCAAAATATCGTAGGATACTCGAACTCATCGTTCATAAAATTTGATGCCAACGCCATATCCCAGATATGGTCTTACATGGGATCAGCCCTTGATGTCAATGCCATATCCCAGATATGGTCTTACACGGGATCTTATAGCTCTATGTCGATGCCATGTCTCAGACATGGTCTTATACAAGATCGTACATGAATGTCGATGCCATGTCCCAGGCATGGTCTTATACGAGATCGTCATTTGGTGCCGAGGCCATATCTCAGACATGGTCTTACACGGGACCTTCTTTATTCAATGCTAATACATGGGTAACCTGATTATCCCAAATCTTTATCTAGAATTTCACATAACTGATTTTCACTATTTCCTCATCGAGGCTACATCACTCGATTTTCATAGCAATAACATGCATTTTCAAGTAATTTCAAATATCAAACATTATGAAACTCTAACTTCATACAAGCTTACCTCGATTCTCAAAATGTGTGTCAATGCTCAATTTAGTCCTCGATTTTGTTCTTGCCTCGATTTCAATCCAGGCTTCGTGTTTCTTGATCTATAATAACAATTTCACTTGTTAAATACACACATTGACTAAATCGACTCATAATTCATATTTTTGCAAAATTACAATTTTACCCCTAAACTTTTACATAATTATATTTTTGCCCCTAGGCTTGTAAAATGATTTCCACTCAACTTTCTTGTACTTCAAGCCTAGCCGAATCATATTCTCAACTATAGAAACCTTCAATTTCTAATATTTCTCTCATGTATGACCATTTCATGAAAATCACTTAGAAAAAGATGTTTATCATACATCAAACTTTCATATTCTTCCATAAAACATCAAAATACATACATGTAACAGCCTAGTTTAGACCCTAGTCGGAACAATGGTTTTGAGACCACAAATCTGAGGTCGAAATAATATTTAAATATTATTCCTGGTGTTTACAGTATGTTATTAAGCATGTGTGAAATTTCTGTGTTAAAATTTTATCGATTGTATGCTTAATTAGCAATAAGGACTTAATCACATAAAATGTAAAATGCTGTGTGTTGATTGTTAAGTGCCTAATTGTTGTTGTCTTTATAATTTGGAGGATTTATGTTGCAATTATCTCATTTTACAAAGTGGTGGACGGCATAAGGCTAAAATATATAGTATTTTATATTGATTTTTTAAAGGTTAATAATTAATAACATATTATATGTTATTATATTAAAATAAAACAAAAGATAGTGGCATAGTTATTCATCCTTCACCAAAAATTGAAAGAAAAAGAAGAGAAAAATGGTTAGCTAGGTTCGGCCATAGTCTAAGCTTCAATCGGGTAAGTGTTTTTGATCTGTTTTTGATAATTTTTACGTTTTTGTAATCGTTGCTTTGTGCTCTAGCTAGCCCATGCTTTAATTTTAGAAATTGATGGTGATTTTGAGATATTCCATTAATGAATGCTTGAGCTTTGTGATAGTTGATGATGAAATATGGAAGATATGTAAAGGATGAACATGTTTTGTCTTTGAATTTTTAGTGAAATTGAGTAATTTGGGCTAAATTGAGAAAAGTGTAAATTGAGGGACTAAAATGTGAAATAAGTGAAATGTATGGACTTATATGAAGATAGTGAGAATTCAGATAGGCATGGGTACAAGCAAATTATGTGTATTTTGTGATTTTGTGAAATAGGGACTAAAGTGTCGAAATGTGAAAATGTGAGGGCTATTTTGTAAAATTCCCTAAATATGTGTTTTTGGACTAAATTGAATGAATTGGTAATTGAATGAGCTAAATTTTAATGTGTATAGACCAAGAAAGGAGGGATTCGGATCGAAATCGAGGCAAAGATAAAGTACTCGATTAATCGGCTAGTTTTGATATTTCGACATCCGAGGTAAGTTCGGATATAATACAAGTTATTGAATGTATATCTATGTGATGAGTAGTGAATGAATGCATAGTTATTGAAATAGAAATGTTATACATGATATTAAGAATGAGGCACTAAGTGTGCATGAATGAAATCGAGACAGAGATAAATAGCACTGTGTGTACGAAGTTATGAGAGCTTCGGCTTCATTGATTGGTACTGTGTGTGCGATACCAAGATAAGTTCGGTTTTAAATATAGGCACTAAGTGTGCGATGACAATTTAGCTTCGGCTACAAATTTGGCACTAAGTGTGCGATTAAACCTAATGAATAACAAAGGTTGATTGAAATGCATAATCGAACATGAATTAGTATGGATGGTGAGTAACTAAGTGTTGGCCAAGGTATGTATCAAACCTTTGTGGTTGGTGAGTTTGTATATGAATTTATAAAAGGTTGAATGAGTATACTAGCTATGGATGATATGGTGTAAACATTTGAGAGTTAATCTATGTGATGGATTCATTTTATGTATTGAAATTGAGTTATTAATTTGAATTTATTATGTACGAACTTACTAAGCTTTGAAAGCTTACTGTGTGATTATTTCTCTGTTTTACAGTGTCAGTAAAGCTAGCTCGGATTCGGGGATCGTCATTGACTCAATCACACTATCGGCTATCTATCTTGGTACTTTTAAAAGATGTGTATATTGGATATGGCATGTATAGGCTAGTTATTATGGCATGTTTTTGAAATGTTGAACCTTGCCATGTGATTTGGCTTGGAAGTTGAATGATGTTGGTTTTTATGTATGAGCTATGGAAATGATGAATATGGCTTGGATTAGTGAAAATGGAAATGGTATATTTTTATGTTTGAATTGGTTGATGAGAATGGCATTTTAAGTGTGAATTTGTAGTATAACTAGAAGATGCTGAGTCATATGAAGTGAGTTGTGAATATGATGTTTTGGATGGATTTATTTGAGTAGAAATTGAGTATGTTTATAGATGGTATAGTTGATGAAGAATCGGAGCATATATTGGTATGTTTTAGTTGCCATTTGTGGTATGAATGCATATTATTTGAGGCTATTAGGTGATTTAAATTGTGGGAGGCAAGTTTGGCCTTGAAAATGGCCTATAATTGCCCACACAGTTGAGCACACAGGCGTGTGGCTCGACCGTGTCGTTTAAGTTTGCCAAGTGAATCAAGTCAGGCTCAACCACTGGCTGGACACACAGGCGTGTGACTGGCCGTGTGGTGGAAGTCAGGCTCGACCACGGGTGAGGCACACGGGCGTGTCTCAGGCTGTGTGGACAAGTCAGTAGGTATGCCCTGTTTTGCCACGGCTTGGACACATGGGCGTGTCCGAGGCCGTGTGAGGCACACGGCCTACCCACACGGGCGTGTGACCTCTGCAGTTTTGAAAAAAATGTTTGAATTTCAAAAAATTTCGTATGTGTTCGGTTTAGTCCCGACCACTTCCTAACATGTGTTTAAGGTCTCGTAGACCTAAATAAGGGACTATATGTTTATATTTGAATATGATTGATTGATGATTGACTTTGTGTTGTGAAATGGGTGTGAAATGTCCTGTCTGTTTGGTAATTCCTCTTAACCCTTGTCTGGCAACGGTTAAGGTTAGGGGTGTTACAATGCATGTCACACATGGGTAAATTTTTTAGCATGAACCCTAGCTCAAAATATAGCTAGAAATAGCTAAACCGAGCTACGAGGGTCTCAAAAATACGAAAAATATTAAAACAGGGCTAGGATGCACTTACTATCAAGTTTAAAAGTTGAAGAAACCCTAGCTATGGCTCCTTGCAAATTTCGGCACTAGAGGAAGAGGATTGACAAGATTTTGGCTTATTTTTCATTTTTAATTCTTTTATTAACCAAATGACAAAAATGCCCTTAATGATCCTTTCTTGAGATTTTTCCTTCCCATGTCCATTTTTGTCCATCATAACATATAATGGTCTAATTACTAAATAAGGACCTCTAGTAATTTTTATAATTCTATTTCATACTTAAATCTTCTAGAATCTCATATTTTCTAATCTTTGCAATTTAGTCCTAATGGACAATTTAATCACTAATTAATAAAATTTCTTCATGAGATTTTCACACAATCATGAAATCAACTCATAAGCCTCATGGAAAACATAAAACTCATATTTCTACTTCAAATTTATGGTCTCGCACCACTATTCCGACTAGGCCCTAAACCGGGCTGTTACACAGTCAGAGTCTTGGGTGACAGCCACTTTGATTTGGGTTTAATCTTTCCTTTCTTTAATTTAATCTAAAAATGTTTGCTATGTGTTGTTTGTTCTTGTTTACAACAATGTTAGCTTAATTTTATTTAAGCTAGGATGATTGCTTTGATTAAAAAATATTTATTTGATTCATGCTTATAATGTTTGTGTCTCAATCGATCATGTTTCCAATTAAAATCAAGTATGCATTTCATTCATACGTGATTGACATGTACCTGAATTAGCTTAGTGATCCTGACCAAACGACGGCTAGTGGACACATAATTGAAATGTGCATGCTCAATTTAGATCCTAACCCGATTAAATTACAGGTTGCATAACAACTCTGACCAAGCTCTGTTATCTGTATAGTTTTTAGATTTGTGTGATTAAACTGTTTCAAACCTGACACGTCCCTGTTACCTCACACGAATGCTAAGAAACCCTTATTAAATAAGGGTTAGTAAAATGTGTATTTACTAAGTAAAGGATTCCGAAAGGACCTAATGTGGTTTCCAAACTCATGAAAGATCGAGTTGCTATGGAATTTTTTTCTGAATGTTATTAAGTATGTTGATAATAAATTGAGTTTAATTAAAGTAATTGTCCTAGTTTATTTATGTTATAATTGTTGCACATTGTGTTTAATTTTGCTAAAATCTATTTCATTCATATAGTTGCATACTTAGGATAATTTACATTAGGGATCATTGCATTTAGATTAATATACTTAATTTTAATCATCACTTCTCAATCATATTTTGTTTTTATTTACCAAATTGTTAATATAATTTTACAAATTAAGTGACTTAGCACGAATACAATCCATATGGAGATGATAACCCGATACTTACTTATTACTTCATAACGACTGTGTACACTTGCACAAACCTACGCATTACAGTCTCACATGGCCACCAGACACGCCCGTGTCTCAGGCCGTGTGAACATTCGAAATGGAATCACATGGCCATGTCCCAGGCCGTGTCCTACCCCGTGTCCAAACAAGTGAGCTTACTGACTTGGGTCAGACGCCCGTGTGTCTAGCCCGTGTGCCCTTCGAAATGGCCACACATGCCCGTGTGCTAGGCCATGTGCTAGGCCATGCCAAACCTGTAGGGTATACTGACTTATGCAACACAGCCAAGTCACACGCCCGTGTGCTAGGCCGTGTGCAAATTAAGGGGTATACTGACTTATGCCACACGGCCGATTGCACACCCGTGTGTGAGACCGTGTGGAGCATACTGACTTCATTTCAATTTCAACACCAGGGGACACACGCCCATGTAACATGACCGTGTGTCACACACGGCTGAGACACACGCCCGTGTCTCTGCCCGTGTGGACAAAAATAGGCTATTTACCAAGCCAATTTGCCACCCACAATTTCATGTACCTAAACAACCCAAATGGCACCAATTCATAGCATAAATAAACATCTATTTTAGCCACAATCAAAAACAAATTCATACCATTTCCAATACTAACGACCAACATGCTTATAACCTATGTTTTTCTCAACCAAAACATAGCAAAACACATATACCAATCAACTAGCTAAACCTTTACCAAACATACATCATTTTGCACGAATTCACAAACACAATTCAAATCTAATATCAACCATTTAAAATTTACTATTTCAATATCCATAAGCCTCATAACATAAACCATTCACATATCCATCCATGAACTCAAAATATCAACCATATATGCACATAACCACATCTACAAAATTAAGCCAACACTCATGGCCATATTTACAAACCAAAACATATGCCATTACAAGTCATTACAAATAACCAAAATCACTATCAACCCATAATCAAAATGACTCAAAATACCTATACATGCCATATACTTAAAATACAAAAGTTCAAAGGTACCAAGTGATAGGTGGTAGTGTGAAACGATCTCCAACGATCCACGAATCTGAGCTAGCTTCGATATCACTATAAAACACAGAAAAATACACAAAGTAAGCTATAAAGCTTAGTAAGCTCGTATGAGATAAACTTAATGCAATCACATAAATATAATTCAATAATTTGAATACACTAACATGTAGCTTATATCAGTAACAAACCTTTCAAATACTCATTCACAAAATTATATACTTTCATCATCATTTTCTCGATTCAATGCTAAAATAGTTTATACACATATGTGTACCATCTCGTACAAATCTCATACACATTCTCATCTACCATTTACCCGTTGAACCATTCGAAATAGAATTCAGATACTCCAAGGTCTCACACGATAAGTACTTATACCATGGCCCGAAGCCAAATCAAGGTAACTTATCTGAAGTACTAATATCATGGCCCGAAGCCAAATCAACCAATATGCATGGCCTGAAGCCAAATCGGTTTATCTCTCACCCGAAGTGCTATAACATGGCCCGAAGCCAACTCACTGTATCCCCTAATAACATGTCACTAGTATCCCAAACTATTCCTAAGGTTCAACCGCGATTCCAACTGTCGAATTATCATCGAATCATTTCTGAACTTGTCCGTAGTCACATAATCACAATTTATGCTATATCAAAGCATATAGAATACATTTGAAATAAAATTATAACATACAAACTTACCTCGGTCGCTAAAACGGAGAATCGAGTCAACTATTCCGTAACTTTCTTCTTTCCCCGATCTAAGTCCGTATTTCTCCTTTCTTAATCTAAATATATTCAAAATTGACTTCTTTAATCATCTATTTATTCAATTCAATCCACAATATACATTTGAGCTATTTTACACATTAGCCCCTAAACTTTCACATTTTTACAATTTAGTCCTTATTACACAAAATCACAAATTCATGCAAATTTCAAAACACCCATGCTTAGCCGAATTACCATTATGCCCCTAGCAGCCCATATTTTTCATTTATTTCATATTTAACCAGAAAGTTTCAACATTTCTCAATTTAATCCCTATTTTGCATTTTCACTAAAAATCACTTAACAAAAATTGTATAATTCATAAAAAATATTCATAATCTATCATCAAACATCAAAACTCATACATATTCATCAATGGAAACATTCAAAATCTTTAACAGTTTTGCAAATTAGTCCCTGGGCTAGTAGACCTAGCTGCAACGATCTCAAAAACATAGAAAACATTAAAAACTGAGTCAAAATCACTTACCAATTAAACTCCAAAGTAATTGAACCCTAAAACAAATTCTATGGCTTCTTCTTCATTTTATTTTCAGTGGAAATGAAGAATATGAAAGCTTTTTCTTTTTTTTTCTTATTTTATCTTAATTAATAACCAATTTACTATATTAACCTTTGAATAAAACATTAATATATCACATAAACCATGGACATGAATGTCCTCTAACCTTAAAAATGGTCTAATTTTAGTACAAGGACCTTTACTTTAAGGTTCTATAGCTATTAGGCACCTTTAGCTATTAGAACTCAAGTTTTACGCATTACGCGATTTAGTCCTTTTTATCAAATTGAGCAATCAAACTATAAAATTTCTTAACGAAATATTCAAAAAATCACTCAATCATGCTGTAAACACTAAAATAATAATAAAATAAATATTTTGACCTCAGATTTGTTGTCCCAAAACCACTGTTTCGATTTGACTAAAAACGGGTTGTTACATACTTGGTGATGTATATATGTGTAAATGGCCTTTTGTTATGTGGTTTATAATTTCTATGTGAATGCTTGCTGGGAATTAGTATTTTGAGTACCAAAGGGTTGAATTTTGAGATATGGTATGCATGTGGTTTTAGGCAAAATAATGCATAGATGAATGTGACCATTGGGGTGATTTTTGGATGTGAAATAGGTATGAAATTAAATGGATAATTGTGTTACTTATGTGCCTTGTGGTTGTTGGTATTATTATAGCATGAATTAGGCTTGGTTAAGATGGGTTTGAATGCCTATTGATGCTATGTTATATGCCATTTCACATGTTTAGGTTGATGTAAATTTGGGGTGAGAAAGATGACTTGGAAAATAGCCTATTTCTGTCCACACGGGCAGAGACACGGGTGTGTGTCTCAGCCATGTGTGACACATGATTAGGTAACACAGCCTTGTGTCCCCTGGTACTTAATTAGAAAACAAGTCAGTAGCTCCACACGGGCCAGCACACGGGCGTGTGACTTGGTCGTGTGGCATAAGTCAATATACCCTACAATTTTTGCACGACCTAGCACACGGCCTGGTACACGGGCGTGTGAGGCCATTTCGAAGGGTACACGGGCCAGTCACACGGGTGTGTGGTTGGCCGTGTGACCCAAGTCAGCAAGTTACATGGGGTAGGACACGGGCTGGGACATAGCCATGTGATTCCATTTTGAATGTACACACGGCCTGTGACACGAGCGTGTCTTTGGCCTTGTGAGACACATAATCGGGTCATATGGGCATGTGTCCCCTGTTCTTTGTAAATTTTCTATGTTTTTCCAAAAATTTCCTAAGTTCTCGTTTAGTCCCGAACCATTTCTAATGCTTGTGTTCGGCCTCGAGGGCTCGTGTTAGGGACTGTATGATTGTATTTGTATGACTTTTATTTGGATATGAAAAATGTATGAGAAATGTATGTTTATTTTAGTAATAAGTCCGGTAATGCTCCGTATCCCTATTTCGGTGATGAATATGAGTTAGGGGTGTTACATTTATTGGTATCAGAGCTACGGGTTAGTCGATTCTCGGACTAACGTAGCGTATGTGAGTCTAGCTATACATGTAATATATATAACCTGTGATAGTGTGAAATCTCCTGGCAGTTTAAAATCGTGTTTTCATATAGTTATGGATCCCAATCGAGCAATTGCTGATGACGTAGAAAGTAATGCGCCAGCCTCCGTTCACGGAACAGTGCCGTCTGAATCGATACCTATATCTAGGAGTCAGGGAGGAGAGGCCAAGGAAGCTCCACCCCCACCTATTCCCCAATCAGTTCCCGTAGCTCCTCAAGGTTTGGAACCTTTGCGTATGAGTAAGCCACATGTTGATAAAATTTGAAAGTACGAGGCCGAAGAGTTTAGAGCTACAGTTGATGATGATCCTAAAAGAGCTGAGTTTTGGCTTGAGGATACAATCCAGGTATTTGATGAATTGTCTTGCACGCCAGATGAATGTGTTAAATGCACTGTATCACTTCTGAGAGATACTGCATATCAGTGGTGGAATACTTTCATATCTGTAGTGCTGAGAGAAAGAGTCATGTGGGAATTCTTTTAGACCGAGTTCAGAAAGAAATACATAAGCCACCAGGTTATCGATCAAAAGCGCAAAGAATTTTTGGAACTGAAATAGGGTCGTATGACTGTAACCGAGTACGAAAGAGAATTTGTAAGACTAAATAAATACGCTCGAGAATGTGTCCCAATTGAAAAAATTATGTGTAAGAGGTTCGAAGATGGGTTGAACGAAGAAATTAAACTTCTAGTTGGGATTTTGGAATTGAAAGAATTTGTTGTTTTAGTTGACAGAGCTTGCAAAGCCGAGGAACTTGGCAAAGAAAAGAGAAAAAGCCAATTTTGAGGCTAGAGATTTGAGAAAGAGGCCAATGAGTAAACCCTATCATTCTTCTTCAAAGAAATCACAGGATTTGTATAATCGTTTGAATGCTTCAGTGGGGTATTCTAATAGAGATCGTGGAAAGCAATACACGAGTCCTAAAGCTCAAGCCACTTCAGTATCGAGCGTTGGTAGTGTTAGAACCAACAAACTTGAATGTCAATAGTGTGGAAGATGACATTTTGGAGATTGCTTGATGAATAAAAAAGCTTGTTTTAGATGTGGCTCGCAAGATCATTTCATTCGAGATTGTCCTGAGTTACCCGAGAAAGATAAATTTTTGAATACAAGGCCGAGTAATACAGCTGCCAGAGGGAGACCACCTAGAAATACTGGAAATGTGACTAGTAGCAAAGGTGCGACAAAGGATTCTGCTGTGAGATTCAAGTCTCGAGCACCAGCCAGAGCTTATGCTATCCGCGCTCCCGAAGATGCGTCATCTCCAGATGTTATCACTGGTGCATTTTCTCTCTATGACACTAATGTAATTGCTTTGATTGATCCTTGATTGACTCATTCATATGTTTGCAAGAATTTAGTGTCTAGTAAGAGTTTACCTGTTGAGTCAACTGAATTTGTGATTAAAGTATCGAACCCCTTAGGCTAGTATGTCCTAGTTGATAAAGTTTTCAAGAATTGTCCTTTGATAACTCGGGGTTACTGTTTTTCGGCTGATTTGATGCTTTTACCGTTTTATGAATTCAATGTGATCTTGGAGATGGATTGGTTGACTCTGCATGATGCTATTGTGAATTGTACACGAAAGACTATTGAGTTGAAATGTCATAATAATGAAATTCTTCGAATTTAATATGATGACTCGAGTGGGTTGCCTATAGTGATATCGACGATGCTAGCACAGAAATATGTGAAGAAAGGTTGTGATGCTTACCATGCGTATGTACTGGATACAAATGTGTCTGAATCTAAGATGGAATCAGTGCCAGTGGTTTGTGAATATATGTGTTGCCACCGAACAAAGAAGTCGAGTTTGCTATTGAATTAGTATCGAGAACATCACCGATATCGATAGCTCCGTATAGAATGGCTCCTACAGAATTGAAATAATTGAAAGCTTAGCTGCAAGAGTTAACAGATAGAGGTTTTGCGTGACCTGGTTTTTCGCCCTTGGGTGCACCAGTTCTATTCGTAAAGAAGAAAGATGGATCGATGAGACTGTGTATCGACTACCGTTAGCTTAACAAGGTTATAATTAAGAATAAGTATCATTTGTCGAGAATTGATGATTTGTTTGATCAGTTGAAAGGAGCAATAGTATTTTCAAAGATTAATTTACGATCTGGCTATTCTCAATTGCGAGTTAAAGATTCGGATGTACTGAAAACTGCGTTCAGAACCAGGTACGGGCATTATGAATTTATTGTTATTCCATTCGGATTAACTAACGCCCCTACAGTTTTTATGTGTAACAGCCCGTTTTAAGTCAAATCAGAACAGTGGTTTTGAGACCACAAATTTGATGTTGAAATATTTATTTTATTGTTATTTTAATGTTTACAGCATGATTGAATGTTGGTGTGAAAATTTCGTTAAGAAATTTTATCATTTGAATGCTTAATTCGGTAAAAAGGACTAAATCGCGTAAAGTGTAAAAGTATAGTTCTATAAGTTAAAGGTGTTAAATAGCTATAGACCTTTAAAGTGGAGGTCCTTATATAGAAATTAGCCCATTATTGAGTTAGCGGAATGTGATGGCTTGGTATAATGGAAATTTTAAATGTTATTAAAAGTTAAAATGGTAAAATGATTAATAAATGATTAAATAATTAAAACAAATCCAAACTATCATCTTTATTTATTCATCTTCCACCGAATTTTCAAAGAGAAAAATGCAATGGGAATAAGCTAGGGTTCGGCCATTTCAAGCTTTAATTAGTGAGTAATTTTGACTCTGTTTTTAATGATTTCTATGTTTTTGTGATTGTTGCAACTAGTACTAGCTAGCCCATGGACTATTTTGCAAAACTGTCAAAGATTTTGAATGATGCCATTGATGAATAGGGATTCTGGTATAATGAATGTTTGTTAATAGATATACAAGTTTTGTTAAGTGATTTTTAGTGAAAATGCAAAATAGGGATTGAATTGAGAAATTTATAAAGTTAGTCGTTAAAATGTGTAATAAATAAAAAATATGGACTGTTAGGGGTATAATGGTAATTCGGCTAGCATGGGTTAGTCTTGAATTTCATGAATTTGTGATTTTCTGTAATAAACACTAAAATATAAAAGATGTGAAATATTAAGGGCAATCGTGTAAAAATGCCTTAAAGTGTATTTTGGATTGAATTGAATAAATAGTTGATTAAATAAGTCAATTTTGAATATATTTAGATCAAGAAAGGAGAAATACAAACTTAGATCGGGGAAAGAATAAAGTTACGGAATAGTTGGTTTGATACGCTGTTTTAGCATCCAATGTAAGTTCGTATGTTATAATTTCGTTACAAATGTATTTTATTTGTTTTGATATAGCATGAATTGTGATCATGTGATTACGGACAAGTTCAGAAATGATACAACGATGATTCGATAGTTGGAATCCCGGATGAACCTTAGGAATAGTTTAGGATGCTAGTGACATGTCATTAGGGACACCTTGAGTTAGCTTTGGGCCATGATATAGCACTACGGGTGCGAGACAAGCCGATTTGGCTTCGGGCCATGATATTAGTATTTCGGGTAAGTTACCTTGATTTGGCTTCGGGCCATGGTATAGGTACTTATCGTGTGAGATCTTTGAGTTTCTATTCCGAATGGTTCAATGGGTAAATGAAAGACGAGTATGTGTATGAGATTTGTACGAGATGGTACAGGTATGTGCATAAACTATTTTAGCATTTAATCGAGGAAATGATGATGAAAGTATATAATTTTGTGAATGAGTATTTGAAAAGTTTGTTAGCTAATATGAGCTACATGTTAGTGTATTCAAATTATTGAATTATATTTATGTGATTGCATCAAGTTTATTTCATACGAGCTTACTAAGCTTTATAGCTTACTTTGTGTATTTTCCCGTGTTTTATAGTGATATTGAAGCTAGCTCAGATTCGGGGATCGTTGGAGATCGCTTCACACAATCCACCTATATCTTAGTATATATGAACTTTGGTAATTTGAGTATATGGCATGTATAGGGACTTGGTCATGTTGGTTATGTTTTGGTAATGATTTTGGCCAATTGATTTGGCTTGTAAATGTATATGTCTTGGTTTGTATCTAATAACCATGAGAGTTGGCTTAATTTGAGTTAATTTACTTGTGTATATGTGTATATGTTTATAGTCTTTATTATGTAAATTGAGGTTTGTTGTGTGATGCTTGATAGCTATAGGTAATATGAATGTCAAATAGTTTGGTTGTGGATAATGGTATGCTTGTGAAATTAGGCTAAACAATGCATACTTGAATTTAGCCATTTTGATGTTTAAAGAAGTAAAGTTTGGTACAATTGGTATGGTATGTTTTGGTGATTTGTATATGTATAAAATGGAAGTATGGAATGTGCATAATATATGTCTGAATTGGCTGGTTTAGATGATTAGATATGCTATGTGTTTTGTTCCATATGAGTGGTGTAATTGTGCACAAAATAGGGTGGCAAAATGGCTTGGTAAATAGCCTATTTTTTTGTCCACACGGTCAGAGACACGGGCGTGTCTCTCAGCCGTGTGTGACACATGGTTAAGTACACAGCCGTGTGTCCCTTGGTGTTGAAATTGAAATGAAGTCAATATGCTCTACACGGTCTCACACACAGGCGTGTGATCGGTCGTGTGGCACAAGTCAGTATACCCCCTAATTTGCACACGGCCTAGCACACGGGAATGTGACTTGGCCGTGTTGTATAAGTCAGTATACCCTACAGGTTTGGCACGGCCTAGCACACGGCCTAGAACATTGGCGTGTGTGGCCACTTCGAAGGGCACACGGGCTAGCCATGTAACACCCCAAACCCGACCTAGACGTTACGACCGGATCTGACGTGTCACATCGAAGAGTCGTTTGAAAATTGGGCTTGTCGATAAAAGTTTGTTACTATATTTTAAATCCTTTTAACATCGTTGAGGTTTTAAAATCAAAACTTGTTATTCACTTATTGGCCATATCATTTATTAATCAGGATTAAATATCGTGGAAGCTTTTCCATTTGTAAATTTTAAAATTTAAAAATACGTGATTTTATTTGAAAACTACTATTATTTTGAAAACCCGTGTTTCCTAATCTATCAAGTTAATGTAAAAAGTTAAAACCAATTAAAAGTTAAAAACCTCAATGGCCTTATTACATAAATATGTTCCCAAAAAAAATAACTTAAAGGAAACTAGGTATAAATCAAAAATACTTGCGAACATGTGCCCACCTCCGAGACCCTCGCAGCTCCAAATCCTCTAAGGCTGGGGATTACCGGAACAGTTAAAAGAAAATGGTGAGTTACAAGAACTCAGTGTGTAATCCCCTATCACGCAGTAACAGTCTAGGCCTGAGCCCTATTCAGTAAGCGTACAGTGTGGGCCTTAGCCCAATACAGTAACAGAGAGGGTCTAAACCCAATTAAAAACAGAACAGAACCGTGATGCAACCCAACCCAAACCAGCCAACACACCACCCGTACCAACCAACACACCATGTGGGGACTACGTCGACCCACCCAGCCAACACACCAACATCGTAGCATAGCTACTAATAATAACGCAGCAAAGCTACTAATAAGAGTAAACGTGGCCAAGCCACTCAAATCAGAATACGTGGCAAAGCCACTAAAACGGTAAAAACGTGGCAGAGCCACTAGTACAGTACTTCATCCAAATCCAAATCTCAACCCCAATGCAAAATGTCGTGTCATAAATAATACGTGTATGCAGTATGTCATAATCATAATTAGTCATATAAATATCATACACACATCACTTAACTACCACTATGGGTATTTCGGTAATTTTACCCTTCGAGGGTATTTCATTAATTTTACCCTTCGAGGGTATTTCGGTAATTTTACCCTTTGAGGGTATTTCGGCATTTTTTTATGACCTTTCCAAAGGGCTACCGTCGTCTCGAATGACTCGGATCACTTATATGGCCAAAACAGTGTAATTGGGCCCAAGGCCCGTTACTTGGCCCAAGTGGGCCCACACGCTCGTGTGGCCCGTTCAGCCCAATTTCAGTCACGGATATGCGAACTTCGTAGTGCAATCCATTGTTTGTCACTATCGTGAATTTTTACCCATACGGGGCCTATGAGCCCAATGGACCCATCTTGGCCCAACGAGGCCCATTACGGCCTAAGCCCACGAGAACGCTCGTGGCGGCCTCTACGGTCTATCACCAATGATTGTAGATCGACTTGTCCCTACTAGCGTTTGCACGCTCGTGAGCCCTCAGATGCCGAAGTTTCAGCTTTAGCCGATTGACCATTACGCAGGGGTGTGAAATACACACAATCCATCGTTTTTCCAGAAACAGTATTGGGTGTACGATTACACATCTTTTTCACAGTTCGTACAACCGACCCACGACTACCGAATCTACATCCATGAACATTTTTCAGTTAATAACAATTCCAAATACTAACGTTAAATCCCAGAGAGAATGGTATTGATACTCACCTTCCCCCAAGAACGCTTTCCAATCCACTTATGATGCTAACCGAAAGATATCGATACCCCTTGCCTGCCGAAATGCTACCCTAACCAAAAGAATCCAAAAAAAGAGAAGGGTCGAAGATTTAGCACCCCAAACCAAAACATTCGGCTTGTCCGAGAAGAAAGTCATCAAAAAGGAACCAAAAACCGTATAAAGCAAGGAATACTTACCCAAGAATAATTGATAGAAGCGGTAGAATACAGTAACAATCGGCCACTTGACAGAGGTTGGCGTCACAAGAAAAGAGAATCAAGAGGAGAAGAGGATGAATCAGATTCGGCCAAGGAAGAATTTAAGGAAGAAGGATTAGAATGCCCCTCGGCAGAAAGAAGATGTGCAGAAGAAAAGAAAGGCTTCAATAGAGAATTCGGGAATTGGAAATTGGTATAGTGTTTGGCAAAAATGAATAACAGTTGAGAGAAGAAAGAAATTTGAGGAGGGCAAGACCCGAAAGGTAAGAAAAATGATGCATGAGACGCCACAGAGAGTAGAACCCGAAACGCAACAAAAGAAAAACCTAAAATGCCAAAGATAAGATTCGGCTTCTTTACTCACCCTAATTGCCAAATTTGCACAAATGAAAACCCCCTAGCCGAAATCCCCCTACTCAAGCTCTCCCAAATTCGGCCAAACTCCCCTCACATTCCAACTCCCTCAAACTCTCCACCAAATCCTCCTTGAATTGCTCATAGCCTCCCATTCTAATTTATTGACCAAGTCTTCAACCTGCTCTGCAGAGTTTGATCCAAACTTTACCTCTTGCAGCACCAAATCATAAAATAAAAGCCCCCTATTTTCAAGTCATGGGATTCGAACCCCACTCCCCTTGCCATCTTAGTGACGCCACAACCATCAAGCCACAGGCTCTCTTTGTGACATAGAAACACACATATTTAAACATAAGTCCTACTGCTAACAACCAATTTCACTTAAGAGTAAAAATTAAAAAATTTCCAAGGCTCAGACTCGAACCCAGGCTTTCTAAAAACCCTCAAATACTTAACCATTGAAGCATATGATGGAATTTAAGCCAAATCATGCAAAATTAAAAACCCTACATTTTTGGGGCGTTACAACTCTACCCCTTAAAGAAATTTCGACCTCGAAATTTACCTGGTCAGAATAGGTGAGGGTATTGTTGTCGCATCGCCTCCTCAGGCTCCCACGTGGCTTCCTCTGAAACATGATTACTCCAAAGCACCTTGACTAACAGAACAGATTTCCTCCTTAAAATCTTAACATCACGATCCAGTATCTGCACTGGTTCTTCCTCAAAAGTCAGATCAGGTCTAACCTCAATCTCCTCCACTGGCACTATATGTGAGGGATCAGAGCGGCATCGCCTCAGCATAGAGAAGTTGAACACATCATGTATCCAGTTTAACTCAGGAGGTAGCTCAAGCTGATAGGCTACTGGTCCCACTCGCTTTAATATTCGGTAAGGTCCGATGAATCTAGGGTTTAGTTTGCCTTTCCGTCTAAATCTTAAAAGTTTCTTCCATTTCAGAAAGACATAATCCCCCACAGAGTATTCTATCTCCTTACGCTTTAAATCAGCATACGACTTCTGCCTATTTGATGCTTCCTTTAACTGACTCCGAATCAACTTTACTTTTTCTTCAGTCTTCGAAACCAACTCTAGCCCCAAAACTCGTCGCTCACCCAATTCTGTCCAACAAGTAGGGGTACGACACCTACGGCCATATAACGCCTCGTACGATGCCATCTGTATACTGGATTAGTAGCTGTTGTTATATGCAAACTCTGCTAACGGCAAGTATTCTTCCCAACTACCTTTGAAATCAATAACACAGCTTCTTAACATGTCCTCCAATATCTGAATCACCCTCTCCGACTGACCGTTAGTCTGAGGACGAAAAGCCATGGTGATATAAAACCTTGTACCCAAAGCCTCGTGTACTTTTTTCCAGAATTGAGATGTGAATCTAGGATCCCTGTCCAAAATGATAGACCCTGGAACCCCATGCAGTCTCACAATCTCTACCACGTATAACTTAGCCAACTTCTACAGTGAATAATCAGTGCGGATCGGTATAAAGTGGGCAGATTTAGTCAGTCGGTCAACAATAACCCATACCGAATCCTTCTTAGAAGGCGTCAAGGGTAGCCCACTGACAAAATCCATGGTTACCCTCTCCCACTTCCAGAATGGAATCTTTACTAGCTGCAGTAACCCAGAAGGTAGTTGGTGCTCTGCTTTGGTTTGCTGGCATGTCAGACACGTACCCACGAAATCCGTAACCTCGCGTTTAAGCCTTTGCCACCAATACAGTTCACGCAGATCTCGATACAGCTTGTTTCCACCAGGAAGCATGGCATAAGGACTGCTATGCGCCTCTCGAAGGATTGACTGTCTCAGACCAGAATCTCTCGGCATGCAAACTCTTCCACGAAAACACAGTACTCCCTCACTATTCAACCCAAAATCCACAGTCTTCCCCTTCTCAACCAGTTGGAAATGAGGGACCAACAATTCATCCAACAGCTGCTTCTCCTTAATTTGTTCGGTCCAAGTCGGTCTCAATTGAAGTTCAGCTAACAAGCTACCATCATCGAACAGGCTGAGACGAGCAAACATTGCTCTCAAATCGGATACAACCCTACGGCTCAGTGCATCAGCTACTACGTTAGCTTTACCAGGGTGGTACTCAATTGAGCAATCATAATCCTTAAGCAACTCTATCCATATTCGTTGCCTAAGGTTCAACTCCTCCTGAGTAAGGAGGTATTTGAGGCTTTTATGGTTTGGGTAAATAATAGGCCTCTCACCGTATAAGTAATGCCTCCAAACCTTCAGTGCGAATACCACCGCAGCTAACTCCAAGTCATGAGTGGGGTAATTCACCTCGTGAGGCTTAAGCTGACGAGATGCGTATGCAACCACCTTACCCTCTTGCATCAACACACAACCCAATCCAGTGTGCAACGCATCACTATAAACAGAGAATTCCTTCCCAGACTCTGGTTGTACTAACACCTGGGCTTCAATTAGAATTTTCTTCAGTTTCTCAAAACTCTCTTACTGCTTATCGGTCCAATTAAATGGTACCCATTTACGCAGTAACTTAGTCAGAGGTGTAGCAATTAGTGAAAACCCCTCAACAAAACGTCTGTAATACCCAGCCAGACCCAGAAAACTTCAAATCTCTGATACAGTCTTTGGTAGTTTCCAATTCAATACGGCTTCAATTTTCCGAGAGTTAACTTCCCGCAATGTCACTTCTCGTAACTAGAACTGACACTTGTTGAACTTTGCGTAAAGCTACTTTTCCCTCAAAATTTGCAAAACAATTCTAAGATGAGCATCGCGATCCTCCTCGGTTCTGGAATACACCAGGATGTCGTCTATAAACACCACTACAAACTGATCCAAATAGGGCTGGAATACTCGAATCATCATATCCACGAAAGCAGCTAGTGCATTCGTCAACCCAAACGGCATCACTAGGAACTCGTAGTGACCATAACGAGTCCTAAACACAGTCTTATACACATCTACCTCCATAACCTTTAGCTGATGGTACCCAGATCGAAGATCTATCTTGGAGAAAACTGAAGCTCCTCGCAGTTGGTCAAACAGATCATCTATTCTTGGTAAAGGGTATTTGTTCTTGATCGTCAGTTTGTTCAGTTGACGATAATCAATGCACATGCGCATGGATCCATCTTTCTTCTTCACGAATAACACTGGTGCTTCCCATGGAGACACACTTGGCCGAATGAATCCCCGGTCCAGTAGCTCTTGGATTTGAGCCTTTAACTCTACCAGCTCCTTCGGTGCCATCCTGTAAGGGGCAATGGACACCAGAGCTGTTCCTGGTAGGAGCTCGATACCAGATTTGACCTCAAGGTCTGGGGGCAACCTGGGAAGCTCTTCAGGAAATACATCCGGAAACTCTTGAACCGTTCTGACATCTCCAACAGCAGAACCTTTAGAATCAAAGTTGCTGACAAATGCTAAAAATGTCTCGTAACCCTTGCGAACCAGTTTCTCAGCCTTTATTGCTGATATTACATTGGACAATTAATCTTTTCGCTCCCTTATCACAACTACCTCCTCATCCTCAAAAGACTTCAACACCATTCGCTAAGCAGCATAGTCCAAACTTGCACGGTGTTCCACTAGCCAATCCATGCCCAAAATAAGATCAAATTTGCCAAACGGCAGTTCCATCAAATTTGCCGAAAAGACAACCCCTTGGACCTCTAGGGGCACGTCCCTGAACAACTTATTCACCCTAACCGACTATCCCAATGGACTTAACACAGGCATCTCTTTATCAGAAATTTCAAACTGAAAACCCAGCGTCCCAGACACAGTGCATGCAGCATACGAGTGTGTAGACCTAATATCAATTAAAGCGGTGTACGGTACATTATAAATTAAGAATGTACCAATTATGATGTCCAGAGCGTCACCATCCTCTCGGTGCCGAGCAGCATAGACCAAAGCTGGCTGTCTCGCCTCAGTATTACCACCACCTCTGCCCGGTGCTCTACGATCTCGTCCCAACCCATTTCCTCCTCTGGCCTGACCCCAGCCTCTTGGTGGCTGCTAACCACCTCTCCCCGGCTGAACATAGCCCTGACCTACGGCTTGCATCTGAATGGGCCTCTGTGTAAAGTTCTTGACCTTGTGATCCATGGACCCACATCTAAAACATGCCCCGGTTCGTTTCCAGCATTCACCCTGGTGAACTCTCCCGCAATCTGCACAAGGCTGCGGTCTAGCAGCAGCAATAGGAGCCCCAGCTCAGACTGGCCCATCAAACCTAGGCTTCTTCTTAGGCCCACCAAAATAACTTGAGGGCCCAAAATCCCTCTTATTCCTGCCTCTATCTTTTTCACGATTCTGGCTCTCTGAGCGCTTTACATCCTCGGCAATTTTTGCATTCTCCACAAGGGCAGCAAAGTCTCGTTCCCTCTGCGGAGCTATCAGCACCCGTAACTCATCTCGGAGGCCATCCTCTAAATGCACACAGCGTTCATACTCAGTTGCGACTATACCACGAGCATACCGACTTAGCCGCAGAAACTCTGCCTCATACTCTGCCACAGACCTATTCCCCTGGCTCAGGCTCAGAAATTCCTTCCTCTGGGCATCCACATAACTCGCCCCAACATACTTTCCTTGAAAGGCCGTCTTGAAGAAATCCCACGTCAAACGGTCGTCCTGTGTACCCTCTCTTACAGTGAGCCACCATTGGTTTGCCTCATCCCGCAGTAAGGACACTGCTCCCTTTAATTTTTGTTCCGCAGTACAGTCGAGGTCATCCATTATCTGCTCGGTAGCCTCTAGCCAATATTCTGCCACATTCGGGGCTACACCAGAAATGCCCCTGAAAATTTCTGCTCCATTAGACCGGAGTCACTCAGAAATTGACCCTCGGCCCACTGATCCAGTACTTACTCCAGCAACCCTTTCAAGAACACGCAACATTGCTTGAGATAGAGCATCATCCCCAACTGCTCGGTCATGAGACCCGGTCTCAGTTACTGGTGAGTTCCTCCCTAGCAGGCATGTGACCTGATGCTGAAGACCCTGCCCTCGCACCTCGGCCTCTACCGCGGCCTTGTGTACCCCTTCCGCGAGTACCTCTTGTGCTCATATCGATATAGTATTTTTATCTGTTTTAAAAGTCTTATGAATCAGTTCAGAATTCTAGTAATTAATAACGAATATTTTATGATAAATAGTAGTTAGGGTTGTTCTCGCAGATCTAGGCCTCACTATAGTTTTCGGTCTTCTATAGTCTCAATTTACCCTAACTAAAGAGCTTCAGTACAATACTACTATCTATAGTGGTTTTCTCAGTATAACATTTAAATCTATAGTAGTAAACAGTGTCAGAGAACTTACAGATTTGGCACCGGAGTCTCGGTGTGCCACACTTTCAGTAACAACCTTTCTTTCCAAACCAAAATTTAGACAGCAAAAACCCATTCCACAGTCGAGTTTTGTAAACTTGGCTCTGATACCACTAAATGTAACACCCTAAACCCGACCTAGACGTTATAACCGAATCTGATGTGTCACATCGAAGAGTCGTTTGAAAATCGGGCATGTCGATAAAAGTTTGTTACTATATTTTAAATCCTTTTAACATCGTTGAGGTTGTAAAATCAAAACTTGTTATTCACTTATTGGTCATATCATTTATTAATCAGGATTAAATATCGTGGAAGCTTTTCCATTTGTAAATTTTAAAATTTAAAAATGTGTGATTTTATTTGAGAACCACTATTATTTTGAAAACTCGTGTTTCCTAATCTATCAAGTTAACGTAAAAAGTTAAAACCAATTAAAAGTTAAAAACCTCAATGGCCTTATTACATAAATACTTGCGAACATGTGGCCACCTCCGAGACCTTCGTAGCTCCAAATCCTCTAACGCTGGGGATTACCTGAACAATTAAAAGAAAAGGGTGAGTTACAAGAACTCAGTGTGTAATCCCCTATCACTTAGAAGCTTGATGCAGGCACGAGCCCTATTCGAAGAAAGTGCAGTGTGGGCCTTGGCCCAATACAGTAACTGAGTGGGTCTAAACCCAAATAAAAACAAAACAGAACCGTGATACAACCCAAACCAAACCAGACAACACACCACCCGTACCAACCAACACACCATGTGGGGACTACGTCGACCCACCCAGCCAACACACCAATATTGCAGCATAGCTGCTAATAATAACACATCAAAACTGCTAATAATAGTAAAAATAGCCAAGCCACTCAAATCATAATACGTGGCAAAGCCACTAAAACGGTAAAAACATGGCAGAGCCACTAGTACGGTACTTCCTCCAAATCTGAATCCCAACCCCAATGCAAAATGTCGTGTCATAAATAATACGTGTATGCAGTATGTCATAATCATAATTAGTCATAAAAATATCATATACACATCACTTAACTACCACTAGGGGTATTTCGATAATTTTACCCTTCGAGGGTATTTCGATAATTTTACCCTTCGAGGGTATTTCGGTAATTTTACCCTTCGAGAGTATTTCGGTAATTTCACCCTTCGAGGGTATTTCGATATTTTTACCCTTCGAGGGTATTTCGATAATTTTACCATTCGAGAGTATTTCGGTAATTTCACCCTTCGAGGGTACTTCGGTAATTTTTTACGACCTTTCTAAAGGCCTACCATTGTCTTAAACGACTCGGATCACTTATATGGCTAAAACAGTATAATTGGGCCCAAGGCCCATTACTTGGCCCAAGTGGGCCCACATGCTCGTGTGGCTCGTTCAGCCCAATTTCAGTCACGGATATGCGAACTTCGTAGCCCAATCCATTATTTTTCACTATCGTGAATTTTTACCCATGCGAGGCCCATGAGCCCAATAGGCCCATCTTAGCCCAACGAGGCCCATTACGGCCTAAGCCCACGAGAACGCTCGTGGTGGCTTCTACGGTCTATCGCAAATGATTGTGTCCCGACTTGTCCCTACGAGCGTTCGCATGCTCGTGAGCCCTCAGATGCTGAAGTTTCGGCTTTTCGGCTTTTGCCGATTGACCATTATGTAGGGATGTGTAATACACACCTTCATCCATCGTTTATACAGAAACAGTATTGGGTGTACGATTACACACCTTTTTTGCAGTTCGTACAAGCAACCCACGACTACCGAACCTATATCCATGAACCTTTTTTTGTTAATAACAATACCTAATACTAACGTTAAATCCCAAAGAGAATGGTATTGATACTCACCTTCCCCTAAGAACGTTTTCGAATCCACTTATGATGCTAACCGAAAGATATCGATACCCCTTGCTGGCCGAAATGCTACCCTAACAAAGAGAATCAAACACAAGAGAAGGGTCCAAGAGTTAGCACCCCAAGCCAAAACATTCGGCTTGTCTGAGAAGAAAGTCATCAAAAAGGAACCAAGAACGGAATAAAGCAAGGAATACTTACCCAAGAATAATTGATAGAAGCGGTAGAATACAGTAACAATCGGCCACTTGACAGAGGTTGGCGTCACAAGAAAAGATAATTAAGAGGAGAAGAGGATGAATTAGTTTTGGCCAAGGAAGAAGGATTAGAATGCCCCTCGACAGAAAGAAGATGTGCAGAAGAAAAGAAAGGCTTCAACGGAGAATTCGGGAGTTGGAAATTGGTATAGTGTTTGGCAAAAATGAATAACAGTTGAGAGAAGAAAGAAGGTTGAGGAGGGCAAGACCCGAAAGGTAAGAAAAATGATGCACGAGACGCCACAAAGAGTAGAACCTGAAATGCAACAAAAGAAAAACCTAAAATGCCAAAGAGAAACTTTTTCCAAAACCGTTACATAAATCTCGGATCTCTATCCAAAATAATCGACAATAGTACACCGTGAAGCCTTACTATTTCTGACACATATAAATCCTCCAACTTATCAAGCGAGTAGTCAACCCGCATTGCTATGAAATGAGCTGACTTCGTAAGTCTATCAACCACGACCCATACAACATCCTTCTTTTTTGGTGACACCGGTAAACCCATTACGAAGTCCATAGTAATACGATCCCACTTCCACTCGGGAAACATAATAGGCTAAAGTAGACCTGAAGGTACTTGATGTTCAGCCTTCACTTGTTGACAAATTACGCATCTCAGGCATAAAATTGAGCTTTAGCACAGCTTTCCATCTGCAAACCGACGGGCAGCCAGAAAGAGTAATACAAATACTTGAAGGCATGCTTCAATGTTGTGTTTTGGAATTCCATGGTAATTGGGAGAAATACTTACCGTTGGTGGAATTTGCCTACAATAACAACTTTCAGTTAAGTTTGAAGATGGCGCCTTATGAGGCATTATATGGGCGTAAGTGCCGAACGCCCTTGTATTGGACTGAACTCAGAGAGAGTCAGATTCACGGGGTTGATTTAGTTAGAGAAACTGAAGAGAAAGTAAAGGTGATACGTGAATGTCTGAAAGCGGCCTCAGATAGACAAAAGTCCTATTCGGATTTAAAAAGGAAAGAGATTGAGTTCCAAGTAGGTGATAAAGTGTTTCTGAAAGTATCACCATGGAGAAAAATTCTCAGATTTGGCCGAAAAGGTAAATTGAGTCCGCGTTTTATCGGACCTTATGAAATTACCGATAGGATAGGACCGATAGCTTATCGTTTGGCTTTGCCACCGGAGTTGAAAAAGATTCACAATGTCTTCCACGTGTCTATGTTACATCGCTACCAATCAGACCCTTCGCATGTGATTGTACCATCAGAGGTAGAGATTCGACCGGACATGACTTATGGCGAAGAGCTGGTTAAGATTTTGGCACGAGAGGTCAAACAGTTGAGAAAAAAAAGTATAGCCCTTGTGAAAGTGCTATGGCAAAGACATGGAGTAGAAGAGGCTACTTGGGAGCTCAAGGAGGCTATGAGAAACCAATATCCCAACCTTTTCATCAGTAAGATTTTCGGGGACGAAAATCCTTAAGGGGGAGAATTGTAACAGCCCGATTTAAGGGCTAGTCAGAACAGTGAATCGGGATCACTAATCCGAGGTCAGAGAAAATTATTTTTATATTATTATATGAGTTATAGTATGATTATATAGGTGCATGAAAATTTTGGTGCTTTAATTTTAGCGATTTCATGCTTAATCGCGAAAAAGGACTAAATCGCATAAAGTGCAAAAGTTCCATCTTATAAGCTAAAGGTTCCTAATAGCCATAGAATATTATTTAGAGGTATTTAAAGGGCAATTATCCCCTTAAATAATGATTGGTCGGCCATAGGGAACAATAGAGGTCAAAATTTGGTCAAGTGGGTGGATTAGGTGGACTAAATTGAGATTTTATATTAATATAAAGAAAGAAAAGATATCATCTTTTCTTCTCCTTCCTTCCACCGAAAATTAGCAGCAGAAATTGGGGTTGAGAGCTCAAAAAATTTAGCAAGCTTCTCTCTCTACAAGTAAGTGACTTGATGATCATTTCTTGATAAAAATTGTACTTTTGGAACCCCTAAAGCTTAAGCTAACTATAGAGGGACTATTTTGCAAAATGGTGGAAAGTTTAGAGTTTTACCATGAGAGCATGTATGTTGTTTGCTGCATTTTTATGGAAGAAAATGAGTCATAGATGTTTAATAAACAACTTTTATGAAATGTGTTACCATGAAAACACCTAGAAGGACCTTTTTGTAAAGGTTGAAAAATAAGAGGTAAATGGGTGAAATATTGAGTTTTGATGGTTGCCATAAGAGAAATAAATGTTCACCTAGGCTTGTAAGAGGAGGAAATTCGATTAGAATTGATTTACGAGCCTAGGGGTAAAATAGTCATTTTGTGAAAGTATGAGGGCAAAATGGTAATTTTGCCAAAGTATGAATTTTGAGACGTGTTGATTAATGAGATTATTAAATGAGCTAATTTTCTATTATATAGATCAAGAAGAACGAGGAATTAACCTTGACCGAGGAAAAGGCAAGGTATCGGATTAAATCGGCAAGTGACCTATTTTGAAACCGAGGTAAGTTTGTATGTGATAAATTCAACATCATGCTATTATATTTGAGAATGTTTGATATTATAATGATGCATATATTGCTATGAAATCGAATGATGGTGTTGAATGAGAATAATGATGAGAGTTGTGATTTTGAAGTCCCGCTTGGACTATAATAAGTGTGAGAATACTATTGTCGAGACATGAGATGAATAAGGTCCCGTGTAAGACCATGTCGGGGACATGGCCTCGGCACCGAATTGAGATCCCGTATAAGACCATATCTGGGATATGGCATCGGCATTGAATATGAAAATCGTATAACACCATATCCAGGATATGGCATCGATAATTGAAGTGAGATCCTGTATAAGACCATATCTAGGATATGGCATCGGCACTCAGAGGTGACCCCATGTAAGACCACATTTGGGATGTGGCATTGGCTTCTTATTTATGTGGATGATGATGAATATGTATCTTTGAATATCCTAAGTGATTTAGTGGGATAAATAGTTAAGCTTGAAATAGAAATGAGTTTGGTGCTAAAGCTATGTGATTGAGTGAATACAGGTGCCAGTGAGTAATTCACGAGAAAAGTTTACGTTATGTGTTATTGTATGTATTCGATAAGAGCAAATACGAGTAAGTTATGGAAAGTGCTTGAGACTTTGCGGCTTTATTCAATGCCATGGATGGATGATATTATGAGCTTTATGTTGCTATTTATTTTCATGCAAACTTAATAAGCTTTATGCTTACCCCTTCTTATTTCCCTTTTCCTTGTAGCTTTGCCAAGTTAGCTCAAGAATTTGTGGAACGTCGGAGTTTGGAAATCACACTATCAACTACTTTTTGGTATAGCCAAGTTAGATTCATTTTGAGTATGGCATGTATAGGACTTGGTCATTTTGTTATGTCATATTTTCTAGCCAAAGTGTTGGCTATTAAAGTTGTTCAATTTATTTTGTAAATGGTCATGGGAAGTTGGCCTGTACCTGACATGTTCATATATTCAATGATGATGAATTTCATGAAGTGTATGCTTGTGTGGATGTCTTGATCTTGAGTTCTTAGAGGTGCCATATGGTCATAATATGTGTTGAATTGATTTGGTATAATTGTGGTTGCTTGGTAGGGTGGCAAATGGCTTGGTAGATAGCCATATAATTGTCCACACAGGTAGACACACGGATGTGTGTCTAGGCCGTGTGTGACAAACGGTCAGCCCCATGGGCATGTGGAGAGACCGTGTGTCCCCTTGCATGCTAGGTTTACAAGTCAATATGCCCAGTAGTAAACACACGGGCAGAGACACGGCCGTGTGTCTCAGCCGTGTGGGAGGCACGGCCATGGACATGGGTGTGTGCCCAGGCCGTGTGAAGTCTGCACCTGAAATTTGGAATTTAATTCGACACACGGTTTAAGGACACAGGCATGGTCCTTGGCCGTGTGACCTTAGTAAGGTGATGACGTCATAAACAGAATGCTATGGTTTTGGCACACGGGCTAAGACACGGGCGTGTCGAGGCCGTGTGAGGGACACGGGTGTGGAACACGGGCATGTGATATGCCACACGGGCGTGTTCCATTTCCCACGGGCGTGTAGCCCCTGTCTAGGCGAAAATTTTCTAAGTGTGTAGAAGTTCCGGTTTAATTCCGAAACCTTCTGTAAGTATGTTTAAGGCCTCGTAGGCCCATGATAAGGATGTTATGAGTATGAATGAAAAGTCTTAATTTGAAAGGAAATTTTTATGACCCGATTTTGTATGTTTAAGTAAGTTGAGTTGAGTAATTCCTCGTATCCGGTTCCGGTTTTGAACACGGGTAAGGGGTGTTACATCTTTGCCACAACACTTTCACTAAGGCTATATTTTTATTTCTCAACTGTTTAACTTCCCGAGCCAATATCTTAATCGGTTCCTCATCATAGGTTATATTCGCTTGAATCTCAATCTCTGCCGGGGAAATCACATGTGAAGGATCAGAACGATAACGTCGCAACATCGACACATGAAACACATTATGAATTCGTTCTAACACTGCCGGTAAAGCTAACCGTTATGCCACTGGTCCAATCCTTTCAATAACCTCATACGGCCCAATGAAACGAGGACTCAACTTGCTTTTTTGGCAAAATCTCAAAATCTTCTTCCACGGAGATACTTTCACAAACACTTTATCACCAACTTGGAACTCGAACTCTTTTGTTTTCAAATCCGTGTATGACTTTTTTCGATCTGAAGCAGCTTTCAGACAATCAAGGATTACTTTCACTTTCTCCTCGGTTTCTCTAACTAAATCAACCCTGTGAATCTGTTTCTCACTGAGCTCGGTCCAATACAAAGGAGTTCGACACTTGCGACCATATAATGCTTCGTACGGTGCCATCTGTATACTCGACTGATAACTGTTATTGTAGGCAAATTCAACCAAAGGTAGATATTTCTCCCAACTACCTTAAAATTCTAAAATACAACATCGGAGCATGTCTTCAAGAACTTGAATTACTCTTTTGGATTGACCGTCAGTTTGCGGATGAAACGCGGTACTAAAATTCAATTTTGTACCCAAGGCTTCTTGCAAATTTTTCCAAAACCTTGAAGTAAATCTCAGATCTCTATCCGAAATAATAGACATAGGTACTCCGTTCAATCTCACAATTTCATCAATATACAACTCATCCAACTTATCAAGTGAGTAGTCCGTACGTACTGGTATAAAGTGAGCCGATTTCGTCAATCTATCAACCACAACCCAAATGGCATCTTTCTTTTTCGGAGTCAGAGGCAAACTTATCACAAAATAAATTGTGATTCTGTCCCATTTCCACTCGAGAACCATCACTGGATGAAGTAAACCCAAAGGCATCTGATGCTCGGCTTTCACTTGTTGGTAAATCAAACACTTCGATACAAACTCAGAAATGTCTCTTTTCATACCCGATCACCAATACAATTTCTTCAAATCATTATACATTTTTGTACTACCCGGATGTACTGACAAACAACCACTATGTGCCTCATGTAAAATTTTTTGAATCAACTCAGCATCTTTCGGTACACATACTCTATCACGGAACATCTAGCAATCATCTGGTCTGATTCAAAAATCTGAGTTACAACCCGATTCACACTAAGCACTCTTAGCTTGCATTCACTATCGTTCTTTTGAGCTTCACAAATCTGCTGAAGAAATAACGGTCTAGCCGTCAACTCGGCCAAAATTGAACCGTCATCAGACAAAGTAAAACTCGTACTCATAGCTCTCAAAGAAAACAAGGACTTTCTGCTCAAAGCATCGGCGACTACATTCGCCTTTCTTGGATGATAATCAATCACTAACTCATAATCTTTGAGCAACTCGAGCCATCTTCGTTGTCGCAAATTCAGATCCTTTTGATTCATCAGATACTTCAAACTCTTATGATCAGTAAAGATTCGACATTTCTCACCATACAAATAATGTCGCCAAATCTTCAAAGCAAAAACAATGGCGGCCAATTCCAAATCGTGCGTCGGGTAATTCTTCTCGTGCGATTTCAACTGTCTCGAAGCATAAGCTACCACTTTGCCTTCCTGCATCAACGCACAACCAAGACCAGTTAATGATGCATCACTATAGATCACAAACTTTTTCCCCGACTCGGGTTGCACTAACACTGGTACTTCTGTCAATCGCGCTTTCAACTTCTCAAAACTTTGCTGACACTTTTCAGTCCACTCAAACTTAACACTCTTTTACAGTCACTTAGTCATAGGAGAGGCAATCATCGAGAATCCCTCGATAAAGCATCGATAATATCCGGCTAAGCCCAAAAAGCTTCTAACCTCTGATACATTCTTTGGCAGTTTCCAATCAACAATCGCCGAAATTTTGCTTGGATCAACCCGAATACCATCACCTGAAACTATATGTCCCAAGAATTCGACTTCACAAAGCCAAAACTCACTTTTACTGAATTTAGCAAACAATTTCTTCTCTCTTAGAATTGGCAACACAGTTCTCAAATGTTCAGCATGTTCAGACTCGTCTCGAGAATAAATCAGGATGTCATCTATGAACACAACTACAAACTTATCCAGATACGGTCGGAAAATTCTATTCATCAAATCCATAAAAACGGCCGGAGCATTAGTTAGACCAAAAGGCATCACAAGAAACTCATAATGTCCATACCTCGTTATGAAAGTGGTTTTTGGCACATCTGATTCTTTAACTCTCAACTGATAGTAGCCAGACCTCAAATCGATTTTTGAAAACATTGTTGCCCCTTTCAACTGATCAAATAAATCATTAATGCTCGGTAACGGATACTTGTTCTTTATAGTCACCTTGTTAAGCTATCGATAGTCAATACAAAGTCTCATAGATACGTCCTTTTTCTTCACAAACAATACGGGAGCACCCCAGGGAGAGAAACTCGGTCTCGTAAACCCCTTATCTGTTAACTCTTGCAACTGAGCCTTTAATTCTTTCAATTCAGTCGGAGCCATTCTATACGGAACAATCGAGATCGGTGCAGTCCCAAGAAACAAATCAATGGCAAACTATATCTCTCTGATCGGAGGCAACCCAGGTAATTCTTCTGGAAATACATCCGAAAATTCACAAACTACCGGCACTGATTCAAGCCTCGACTCAGACATCTCAGTATTCATCACATAAGCAAGATAAGCTTCACACCCTTTTCTCATGTATTTCTGAGCAGACATGTGCGAAATCACCATAGGCAGTTTATTTGATTCATCTGTTTTAACCCAAAGAATCTCACCATTTTCACATTTCAACTCAAGGGTTTTCTGTCTACAATTTACCTTGGCATCATGCAATGTCAACCAATCCATACCCAGAATAACATCAAACTCATCAAATGGCAACAACATCAGATTATCCGGAAAACAGCGACCTTGAATCATCAAAGGACAATTCTCGCAAACCTTATCAACTAACACATATTTGCCTAAGGAATTTGACACTTTAATCACAAATTCAGTAAGCTCAATAGGTAAATTCTTACTAAATACTAAATTTACACAAACATAGGAATGAGTAGATCCCGGGTCAATCAATGCAATGATAGTAGTATCATAAAGAGAAAATGTATCAGTAATCACATCGGGAGATGACGTCTCCTCACGAGCACGTATGACATAAGCTCTAGCGGGTGTTCTAGCTTCTGATCTCCCAGCTGAATCCTTCATCACACTTTTACTACTAGCTCCACTTCCAGTATTTCTCAAAGGTCTACCTCTATTAGCAGTGCTAGTCTGTCTGACCTCTATTAGCAGTTCTCAAGAACCACACCTGAAACAAGCTCGGCTAATCGCCCAACACTCACCGTGATGTTTCTTACCACAATGCTGACACTCGGGTCTATTAGACCTCACATTACCCACACTTGACATTGAAGTAGCTTGAGCTTTAGAACCTGAATATGATCTCCCACAGTCTCGGTGCGAATATCCAGCTGAAACAGTCAATCAAGGATTCATCTCTTTGGACTTCTTTGACTGAGATTGAAACGACTTGCTCATTGGCCTTTTTCTTGCATCTCGAGCTTCAATCACAGCTTTTCTCTTTTCTTTGTTCAGATATACGGCTTTACAAGCTCGACCGACCAATACCACAAATTCTTTCAGTTCTAAAATCCCAACTAACAGTCTGATGTCTATGTTTAACCCATCCTCAAACCTCTTGCACATAATAGCCTCGGTAGACATACATTCCTGGGCATACTTGCTGAGTCTAACAAATTAACGTTCATATTCTGCCACGGACATTTTACCTTGTTTCAGCTCGAGAATCTCTTTCCGTTTTTGATCAATGAACCGCTGCTTATGTACTTATTTCTGAATTCCTCTTGGAAGAAATCCCATGTAACCCTTTCTTTCGGAACCACAGATACCAGTGTCTTCCACCAATGATATGTTGAATCCTTCAGTAAAGATATAGCACATTTTAAACATTCCTCGGGGGTGCAAGAAAGCTCATCAAATACCCTGATAGAATTCTCAAGCCGAAACTCTGCTTTATCGGGATCTTCATCTATATTAGCCCTGAATTCTTCAGCCCCTTGCTTTCAAATTTTATCAACCGGAGGCTTGTTCAATCTTACCATTTCGGCACCTTGAGGAACTATGGGAACCGGTTGGGGAATAGGAGGGGGTGGAGGAGGTTGAGCATTTGGATTCACCCGAATAAATTTTGTATACCAATTATTCATAATATGGAGGAAGGCTTCTCGGGCCCCATCTCCCTGACTATGTGTTTCAGGTCTAATATTAACTGGTGCGGTCCCTTGCGCGGGAGCCGGCGCATTACTCTCTACGTCATCAGCTACAGCTCGGTCAGGATCCATTTACTATATAAAAACACAATTTAAAATGTCAGGAGTCATCACACTATCACAGTATGTTTATGGCATGTATAGATAGACTCTCACACACACTATGTTAATCCAAGAACTGACTAAACCATAGCTCTGATACCACTAAAATATAACACCCCTTACCCGTGTTCGACGCTGGAACAAGGTACGAGGCATTACCGAAACAAAACATATACAGTCGTACTAAACCGAGACATAAAATTTACATCCAAATTTAAAACTTTTCAATTTTTCATCACACACTCATTCAACTTAGTCATGCATCTCATAAATTGCATCATCATAAACATATAACTTGATCAATAATAGCCAACATTAATAGCCTTATACAAAATGAACTATCAAGTAACATAGGCCAACATTTTAGGCCAAATCAATTATGACACATAACAAAATAATTAAGTCCTCTATACATGCCATAATTCAAAATATTGATTTCAAAATACCAAAAGAGTGTTGATAGTGTGGATGGATCTCCAACGATCTCTGAATCCCGAGCGAGCTTGGTGACACTATAAAACAAGGGAAAAGAGAGGGGAGTAAGCATATAGCTTAGTAAGTAAGTATGTAAATAATAAACAAATTACTAACATGCTTTCAAATTAATACAATCATAACTACACATAGATTTACTATTTATTCAAGTTCAAACAAGCTATTTATTCGAGTAATAGTCACTAAATTATTTTTATCCGGAGCTACGGAACTCCAAATTAAGATCCGCTAATTTTCCCTGAAACTAGACTCACATATCTCCTTATCATAAAATTTTCAGTATTTTTGGTTTAGCCAATAAATACAGTTTATTCTTTAAAATTTTCCCTGTTTCGCTGTCCGACAGTTCCGATAGCTCTACACTAAAAATTTATTATCTCATTGTACAGAATTTGGATAATGTTCCTGTTTGTTTCTCTTGAAAGTAGACTCATTAATAAATTTAAGAAAATAAATTATAAACCATAATTATTTTTATAAAAATTTTAATGATTTTCCAAATTCGGAACAGGGAATTTCGACATTATTCTGACCCTGTCTCACAAAAATTCAAATATCACAGAATATGAAATTATTTTGTTTACACTGTTTCTTTTACGTGAAAATAGACTCATTCAGATTTAATTTCATATCTTATTCGACCTCTAATTTTATTTCCACCATTTGTGGTGATTTTTCAAATTCACACAACTGTTGCTGTCCAAAACTGTTTTGTTGCTAAATTTACTCTTTCATAATTTCACTTAATTTCATCTTACCGAAGGTTCGCTCAATTTCGAGCACGTTGTTCATAAATTTTCACACTTATACCTACACTTATCCATTACATAGTCATATCCAATTACACTTAGTCATTACATGATCACATGAATTTTCACTTAGTCAATTTCCCGTTGAACTCATCGAAATAATAACAGATACACGGTGGCCTGTACATAGTACCACCCTTGTAGCCGAAGCTATCTGGTGCACATAGTAGCATGCACTTAGTACTACACATGTGACCAAGACCATCACTTACACATAGTGGCATGCACTTAGTACCACACATGTGATCGAAACTATCGGGTACGCATAGTAGCCTGCACTTAGTACTACACATGCGACCTATCCGTGCGGTACACGAGTAGCTTTGCACTTAGTACTACACACACGTGACCTAAAACCATCTCGTAGCTCTCTTGTACACATAGTGGCCTACACTTAGTACCACACATGTGACCTAGCTACATCATTTGTATCCTTTCTATTCTAAAGGTTCAACCAGGAATTCTCACGTTTCAACATTTTACCAATTCATCCATAATCAATCACAATTCATAATATACATCAAATAATTACTCCATATTCAACCATATCTCATATAATATAAATAAAATATTAAAACATAAATAAAAATGATGTATTATTTACATACAAACTTACCTCGATGCAAAATATAGTAATTTTGCAATTTAGTCCACAATCTTTTCCTTTCCCGGATCAAGGTCGATTCCACGTCTTTCTTTATCTATAATAACACATTTGACTTATTCAATGCTCACATTATTCAGATTAGCCCAAAAACATCCTATGGCAAAAATTACAATTTTGCCCCTAAAGTTTCACAAAAAATTATGATTTTGCCCCTAGGCTTGTAAAATAATTTTTATTCAATTTCCTAGCATTTTAGGCCTAGCCGAACCATTTTCATAGCTATAACAGTCCACAATTTGCACTTATTCACACACTTACACACATTTTACAATTTTTTACAAACTAGTTTTTTTATACAATTTCGTCAAAAATCACTTAGTAAAAATTGTTTATCACACTCCAAACATTCATATTCTTCCATAAAACATAAAAATACATGCATTTCATCCATGGGTAAATTTTTAAACACAAACCCTAGCTCAAAATAATGGTAAAAATAGGTAAACTGAGCTACGAGGATCTCAAAAATGTAAAGAACATTAAAAGCGGGGCTAGGATGTACTTACTTTTGAGCTTGAAAGTTGGAAAAACCCTAGCTATGGTATTCATGCAAGTTTCGACCAAGGTTAATGAAGATGAACACCATTTTTGGCTTATTTTTCCCATTTTATTCTTTTATTAACCAAATGACCAAAATGCCCTTCATTAAAAACCTTTGGTATTTTATCCCTCCTTAGCTATTTTTGTCCAAACTAAAGTATAATGGTCTAATTACCATCTAAGGACCTCCACTTTAAAAACCCATAACTCACAAGTACCTTTATGAACTAGAACACACATTTTTCACCTATTTCAGTAATTTTGTAAACCAAGGGTATTTTAGTAATTTTGTAAACCGAGGGTATTTCAGTAATTTTGTAAACCAAAGGTATTTCAGTAATTTTGTAAACCAAGGGTATTTTAGTAATTTCACAAATTGAGGGTATTTCTGTAATTTTGCAAATCAGGGGTATTTTGGTAATTTTGTAAACCGAGGGTATTTCGGTAACTTCACAAATCGGGGGTATTTCGGTAATTTTACAAATCGAGGGTATTTCGGTAATTTTATAAACCAATGGTATTTCAGTAATTTTGTAAACCAAGGGTATTTTAGTAATTTCACAAATTGAGGGTATTTCCGTAATTTTGCAAATCAGGGGTATTTTGGTAATTTTGCAAACTGAGGGTATTTCGGTAATTTCACAAACCGGGGGTATTTCGGTAATTTTACAAATCGGGGGTATTTCGTAATTTTGTAAACCAAGGGTATTTCAATAATTTTGTAAACCAAGGGTATTTTAGTAATTTTGTAAACCAAGGGTATTTTAGTAATTTTGTAAACCAAAGGTATTTCAGTAATTTTGCACCTGCAATGGCCTTTCCAAAGGCCTAATGTCGCCTCGAGCGACTCAACTACCATTTTCTGGTCAGACAGGACTATTGGGCCTAAAACCCGATTTGGCCCATCTCGCCCACACGCCGCGTGTGGACCACCTAACACAAATCTAGCCACGTATATGAGATTCACCTAGTCTAGTTCACTATATACTACACCATCATACATTTCATTTAATTGGGCCCACGGGCCCATTGGGCCCACTTCGGCCCACTGTGGCCCAAGCAGCCTCAACCCACAAGAATACTACACGATGGCCTCAACTATCGCGTCGAAGCCCCACGCGTGCGTTCGCACGCTCGTGGCTACTATTGCCGTGGACCGCACCGGCATTTGCCGCTCTACAACTAGAGCAGAGAGTTACACACCTGATAGGAATCTGATGCTAATCCGCGCTTCGAACACTCCTGTGCCCAAACGCCTACCAAGGTATCCTTCCTCCTATCATAGAATGCTCTATATATAGCTAGCTTCTCACCTTCCTTCTTTGTATCTTTCCGATGTGGGATCCCTTCGTCAGTAGAGTTTAAATCCAACTCAAACTCTTGTCGTCCAATTCGCAAAATAAAAACTCCCTTGCTTGTCATGAGATTCGAACTCAGGCTCCCTTGTAACATAATCCACGCCGCTAGCCACTAAGTCACAAGCTCCTCTTGTGTCTAAAATCATGCGCAACTAAATATAAATCTATGGCTAAAGTCCAAGTTCATTTAAAAAGAAAATCAAAATGCAAGCGCCAAGACTTGAACCTTGGACCCCCTTCCTTCCTTGTGGCATCACTCCCTTGCCTCTAAGTGGCGTCACTTTGCCACTACACCACACCTCCACTTGTGTCATTTTTCTCCACATTTTATTCTTAAAGCCTACCTACCAACTCCCAGGGTTTTTTTCACCTAAAACTAGAATTTTCCTAAAGCTCAAGTTTAATCCCGGAACTTCATAGAAGCCCCCTAACCTTCCAAAATCACTCACCTAATAGGTCCAACAAGCCGTTCTCTTGTTCTCAAAAATTTTAAACACTACTACGCCCAAGGCCCATTGGGCCCAATTCTACTAGGCCCAAATTCAGGTCGTTACAAATCTACCCCCTTAAAGAAATTTCGTCCTCGAAATTTCCAGCTAACAGGGTAGTCGTGTAACAACTACCCCACTACGCTACCGCTACGTACTCTGATTCTAATATCCCTATCACATTTTAACTAGAATTTGGAACTCGCTACACATACTCAAAACACCTAAGCATTAAAGCAGACAGATATCTTATACGCAACCAATTTCTATATCCAAACATCACATCCAAACAAAGCACATACAAAATAAATACCAAAATACAATCATTACAGCACATAACAGAGTATAAGGTCAGGAAACTTACGGATTCGGCGCCGGAGACTCGGTGTACCACACTTTCAAAAATCGGTTAATACAATTTCAGAACTTTAAATATTTTCAAGCCTTTTTGAAACAATACTTTCAGAAATTCAATTTTGAAAACCCAATCCACAGCCGAGTTTTACAACCTAGGCTTTGATACCATAATTGTAACACCCCAAACCCGGCCTAGTAGTTAGGCTCGAATCTGGCGTGCCACATTGAGGTGCTTTTCAAAAACCAAGTTTTTTTGTAGAGAACCTTTATTGTGAATAAAATCCCAGTTACCACAGTTTATTACTAATATTATTCGAGATTTATTAATGAGTTATTACCCTCAAAACCTAGTTCGTTACGGAAGCTTAATTTAAAACAATTGACTTTATGAAAACGTGATATTTAAAATTTTGTTGCGAAAGCGTGGTGTTTTGAAAACAGATATTGTTTTGGAAAATCACGATTCAATGTTTAGCAGTTTTAAAATATAATAAGCTAAAAATCCCAATTTAAAAAACCAGAATTTACGAGAGGCCTTATTACAACCCAAATAGAAAACGATTTAAATAAAGTAGAATAAAATACTAAAATTTAAGCTGCTCGTAGTGTGGCCACCTCCGAGTCCTCCTGCACGTCGAACCGCCTACTGAGGATTACCTAAGAAAAATTAAAAAGAGGGGGTGAGTTTACGAAAACTCAGTGTGTACACCCTCATCAGTAAGAACATGCATCAAAATAATTCGGGCCCAAGCCCATTAAAGTAACAGTGGCAATTGGGCATTAGCCCAAAATAGCCTCGGTTGGGCCTTAACCCAAGTCAAATGTCACATGTCATACATATAAATCGGGGCCTAAGCCCATCTCAGTGATATAATCCAGATATGCAATGCGTTAATGCCCATACCAACCCCGCACTCCGTCTCTCCGTCCAACGCTACACTCTCTGTGGGGATTTAATCGACCACCCATCCCTACACACCTTATGCAAAGACCGGTTGCGGCACTAACTTATCGGTGCAAAGATAGCTCGCTCGGTGGCTAAAAAGCCTTCGATGAGCGGTATTACAATTGGCACAAAGCCATCAAGTGATGTATTATATTTGGCACATAGCCATCAAACAACGGTAATATAATCGGCATCTGACTTTGGGTAAATATGATCGACACGAGTCATCTATATATAAGTTAGGCACATAGCCACGGTAAATACAATTGGCACAAAGCCATAATATCGACACAGAGCCTTGGTGATTGGCACAAAGCCCATTATTACGCACGAAGCCATATTAATGGCACACACCCTCGATAACATTATCGGTGCAAGCAATGGATGGCCTCGGTGGCTAAAAAGCTACACTGCGGTGGCTATAAAGCCTTCGGTGGATCCACGATCGTCAGCGACCATGCGATCCTATTAGCACTTCCTCCGTATTAATAATCCCAACCCCATGCAATATGTCGTGTATGTCATGCTCAATCATTACACGTGTATGCAAAATGGCCATGCTCGGTAACAATTATTTAAACATGTAATAAAAGCATATCGGTCATACAACCACGGCCAAATTAGTCCACTCGTTGCACAAGTCGATCATTTACCTACAAGGGCAAATCGGTCATTTTACCCTATAAGGGTATTCGGTAATTCTACCCCTTTGGGTAGTTCGGTAATTCTACTCATAACCAATCCATGTATGCAACGCATCTCAAACATAATCAATCATACAATTAACACATACAACGCTAGTACTACCACGAGGGTACAACGATCATTTTTTCGTTTAGGGGTAAAATGATAATCTCGCAAACCGAGGGTATTTCAGTAATTTCACAAATCGGGGGTATTTCGCTAATTTTGCAAACCGGGGGTATTTCAGTAATTTCGCAAACCGGGGGTATTTCGGTAATTTTGCTAACCGGGGGTATTTTGGTAATTTCACAAATCGGGGTATTTCAGTAATTTTTCAAACTGAGGGTATTTCAGTAATTTCACAAACCAGGGGTATTTCGGTAATTTTTCAAACTAGGGGTATTTCGGTAATTTTGTAAACCAAGGGTATTTCAGTAATTTTGTAAACCAAGGGTATTTTAGTAATTTTGTAAACCAAAGGTATTTCAGTAATTTTGTAAACCAAGGGTATTTTAGTAATTTCAGAAATCGAGGGTATTTTCGTAATTTTGCAAATCGGGGGTATTTCGGTAGTTTTGCAAACCGAGGGTATTTCGGTAATTTCACAAATCGGGGGTATTTCGGTAATTTTATAAACTGGGGGTATTTCGGTAATTTTGTAAACCAAGGGTATTTTAGTAATTTCACAAATCGAGAGTATTTCCGTAATTTTGCAAATTGGGGGTATTTCGGTAATTTTGTAAACCGAGGGTATTTCGGTAATTTTGTAAACCAAGGGTATTTCAATAATTTTGTAAACCAAGGGTATTTTAGTAATTTTGTAAACCAAGTGTATTTTAGTAATTTTGTAAACCAAAGGTATTTCAGTAATTTTGCATCTGCAATGGCCTTTCCAAAGGCCTAATGTCGCCTCGAGCGACTCAACTACCATTTCCGGTCGTATCGGACTATTGGGCCTAAAACCCGATTTTGGCCCATTCGGGCCCACACGCTCGTGTGGCCCACCTAACACAAATCTAGCCACGTATATGAGATTCACCTAGTCTAGTTCACTATATACTACACCATCATACATTTCATTCAATTGGGCCCACGGGCCCATTGGGCCCACTTCGGCCCACCGTGGCCCAAGCAGCCTCAACCCACAAGAATACTACTGATGGCCTCAACTATCGCGTCGAAGACCCACACGTGCGTTCGCACGCTCATATGGCTACTATTGTCGTGACCGGCAATTCGGCATTTGTCGCTCTACAACTAGACCAGAGAGAGTTACACACCTTATAGGAATTTGATGCTAATCCGCGCTCCGACCACTCCTGTGCCCAAACGCCTACCAAGGTATCCTTCCTCCTATCATAGAATGCTCTATATATAGCTAGCTTCTCACCTTCCTTCTTTGTATCTTTCCGATGTAAGATCCCTTCGTCAGTAGAGTTTAAATCCAACTCAAACTCTTGCCGTCCAATTCGCAAAATAAAAACTCCCTTGCTTGTCATGAGATTCGAACTCAGGCTCCCTTGTAACGTAATCCACGCCGCTAGCCACTAAGTCACAAGCTCCTCTTATGTCTAAAATCATGCGCAACTAAATATAAATCTATGGCTAAAGTCCAAGTTCATTTAAAAAGAAAATCAAAATGCAAGCGCCAAGACTTGAACCTTGGACCCCCTTCCTTCCTTGTGGCGTCACTCCCTTGACTCTAAGTGGCATCACTTTGCCACTACACCACACCTCCACTTGTGTCATTTTTCTCCACATTTTATTCTTAAAGCCTACCTACCAACTCCCAGGGTTTTTTTCACCTAAAACCAAAATTTTCCTAAAGCTCAAGTTTAATCCCGGGACTTCATAGAAGCCCCCTAACCTTCCAAAATCACTCACCTAATAGGTCCAACAAGTCATTCTCTTGTTCTCAAAAATTTTAAACGCTACTACGCCCAAGGCCCATTGGGCCCAATTCTACTAGGCCCAAATTCAGGTCGTTACAACCATAGCTCTGATACCATTAAATGTAACACCCCCTAACTTGTATCCGTCTCCAGAATAAGGTTACAGAGCATTACTATAAAAATGTAACTTAAAATCATTCATTTCCAAATATTTCATAATCATAGAAAAAACAATTTAAACACATGCATATCATCCGTTATTCAAGCCCTCGAGGCCTTAGAAATGATTCTAGGCTAAATCAGAAACATATGAAACCTTAAGGAAAATTTTGGAAAAATTCACATTGCAGCGGTCACACGGTCGTGTGGCCAAGCTGTGAGCCTCACATGGCTGAGACACACGCCTGTGTCTCAAGCCGTGTAACATTCGAAATAGGGACACACTACCGTGTCCTAGCCTGTGTCCGTGCCCGTTTAACTCTCTGACTTGGGTCACACGGCCAAGCCACACGCCTGTGTGCCAGGCCGTGTGCTAGGCCGTGTATACTTGACTAAGGACCTTTCAAGAATAATCATATTATTCTCAGGACTTTATTATTAACCAATTTATTTATACACACAGAAAAAGAAACTGAAATAATAATGGCAATGCCTTATATTAAACAAACAAGGTAAAATGTGTATGTGATTACAATAATCACATGATTAGTTGTAACACCCCTAACCTGCAATCGTCGCCGGAATAGAGTTAAGAGGCATTACTAAACTTATAACATAATTCAACATTCATAATCATATCTCATTCAAATACAATCACTTTATCCCTTAAAAGGGCCTACGAGGCCTTAAACATACTTTAGAAATAGTTCAGGACTAAACCAATAATTCAGAACAAATTTGGGAAACTTAGAAAATTTTGCCTCAAACAGGGGACACACGCCCGTGTGGGCAGGCTGTGTGTCTCACACGGCCACTAGACACTCCCGTGTCACCGGTCGTGTGAAACCAGGGGGTACATACTGACTTGGGTCACACGGCCAACCACACGCCCGTGTGTCTAGCCCGTGTGCCCATTCGATATGGCCACACATGCCCGTGTCCAGACCATATGCTAGGCCGTGCCAAACCTGTAGGGTATACTAACTTATGCCACACGGGCGGCCATTCACACGCCCGTGTGTGAGGCCATGTAGAGCATACTGACTTGCTTCCAATTGCAACACCAGGGGACACACGGTCGTGTACTATGACCGCGTGTCACACACGGTTGAATCACATGCCCGTGTGCTCTGCCTGTGTTGGCGAAAATAGGCTAGTTACATGCCACCTTTCTCACCCAAAGGAAACACACCTATACAAGTGCAAATGATACCATTTCCATACACAATTAAACAACCAAATCAATCTCAAATCATCACATTATAAACCATTTCAATACCAATCTGTTGAAAGCTTATATCACAATCATTTACTTAACTAAATCACATACTAAACAAAAAGATTCATAAGCCAAAATTCACATATATATCATATACTAAATCAACATACTTTATTAACCAATTTGGCATTCAAATACCAAACAAAAACCAAGCACATCTCAAGCTATTACACAACACATACCAAATGGCCACTTGAATATCTTAAACCATCATTAAGCTTACCAAAATAACCCATATCACATGGGAATATATATACTTTAGACCACATAACTTATTCATGCCATTTCAAATAGCCAAAAACACTTCCAACAACCAAACCCAAGTAACCATAGCCTATACTTATCAAACCTTACATCATTATCAGGCCAAATCTCATGGCTAAATACATATCAAGCATATATGCATCAATCACCAAAATTAATTATACTCGACAAATAACCACAAAAACCTATACATGCCATATAACCAATATCACAAAGCTTATAAGTACCAAACCATAGCTGGATAGTGTGATATGATCTCCGATGACTTCCAACCCGAGCGAGCCTCCGAATCACTATAAACATAGAAAAGATAACAAAGTAAGCTATAAAGCTTAGTAAGCTCGTATGATAATAACTCATCTCATCAAATAAACACATTTTAAGTCATTATAAATACTATAATATAACTTGTATAATTCCACCTTTATGTCATGTATCTGTTCACATAGTTAACCAAGAATTTCACAGGTTTATTCATTTCAATGCTTATATGGTTTGAATACTTCTTATCAATTCATTCACATTTACATAAGCATAAGAAAATAGAAATAAACTATATTCAATTCAATAGTCATCACATTTATATATATTCAATTGAACCATATGAATTCTCATAATTTTCCACTTACTCATCATATGAAATTCACTTTTAACACTTACTTGTCGATTTCTGTCACGAGTACCTTGACTGAGTCGTACCATCACTTGTAACCACGTTTCGTCAACATTTCTCGTTGAACCATTTGGAATACTAAAGGATATTTGGGAATCTCGTACACACAGTACCGTACCAATGCCATATCCCAGATATGGTCTTACATGTAATCTCATAACGATGCCAATAGCCAAGCTATGGTCTTACACAAAGTCTCATATTGATGCCATGTCCCAGATATGGTCTTACATGTAATCTCAGTAACCCTGATGTCATGACATTTATATCCTATCTATTCCTAAGGTTCAACCGGGACTTTCGCTGTATCGAATCTCTGTCGGTCATTTCTGTAGTATCGTACTCAATAGCATTCACATTTCATTTCAATAATATAGCATTTACCACAATTATATCAATTAAACATTTATACATATATAATTTAATGCTTATTAAACATACAGACTTACCTCGTTCGCTGTAACGACGAATTAGGCCGACTAATCCGATACTTTATTTTCCCCCGTTCTAGATCCAAATCTCGTTTATCTCAATCTATATAATATCAAAATTTACTTATTTAATCATCATTTCATTCAATTTAGCACAATTTACACATTTTGGAAAAATTACATTTTTGCCCCTATTATTTCACATTTTTGCAATTTAGTCCTTATCACATAAAATCAGAATTCATTCAATTTAATACAAATTCATGCTGGTCGAATATTACCCATTCTCATATCAGCCCATATTTTTCATTTATTTTAAAATTCAACCACTGAATTTTCATATTTCACAATTTAATCCAAAATTGACATTTTTACCAAAATTCACTTTAAAAAACTTGTACATCTAACAACAATGATTTATTTTCCATCATCAACTAACAAAATACTCATGCATTCAACAATGGCAACATCAAAATACATTAACAGTTTTGAAATCGGAGATACGGGCTAGCTAGATTAAGCTGCAATGATATCAAAAATGTAGAAATTATTAAAAACCGAGTCAAAAATGAACTTACAATTAAACCTTGAGATGGCTGAACCTTTGAAGCTATATCCATGGTGTTTTCTTTCTCATTTTTTAGTGGAAAAATAATGGGTAGAAGATGACACCTTTGTTTATTCTATTTTTACTCTACTTAATTACCAAATTACAAATTTAACCTTAAAAATTAATTCAATTTACCCCATTACCAAACCATTTTCAGCCACTATCTCATAATTGGACTAATTAACCCATAAGGACTTCCTCCTTTAAATTCTATAGCCTTTAAACACTTTTAGCTAATAGAACTCAATTTTTACGCTTTACGCGATTTAGTCCTTTTTACCGAATTAAGCATTTAAACGGTAAAATTTCTTTACGAAACTTTCACGTAATTAATCTATCATGCTGTAGACCTTATTAAAATAATAAATTAAATATTTTAACTTCGAATTTGTGGTCCCGAAACCACTTTTCCGATTTGACCCAAAAACGGGCTGTTACATTAGTCTTTTGGCATACTCTAACACCTCGGACTAAGTACCCTTTTCGACTAGAACGGAGAAATTTCTTCCACAGGAAGACTTTTAGAAATATTTTGTCATCAGTCTGAAACTCGATATCCTTTCTTTTTAGATCCATAGACAGTTTTTGACAATCATATGCCACTTTCAAACATTACGGATAATACGAACTTTATACTCAGTTCCACGGATTAGTCAATCCAAGCTAGCTTCTTTTCACTAAATTCTCACCATTATAACAAAGTTCTGCATTTACATCCGTACAAAGCTTCGAACGGTGCCATATTAATACTAGATTGATAATTATTATTATAAATGAATTCAGTCGATGGTAAATGTTTCTTCCACCTGCCTACAAATTCAGTAATACAACATCGAAATCTATTTTCCAGAATCTGAACAACTCGTTCTGACTGGCTGTCTGTTTGTTAATGAAAAATAGTACTGAAATTTAATCTAGTACCCAAGACTCGGATCACGGTTAGAAATAATGAATGATAGCACGTCGTACAATCTAACCATCCCAGAATCATATAACTCAATTAGCTTCTCAAGTGAATAATATGTTCAGACCAGAATAAAGTGAGCTGCTAACATCAATCTACCAACAATTTCTGGTAGTCTCGATATGAAATCCATCGTAATACATTCCCATTCTTACTCTGGAATCATATCAGGTTGTAATAAATCTGATGGAACCTGATGCTCGACTTTCGCTTGCTGACTTACCACACATCTATATACAAACTCAAATATTTTTCATTTCATTCCCAATTATCAGTATCTATATTTCAAGTCATTATACATTTTGTTACTACTCAAATGCATCAAATAAATGTAGCTCTGGGCTTCCTGTAGAATATTTCTTTTAACCTCAAAATTGTTAAGTACACTTATCCGATTTTGAAAATACAGACTAACATAACTATCAATATTGAAATCAGTGGTCTAACCATTTTGAAACTACTTCTATTTAGCTAAAAAATTCGAATCCTTTCTATGAAACTCTTGAATTCTCTAAAGAAATTATCACATCAGGGGAGGATGCCTCTTCGCGAGCGCGAATGGCATACGTCCTCGCAGGTGCCCGACCCTCTGGTCTCACAGCAGAATCTCTGGGTGCACCTCTACCACTAGCCCTACTTCTTGGGTTCCTTGGTGGTCTCCCCTTGTAGACACATCACTAGGTCTCAGCTCTTGCCTCTCTTCCTTATCATCCCTCTCGAGGCAGATTCGGATAAAATGGTCAGGGCAACCACACTTATAACATTTTCGAATATTTCCCCAACACTCTCCAGTGTGATATCTACCACAACTTGGACACTCCAGATTACTCTTTGTATTGCCCACACTTTCCATTGAGGGAGCTTGGACTCTCAAACCCGAGCGAGTATTGCCCAAGTCTCGATGCGAATAACCCACTGATGCTGTCGTCCGAGGATTCACTTCCTTGGATCTTTTCGACTGGGCTTGGTATGACTTGCCCATCGGCCTCTTTCTAGCATCTCGGGCTTCACTCACAGCCCTCCTCTTTTCTGAACTCAACTCTTCGGCCTTACTTGCCCTCTCAGCTAATACCACAAATTCTTTCAACTCCAAAATGCCCACTAGGAGTTTGATGTCCTCATTCAGCCCATCTTCGAACCTCTTACACAAGATGGTCTCAGTCAATACACATTCTTGAGCGTATTTGCTAAGCCTAACAAACTCACGCTCATATTCCGCCACTGTCATTCTTCCTTGTTTCAACTCAAGAAATTCCTTCCTTTTTCGATCAGTAAACCTCTAGCTTATATACTTCTTCCGGAACTCTTCCAGAAAGAAGTCCCACATCACTCGCTCTCTCGGGACCACTAAAGTCAACGTCTTCCACCAATGGTATGTCAAATCTCTCAGCAAGGATACGGCACACTTCAAGCTCTCTTCAGGCGTACATGAGAGTTCATCGAACACCCTCATCGAGTTCTCCAACCAGAAATCTGCCCTCTCTGGGTCATCATCTACCTTAGCTCTAAACTCCTAAGCCCCGTGCTTCCTAATCTTATCCACCGGGGGCTTCGATATCCTCACTACATCCATACCTTGAGGAGCCACTGGATTTGGCTGAGGTATAGGAGAAGGAGGTGGAGGAGGTTGAGCATTAGGGCTCGCTCGAACATAGTCCAAGTACCAATTACTCATTATCTGGAGAAAGGCTTCTCGTGCCTTTTCCCCTTGACCCCTAACCTCGGGTCCACTCTCAACGAACGCGGTTCCTTGCGTAGGAGCCGGCGCATTACTAGCTGCTTCAGCAGCAGTCAATGGATCGGAATCCATATTCTATATAAAACAAGATTTAAAATCATCAGAAACCACCACACTATCATTGTACACTTATGGCATGTATAGCTAGACTCTTACATCCGCTACGGTAGTCCTAAAAACAGACTAAACCATAGCTCGATACCACTAAATGTAACACCCTTACCGGGTTCTATGCGTAACAGGGCTCGAGGCGATGCGAACTCAAACCACTTGATCGCCACTTTAGGCTCGCGTCGTAACTACTCTCTGAAGTCATCTCAATAACCTCATTCTCGACTTACGAGGCCTCACTCATACACACGAGGGCTCTCGAGACTAAATCGAAACTTTTCCAATCTTAAAATTTTTCTCTTTATACAGGTCTCACACACCCGTGCAAGATTAGACACACCCGTGCATGGACACACATGCCCATGTCCCCAAACCGTGCCTAAAAACCCAGCATTCTGCCAATGCCCCACGGCCAAGGCACACGCCCGTGCTTACCACCCGTGGTACACACTGACTACTTTAACACGGCCTAGAGTCTAGACACACGCCCGTGTGGCTAGCCCGTGGCCAACACTGATTAATCCCACACGCCCTAGACACACGTCCGTGTGGCTAGTCTGTGGTCTATTCTTATTTAAAATACTAACATGAAGGGGACGCACAGCCAAAGCACACGCTCGTGGGTTGACCGTGTGTCACACATGGCCTAGACACACGCCCGTGTGTCTATCCACATGGCCAAGAACAAAGCTATTTGCTAAGCTCTTCTCACCCTTATAGCTTACACAACATGCACTCATATAACACATCCATAATCAACTCAAATTGAATTGCAATCTCACATAGACAACTAAAACTTTCTTTCATATAATGTAATAGCCAACAACCATGGCATTATACAAAATAAGCTATCCATCTAAAGGCCAACACATCTTAGCCATATACAACAAAATTCACTAACTTGTTTAGCCCCTATACATTCCATATACAAAACATTAAGTCTCATGTACCAAAGTGTGCTGATAGTGTGGGCGATCTTCCAATTGATCCTCGTTTCGGTTCAACACTTTTACTCTATAAGACAAGGGAAAAGAAAGGGAGTAAGCTTTGAGCTTAGTAAGTTTACACATAAACAATTAAGCATCATAGTATAAGCTCAACAACAATTAGTATTATACTACCAAAAATAATGAACAACTATGCTTACTCTTTCTATCCCTTACCACATTTCCAACACATCATGAGTCACATACTCATAACCATCGAAATGCACCCCTGCATTCAATGTCACATTTACACAATATACAACACATCATTATTTCTCAATAATTCATCCACACAGCTAATTAACTTAATAATACATCCACACATCTATTTTACTCAATAATGCAATCACATGGCTAATCCACACAGTTAACCCACACAGCAAATGTCCCAGTGGTTTCGCACTTAGCACACCATAATCGATTAATAAGGTGGTATAGCACTTAGCCCACCACAAAGGTAATCATAGGGGTTTCTCACTTAGCCCACTAAACGATATACCTCACGGTAGCATCGCACATAGCCAACTCATCGTCAATATGCATTAGGATGGTATCGCACTTAGCCTACCATCTAGCATTATCACTACACATTCACATGTCTACTTACTCAATTAAACATCCATTCACAATTCTACTACATTCATTCTACTTGAACCACATAGGTTCTCAATCAATCTCGAACAAGCTACACACTAGCTATCATCAATAAATTGTAAGTATGAATGCATTGTTTATGCATAGACTTACCTCGGTACTCAAAAGTATTGAGACTTACAATTTAGTCCACCACCTTGCTTTTACCTCGGTTTCGATCCGGGCTTTGTCTTTCTTGATCTATAATGAATAAATCAGCTTATTCAATACATACATTGACTAAATTGACCCACATCTCATACTTTAGTAAAATTACTATTTTGCCCCTAAACTTTCTCATATTTACACTTTAGTCCCAAAGGCTCGTAAAGTGATTTTTATTCAACTTTCTAGCCTTTAATGCTTAGCTGAACCACTTATTCAACTAAAGCAATCATCAATTCTCACTAAAACACACATGTATGACCAAACTTAAGATTTTCACAATTAAGTCCCTACATGCATTTTCATGGAAAATCACTTAACAAAAGATGTTTCTACTACATCAAGCTTTCATAATCTTCCATAAAACAACAAAATACATGCATGTCATACATGACCACATTTTTGAACATCCTTCATAGCTCACCAAATAGCTAAAAATAGCTTACTCATGCTACCGGGACTTTAAAAATGCAAAGAATATAAAAAACGAGGCTAGATGCACTTACTAGCAAGCTTGAAAAATTGAAGAACCCTAGCTATGGCTTCCTTCAAATTTTCGGCAATGAGGGGAAGAATATGAGCATGATTTTGTCATCTTTTCTCCTTTTTAATCACTTATTTGTTAAATGACTAAAATGCCCTTTTTGATAAACTTTTTATTTTAACTCATCCATGCCCATTTTTGTCCAAAAACTAAAAATTGGGAAAATTTCTCATTAAGGACCTCTAATTTATAATCTAAAGTTATTTCACACATATAGCTTCTAGAAACACACATTTTGCAACTTTTGCAATTTAGTCCTTTTGGACAATTCAACCACAATTTCACAAAATTGCTTCATGAAACTTTCACACTAGCATGCATACAAGGAATAAACCTCAAAAACACATTTATAACCCTCAAATTTGTGGTCTCGTACCACTATTCTGACTAGGCCCTAGACCGGGATGTTACAGTTGATGTGGTGCGACAGTGAGCAATGCTGACATGGTTTCCTCGCGGTGTTACAGTAAGAATCATGATGAGTCAAACTCAGGGTAGAAACTAGAAAGTTCAAGGCAGGAACTTCTCTAATTTTTGAGGCAAAAACCTGTCCTGTTCTAGGTTGACTGAAAACAGAGACATGTAATGTCCTATGGTAAAACATCTCATCTAGGGACAAACGAAGTAGTCACTAGCGTTTCCAAGACGACCTTTCTTTTTACCTATACCGAGAAAAAAGGTGAGGCTGGGAAATGAACTTCCCAATAAGCCAAGTCAACCACCATATTGTATTTGGTGAGTGTATCCTCATAAGTCAGGAATTATTGCTTCATATGTGCTCTCTATTGAGAATTTGATCAGTGGACCACCAAGGAAGGAAAAAATGAAGGGGTTGTTTTCGAGATCTTAACGCTAGAATAATGAGAGAACTACACCCCAAGAATGTATATGGACTAGGAAAAAGGAAGATATGGAGAAATGAGGTGGAAGATAATAAGAAAATCTGTTGATCAAGGGATGGTGGGCTTATGAACTTCCCTCTCGATGTTCTGGTCAATTTATAACCCAAGAGCTTGTAAGGGGAGTTACTAAAATTTAATGAATGGTAAGTAACCGTTCAAAACTACTAATGTATGGAGAACACCTAATGGCATAAGAAATGAGGAAATCCTTTAAGATTCCCGAGGCGAGATTTTCTGCCAACTATTACCCATTGGGGTGTAATCTTCATAAAAGTGGAATTAATTATAGGTCTGTTTCATGACAGCCTTATTCGAGTAGGATTGATAAGCCATGGATGTCATTGGAGTAGACCTCCGGAATTAGAGTAGTAGCTCTGGTATTCCGTCAAAAATGGAGATGAAAATGTTTCATGGGCGAGCTTAGTTGCCCTCTGTCAGGTAAGGAATTGGCTCATCATATGGGCAGGGTTAGCATTCAAATGAATCTAGAGATTGCAAAACTATCTGCCAGAATCAAGAACAAGAAGATGTCAGTCAAGCAACGTTCACCATCGAGCATTCGCCAAAAATTGGGATTTAAGAGAAGTTATTGACCAGAATATGTTTAAGGTTGGTGATGCATGTTATTTAAGTTATAATAATTATTTGTTTTGTTTTTTTAAAATTATACTCTCTCTATTCAAATAAAAATGTCACATTTGACTTTCATTATTTTAAATATCTTAAATAATTAAATTTTATAAATATATATTTAAAAACTACTTTATTAGAAGTTGTTATAATATATATTTTTTTCAAAATTGCATCTACGGTCAATTTTAAATAATAAGTTAAAAGTTGAAATTTTTTATCATTAAAAGTCAAAAACTGATAACTTTAGTATAACAAGAGAGTAGAGTAAAAATTTAAAGGTTATAATATACTTAAAGTTCTTGTACTCTTCATATATCATAAATTTAATCTTCATATTTTTATTTTTAATAATTTAGTCCATTTACTTTTCGAATTTAAAAATGTAGGCCCATTTATTAACATTGTTACAAATCTTTGTTTAATTTATTGGTGTGACATTTTAAAATTAAAAAAAAAAATTCACTTGGTATCCATGTAACAAAAAATGACATTATAGTGGACTTGAATTTAAAAGATAATTTTAACGGTGCTAACAACTTAAAAATTCACATTAACATTTTAATTAGAATAAAATATTTAGACTAACTAATGATATTATGAAAACTGAGGTACCAAATTATGTAAAAAATTAAAGTTTAGATATTAAATCTCAAATTGGAAGTAAGAATCAAAATTGAAATTTAACTAATCTTATATAAATCTCAAAAATAAAGTAAAAGGACTATAATTGAAATTTAACCATTATATTCTCATCTCCGAAAAAAATTAGAAAAGATGGATAGGTGTCGTGTAAAAAAAACTTTAAGGCCGTACTTTTATATATAGTAAATAGAGGTTAAATAAACAATTGAAAAATAAAACATGTTACAATCTCAATCCCGTATTAAATTTAGAAAACCTATAGGGCAATAACAATTTTATTTAACCTACAATTATTATTACTACTACTAATAACACAAAATTGAAACCCACAATTAAAAGGAAAGGGAAAAGATGTACAAAGGTATGACATTGTTATGGGTATCTGATTCAAGATAGTACTTTATTTGCTCGACTATTGGTTTTTTATTGGTATTTGATACATATTGGTGGTTGTCGATTTGTGCTTGACTCATATTGAAAAATGGAAATGTTTCTTTATTATTTATTATTGTCTTGTTAAGGTTTTGAAATTGCTAGTTTCATGAATTGATGAGTGAGTAGTCAATAAATTTTTCTGAAGCTTTTTTTTTTTCTTAAGGATTTTTATATTGTCAAGTGTAATTAGATTAATGCTAGAGGAGTTCTATCATACTTTTATTTTTAGCTTTGAATTATTGGTATATTTATCTTGGAATATCTCCACTGAAAATATTTTGCTTAAGTTGGTGAGCTGAGTAATGTTTTGGCTTGGAGGGGTATGCTTTAGGAGGTTTCCAAGTCTGAGTATTTTGGAATATGTTGTTTCTTCGATTTTTGGTGTTTGCTTGTATCTTGTTTGGGGTTCTGTACAACATGCTTTTTGTATATGATTTGTCTTTCGATACGAGTTTTATGCTTAGGTGATGTTTCCTTGTATTTTGGTGTTTAGGGGTTCTCTATGACTTGTTAGCATTATGCCATCTTTGTAACCTTTGGTTATCAATAAACTTTTGGCTTAGTAAAAACAATCATAAATTACATAAAATAGATTTTAGCGTTGTTTTTTTTTTTCTTTTTAAATACTATTTAAAATTTCAAATTCAATTGTTTTGTGGCAGCTAATACACCATATTTTAGGCGACATTAGTGAAATTTGTTGAAATACCGTGATAGAATGACCAAAATTTATATCGAAACAAAAACTAAAATTAAATAAGTCAATTTATTACCTAAATGGAATATTCCGATCGAGGGAAATGATAGTATGAAATAGTGACGCCATCTCATTTGAATTCCTTTTCTAATAGTTTAATATCACATCAGTATTTTCATCTTGAATTTGAGCATTTTCATCATGAAAAAAAATCAAATCAAAATGAAAATCCTATTCAAAATAAAATTATTGATGTGACATTAAACTATTAAAAATTGATAATATCTATATTTTATACAATCTTTTCTCTTCCAATTAATTGGTATCAACACAAAATGGATTAAGGGGTAACGGAATATGATAGAGCACAAATTGATGTTTTCTAATTCGTTGCCATAAAGGCCCACTATGTATAAAAGAAACTATAAATTATATTTAGTGAACTTCAGCCCAACTAAGGTTTAGATCAAATTTTAAAGCCGAAATTTCTCACTATTTCTTACCTTAATAAACTTTTCGATGGAACTTACCTTAATCAACTTGATTATGATTGATTATGAGCAACTATAACTGCCATCCATGTCAAAAGCTAGACCTAAAAAAAGTAATTAAGGTTAAAATAAACTTTGGTACAGGAAATTTTGAAGGGTAAAGGACGTTGGGCCTGTCTCGATTTCAAAGAGAAGAAGCTTTTTGAAGATTATGGGATCTACATTTTGAAAATTGTACTCACTTTCGGTCATTGTCTTCCAAGATTTCAATCACGGGACTGCCTAATACTGATGTTATCCTTGGCTATGAATGATGTGTTTAAGAATGAGAATCAAACATTACTTATAATTAGGGGTGTGCAAAATTCGGATAAAACCAAAAAAATTCGGTTAACCGACCGATCGGTTAACCAAATTTTTTCGGTCGGGGGTCGGTTAATTATTTTGTAATTTTTCGGTTAACGGTTAATTCGGTTTGAAACCGGTCGGTTAACCGAATTTTTTCGGTTTAACCGAAAAAATTAATAAATAAAATAATAATACATAAATAGGTCCACTATTTAATACCCAACCTAAGCCCAATCCTTAAACCCAATCTAAACCCAACCCAATTACCCAATCCAACCCAACTCTACACTAAAACTAAAAATAAAATTAAACCCAACTCTACACTAAGTTAAGTAACAGACACGACAGAAAAAAAAATACATAACCTTCTTCAACTTCAAATCCTTAACCCTAATAGAAAACTCCCAAAATTTTTGCCAGGCCAGCCAGCAGCCACCTTCCGTTTGGCACTCCGGCGCCTACCGGGTCACCATCGCGAGTTGAGGTACTTTCACCATCTGCAAGTCTGCAACTTCTATTTTAAAACCAACTTCTGTATTTTCTTCTCCCCTTTTAAAAAACCCTGTGGCAACCTTTCATTCTGTATTTTTATACGAGATTCCATTTCATACCCTCCAGATTCTTCATTGAATGTTGATATATAGGCAAACTGATGATGTGTTAACCTGTCAAGTTATTTTCTTTTTCAATTTGGTGTTTAAAGGTTAATGAAGCAGCTCATGTACATAAAATAAAAGATGTATATATTATTCATTGCGTGTGTATTTTTTATTCTTAACGCCATAAATTATGCTTATGCAAATAGTTTACCTAGCTATATCTCTAATACAAGAATAAACAGTTTAATGTTTAATGTCTAATACAAGAAATTGAAATTTATGTTCTTTGTATTGATTTTTAGTGAATAAAATAATATCATTTTGGTCTTACCACTAGGATGATTGTTATATGCAGGTTTATTTAAAAAATGAAGTGCGAGGTTAATCTTGGTGGTAAGTATGTAGATATTAATGGGGTCATTTGTAGAATAAAATCTACTACTCAACAAAGTTGCGGCCCATGAATCCAGGCGACTAAGCATGCTCTGATGGAAATGTATTTGGAGGGTTAGATTCATCACCCACCATCTTCTTTGGTGTTTATTTTGGAAAATAATGGTTTGCCAGCTCCACCTGTTGCCTAATTTTGGATTCGGCCTAATATTGATAGAGTTGATTTTATGTCTGCTCTTTTAATTTTGTTACGCACCCTATTTTCCTCTGATGATTCATTGGTGTTTTTTCTTTGTTGCTGATACTGCAGTACTTTATTTATTCAATCAATACATGAATGTGTTTTTTTGGGCAAAAAACTAATAATAATAACATATTTTATTTTTAAATAATTATCACATTCGGGTAATTCGGGTAATTTTTAACCAAAAATAAAAAGCATAAAATTTTCGGTTAATTCCGTTAACCGACCGAATTAACCGAAAAATTTCGGTTTGGTTAATTTTTTTGAAAAATTTTCGGTTCGGTTAACGGTTAAAATTTTTAAAAGGTCGATTAATTCGGTTAATGTAATTTCGGGTCGGTTAACCGATTGAACACCCCTACTTATAACTTTGATTTGTTTTTATTTTTTAAAAAATTTAAGGGGAGGTGCAAGTATTTTTGCTACTTGAATAATAAAAGTTTATATTCGATGCACTAGCGTATAGTTTATATATTATCAATGAAGATAATATAAAAAATTATAAAAATAAATCAGAATATATTAATTTATAATAATATATTACCATCTAATTTATTAACCATATAAATTTAAAAAATAAATATCAACTTCCCTTTTTCTTAAAAAAGTTATTATCTAAAAGAAATAGTAATTAATACCTCATTCGTGAATAATTATTTTTGTTTTTTTGTCATTTCCACAAAAAGGATGTTGAATGTAATAATTGCGATAATGTAATGCAAATAGTATGCATTTTCATGTATATATATATATATATATATCAATATTATTATATTAGATGTTAATTGGATATCAATTTAGTTGAATAATGTCAAAATATCATTACTTTACAAAGTACGTTATACTATTTTAAGTGTACTTTTATCTTTTTATATCTTTTATATAAAAATAGAAAAATGCACATACAAAATAGGATTTAAATTTCAAACATCATTGTTCTTAACATTTTTATTTTTTCATTTCAACCAAATCTTTATTTATTTTTTTGCAAATATTTCTACTACCTAATTTTATATTTCACTCACACAACCAAAAACCTATTTTTTTATAAATATATTTATTATATAATTTTATATTTTACCCATATCATAATTGTATCATAATCTAGTATATATATATATATATATATATATATTAATTTTTAAATGCTTTTAAGTGAGTTCCAAAATCACACGGAATTGTCATCCTTTTAGGTAGGGGTGAGCATTCGATCGAATCGAATCGAATCGAATCAAAAATTTTCGAGTTAATCGAGTTTTCGAATCGTATTTTATCATCCTAACTTAATTTGAAATTTTCTCGAATCGAGTCGAGTGAGACGAAATTCGAATCGAGTCGAATCGAATATATTTGTTCGAGTTAAATTTAAAAAAAATGATTTTGGTGTTGTTTATTTTTATGTAATTTTTCAAAAAAATAATTTTCTTTAAAGTTTTTAAACATGATCATACAACAAAAAATTGAAGTAAATAAGTGAATAAATAAAAGCAACACAACATCAACCTAAATAAACAATATGGGTCCAAATAAACAACAAAAACAATACAACAAGATTATAATAAAAAACATAAGTAAAAATCTAAGTAAATAACATTAGTCCAAGTAAACAACATGAGTCGATGTAAACAACAACATTATAATAAAAAAATATAAGTAAAAGTCCAAAATGTAATAGAAACCTACACGGTCCAAACAAACAAAAAAAAAGAACACAATAAAAGTCCAATTAACCAACAACAACAACAAACCAAACCAAACTAATAACAATAACACATCAGTTCAAAAACCATTATAGAATAGTTTAAGTTTCTTCTTGTGCTTCAAGCACCGTTGGCATTGATAATCTTGAAACATCTAGTAAAAGTATTGAATGAGTTAGTTAAATGATAAAAATGTTTGCAAAAAAAAATTAAATAAACATTTAACTTTATAAACTAATGCTAAGTATATTACCTTCTTGATCTTCAGGTATTTTTGACAAGTCTAGCAAATTTAAAAACAAAAGTGTTAGTTAAATTATGCTTACTAATATAATTATATAAATAACACAAAAGCTTATTTTATAAATTAAAATTTATATATTACCATCTTCCATGGTTTGAAGTTCATCAACATAATCTTCAAGATTGATGGCATCATTAGATTTCCGAAGCCAATCTTGTGTGCAAACCAAAGCCTCGACCATGAGAGGAGTTAGAGAACTTCTAAAACTATCAAGAACACGTCCACCCGTGCTAAATGCACTTTCCGAGGCAACTGTTGAAATAGGAGTAGCAAGAATATCTCGAGCCATTTGTGAAAGAATAGGGAATCTAGGACTGCTTCATTTTCCACCACAACAATAAATCAAATGAACTTGAATTTTTACTTCTTCATCCTCACCCAAATATCTATCCAACTCAGATTTGCTTTCTAATCCAACTTGTTTCTTCTTTCAAGGTATTTTTGTTTGGCCAAGCCCGTATTCATTTCTCGATCGATCTATTTCCATTGAACTATAAAGATTTGTCGAAGAACTAGATCTACCTTCAAACCGTTGAATTCTCCCGGCATTAGAAGAATACTCGTTGAACAAGCAATGCAATTCTTTATCAATCATTTTCATAATGTCATTAGCAACATTAGGAAAAAGCAAGTTGACCCCAAAGTCCAAAAAACTCATTTTACATCGTGGATCAAAGATGACCGCCAAGTAAACTAGCATGTTGATCTTGTTTCCTTCACCCCAATACTTATTATATTTATCTCTCATTTTGGAAGTCATAGAAACTATGTCTAGATCTCCACAATTTTGCCACCCATCAAAAAGACAATGCACATCCGTCAATACTTCAAAAAGTGAATGAGAGGTAACATGCAAAGATCCGGACACCTTCAGTGTGAGATGATAAAAAGGCTCTAATACTTTTATAACTCTTCGAACAATTTCCCAATCATCAAATGTAGGAACTCCATCTCCAGCAGTAAGGTCAAGAAAAAAATTATGGTCATCACGTACATATGATTCAAATGCACGCTCATATTTTTCGGCCACCTTTAACATCATATATGTTGAGTTCCATCTAGTAGGCACATCTAAACACAATTGAGCCTTACTATCTATCATTTCTTCTTTTACCCGTTGGTTGAATTTTATCAACCTCGATGGTGATGCTCTTATATACCTCACAGCACCTCTAACTCGATCCACAGACACAGAAACATCCTTAATACCGTATTGCACAATGAGATTAAGAATGTGTGCAACACATCTCATATGGATAAATCTTCCATTTGCAACAGAAGCATTTCGATGATTCAATTTCTTTCTCAAATATTCAATGGCAACACTATTGGCGGATGCATTATCAACAGTAATAGTGAAGACCCTCTCAATCCCCCAATCTCGAAGGCATTTTTCAATAGCTTACCTATGCTTTCACCTCTATGAGCGGATATTGGGCAAAAATTTATAATTCTTTTTTGCAACCTCCACTCATCATCCACCCAATGTACTGTTAAAACCATGTAAGATATCCTCTGCAATGAAGTCCAAGTGTCTGTCGTCAAACAAACTCTACTTATATCTTTTTCAAAACAATTCTTCATCACACTCTTCATGGAGTTAAATAAATCAAGACAATCCCTTCTAATTGTCCAACGATATGGAAGACTAAAACGTGGGCATGCTATAGAAAGAAAGTATTTAAAACCCTCTCCCTCTACAATTTTAAAAGGTAGTTCATCCACAATTATCATACGAACCAATGCTTTTCTAATAGCATCTTTATCAAACACCCAAGTTGATAAATCCGTTGTTTCTTGGCTAACATTCACAAATGTTAATTCCGATTGCTTGATCGGAAGTATTACCTCGAAGTCTTTTTAGGCATGTTTTCAAATGGTTATTCAAATTTGTTGTAGAACCCGAAGTTGTTTCCATGGTGTAAGTAACATCACATGCATTGCACCTTGCTCTCTTCTCCCCCTCTTTAGTCAAATACTTGGTGAAATGGTTCCAACAAAGTTTGCCCTTGGAGTAATCTTTTTGAACATTTTCCTTGGTTGTTGTTTGATCATCTCTACTTAGGAAGAATTTTGTGAACTTTGAGTTGAACAATCTCGCTTTGGATCACTCATCGCAAGTAAACATTTCTTTGCAATCACTAATGATTAAAATAAAATACTTTTGGTTAATGTTGAGACTAAGACTCACCACAATAGCAAAAACAAATATAATAATTGAATTTTCTTAAAAATAAATAATGATTTAAATAAAACTTTTATTTGCTAAGCTGAACTAAGAACTGTTCCAAAATGTATATTGATTCAATTTATAAAAATAAAATTATACAAATCGATTTTGGCTAATTTAGCTGGCAATTTTATATCCTCCCATGCAAAAAAAAAAAAACCCAAGACAAATATATGCACAAGGTATTAAAAAAAATCCAAGACAAAAAAAAAAAAATCCTCCCATTGTAATATTGCTCAATTAAAGAGACCGTACAAGCAATTAGAAATTAAAATCCAAGACAAATATATGCACAAGGTATTAAAAGCAGATTAACCATACTCTATGAAACGAACCCGGTGGCAAATCGAAACAAAAAAATCAAAAAATAAAATAATTTCAGATAGTAATTAATGTTTAATTGTGCAAGGCAAGGAGAAAAGGCTAAGTCTGAGACTTGAAACCAACTTGACGCTAATCAAATATCACCGGGAGGATGCTAAAGAGTAAAGACTTTTGCCAAAGTAACTCCACAATCACCAATCTGTCCAATTGTGCAAGCGGGGAGAAAAAGCTAATTCGGACTTCAAAACCAGCTCAAGCTTTTAATAATCATACAACCCTAATTTCTTTTTGAATTATAATTACGAGTTATTTTTCGTACTAGATACCAATGATAAAATTATTATTTTATGGTAGCAAGATCATCATATCAACATATGCAATATTTCTGACAATAATTCAAATCATAATTCATAGCAACTAAATTTTAAGTTTTGAATGATGTAACAACCACTATTGGTAGACAAAGAGGTCCTAGAAATCTCAACAAAATAAAATAAGACATAAACAAATTCATATGCAATGACGAATGTAGAACATCCAAAGAGTGCATGCTCAAAAAGAGAAAAGAGAGAGAGAAAAAAAACTTACGTATCCAAAGTGGACATAGTGTGGTTGATTAAGTATCGATAAACCCGATTAAGAATGTATAATCCTCGATATGCACCTTTGCAATATAAGAGAAAGACCAATAAGCAAATCTGTCCATAACACAAAAATCATTTACACCTTATCGATTACCAAAAGGAAAATTCAGTCCTTTACACACCTAAGACATCATCAAGTAAATATTCCAAAACAAAATGCTTCAAGTTTTAATTCAAAATTTCATATTAAGGTTAATGATGCATTTGTTTCTAAAACCATACCGCATATTATACTACCGAGTGCATTTAGAATCATATGCGAGAATAAAAGACATCAAGTTTTCATTCTTAGTTTACCAAAATTCCTTTTCTAGCTTCCTTCAATGTAGGCTATAACTCTACGATTCAAGCCTATTGTTCTTTTCGCTCCACGGTTCGAGGCTACGGCAAAAAGGATATCTAATCTAATGAAGAGTAAACGTATCATATCATGAGCATGACAAAAATCCCAAGTCATTATCTCTTGAAACTTCAAATATAAACCTTTATAAGGTTGGGAAATTTTGAACTCACAAAGATCATTCACTTCATTGAGTCCTAAAGAACAGGAAAAGTACTTAAGAATCCAAAATGCAATGCAAAGGAAAGCCCAAAGTTTTGATCATCGAGACCATGAACTCAAAAGCCCCTGCACGCTCCCCTTCTCTTCACTAAGCGTCATCTTTAAGAATTTTTTCAATCTATCACATTCACCCAACCAGTAACCAAAATAAAACTTCAAACCAAATGCATAAATAAATAAAAAAATCTAACCCAATGATGTGATAATTTAGTAGTAGGCAAATAACGCACCGCCATTGAATATAACGTGGTCGAGAGTAATTTGGAGCTTTCTTTGCTCAAATAAAACCCTGAATCACGAGAGCGAGAGAAAAATTTAGTGTTTTTAATCTAACAATGAAACGAAAAAACATCCAAATTTTGCTTAATAAACCATAAATTTGTATAATGAGCGGAGAAATGTTATGCTCAAGAACACTTTCATTAATCATTCATTTCCTCATTTTACAACCAACGGAACCAAAGTAAATGATAACATAATCGCGAAAAAATGGAAACAAAGGCTCAAGTTTGAAACCCAGAAAGATTTGAAATGAATAAAGCTTTTACGATCTTAAGCGCGATGTAGAAAATTTGAGATTGAGATCGAGCGAGAGCAGAAAATAGATGCAAGGTTTTGAAATGAACGAGCGAGCGAGCGAACGAGAAGTAAAGCCGGGGAAGAATCGGCAATCTGCGATTGCACGATTGGAGTCCGGAGAAGATGAGAACTTCTTTTTTGATTTGGGGGAGGAATCGGGTTGGGGATTGGGATTTGGGAAAAAATGAAATGAGTGTGACGGGCTTGGGGGAAATGGGTCGGTAAAAAAGTCTAAATTTTTTTAAAAATATATATAATTTATATTCGGTTTATTGAATTATTCGAGTTATTCGAATTCGAAAATTCAACTCGATTCGAACTCGAAATTCGAAACTCAAAATTCGAGTTGATTCGATTAACTCGATTAACTCGATTAACTCGATTCGAATAATTCGAAATTCGAATTTTTTTTCGATTTTTTCGAATCGAATCGAGTTTTGCTCACCCCTACTTTTAGGTAATCAAAATTGCCTAAGAAATGAATGATAAAGATTCAAAATTACCAAACCTCTATTTCTAGACAATTCAATCCTAACGTTTCGCGTTCGTTAACCTCTTGTCTCCACAAGAGGGCACAACTTTCTCTGAAGTTGCCATTATCTTTATAATATTTGATTATATTTTTTTATTTACATTATCATCTTAATAGTTTTCTTTATTATTAAGTATTAGGTGTAGTGATAAAATAAATTATATTTAAAAAAAAGTTTAAATTTTAAAAATAACGTTTTTAGAAAAAAAATAACCACAGATCAAAAATTAATTTCTATAAACTATAAAACCGAAATGAAAAATAGCATATTTTCACTCAATATATATACTCTTCTTTTTCTTTGGTGGTGGTCCATTCCCTAAAGTGCTTCTTTGCCTAGAAGCAATGCTTGAAGGGGATTTTATTTTGTAGTTATTCCTTTCGATAGTGTTAAGATAATGTCACTTAATGCAAACGTAATATTGCTATCATAACGTTGCCCACATAAGAGTACGAGGGCCTAGTAAGCAAAACTAGACACGGATGGCCTAAATTAACGTAGAGTCGCTACTAATCAATTAGGACTAGGTTGGTTAGCCACCTATCATCTAAAAGTCTAGAATTAATACTACGGAAAAATCCTAAAAGTCTAGACTCGATCTCATCACCAAATTTTGGGTTCGGGAGTACAGTTACGTGTGAGGAAGGCTATAACACCCCCACAACGTCTATCCGGGGATAATCCTACGAGGTTTTGGGAGCTAAGTTTTTTTAATTAAGCATATTAATGTCTTAATCTGAACTAAAATCTTATGAAAATCTTAAATAAAAACTCTAAAGAAAATGCCTTCGATTTACTTGTAACTCAATTAAGATGTGTTTACCAAACTCATTTAATTTGAAACTTAAATTAGAGATTTTTACTTTTAACGGGAACCCTAAAGCATACCTAAATAATTTTAGTAAAATACCTTCAATTCCTAAAATTAATTCTATTTTAGAGTTCTAAAAAAGCCTAGAAATTACCAATGAATTAAGAGAAATATTAAAATCCATCTACAACTTATTCGATCTTTTATTAGTATTATTTTCTTAAAAGATTTAATTAATAACGTTGAACCTATCAAGATCTTACGAAAGTATCCTATGTCAGGTTTATGATTTATCTTACTTTAAAATTCTTGATCTAGGGTTTAAATTCATCAAAAAATAACATTTATTAGCTTTCATAAAGAGTCTCTAAAATAAAATAGTTAGAAAGACCTACTCATAATTTACAACTCACCTACAAAATCCTTAGTTTTAATCTTGAACAAAGTCCTAAAGAATATTTACATATTAATTTAAGATTTTAAAAGGAATCCTATACGATATTTAAAATTAGTTTAAAACCCTAATAAAAAAATATCCTACATATTATTTATAATTTTTCTAGGGTGAATGGTAGATAAGATCATAAAAACTAACCTGAATTTAAATGTAAAAAAAAAATAAAAGAAACTTATGATTTCATTAAAATGTAACGCCTACTTAACTAACTTCATGTCAACATTTATAGGATGGAACAATGACCTAAAGCTCCCTCTTTTAAAACGAATAGTAATAAAATAGGAAAATTAATTTAATTGAATAAAATTAATGAAAAGTTAAAACTCTTTCAAAAAGCACAATAATAAAAAGAAAACTTAAATAAATGAAAGAAATAAGACATTGACATGATGATGATAATAATAACAATAATACACCTTATTCATAATATAATAAAAGAATCAAAGTAACATAAACAAATAATATTAAAGTGTATGTAAGAGGAATGTGTAAAAAAAAAGCATAAATATAAATAGACATGAAAATAAATAAAGATGAAATAAGAATAAATAAAAATTATACAAGTGTGAATAAATATAAAAAAAAAACATTAAAATAAAGTGCATAATTGACATCAAATATATAAGGTATAAATGCAAATGAAAGGGAAGATATAAGTGTAAATAACTTATTAAAGATGGAAACAAAATGACATAACTTAATTTTGGGACAAAAAGATAAAAAATGTGGAAGACAGAGGACTGATGTAGCAATTAATGTGCTTTTAATTTTGAAATTTCGGATTAAATCGAAGGTTTGAATAAACAAAAAGGGTTACAGGTGAAAATAGACCAGAGAGTGATGGTGGCATTGCAAAAATGGGGTATTTTTTTAAAAATTTAACAAGTAAGGGGGATGGGAATAAATTACCCATTTTGGCACTATGCATTTTTTCATTTTTAACCTCATTTAAAAAAAAAAAAAACTCATCCTCCTTCTATATTGGCCATGGCTCTACCACCGGAGAGCCCAACAATATAGTTGAAAAAATTAAATTTCTCTTTGTTTTAAAAAATCAAAATTTTGTTTTAAAAAATCACTACTTATCTTAAAGATCAAAGCTTTTATTTCGAAATAGTTGAAAAAAAATCAAAACTTTATTTTTAAAATTTTAAACATTTTCCTTTAAAATAACTAAAAAAAATAATTTTATTTTTAAAAATCTAAACTTTCTCTTTTTAAAAAAAAATCAAAACTTTTCCCAAGATCAAACCCTTTATTTAAAAAGCCTTTATTTTAGAAAAAAAAATAAAAAGAAGAAGAGATATTGGGGCTCCTAGGGGCAGAGGACCGATGGTTCGGTGACGTCCCTTTCATCGGAGCCCAAACCCCAATCCCTCAATATATGTATATGGTAAAAAAAAATGAAAAAGAAAAAAAATATGCTTCTTGTTGTCTTTTTTATACCTTTTAAAAAAATAAAATATGAAAAGCCCCCTCCTCTTTTTTCTTTTCCTTTCATTTCATGTATATATACTATTTTTCAATATTGTTTATTTGCAATTTTTTGTTATGTTTCCATTGATCTGATGATTAATGGTTTGGTATTATTTTGAATGTTTGTGATGTGTGGCAAAGGGGAGGACTATTGTAACAGTTTGGGCCTTGGGCCTTAAAAAAAATATTTAATAATGATAGTAATAATAATGATAATAATAATTTAGGTCCTTAATAGGCCTAAAAAATAAATAAAAAGAAAGAAAAATAAAAACTTCAATTTAACCAAAATAAAGTGTGTTTTGAATGAGCCCAAGAAAAAATAGATATTTAAAGGGAACAAATGAGTCTCCAATTAAGCTCCGACGAGAATAGGTATCTACAATTTTTATCTAATTGAAATGGTCGATTGTCTTAGATCTATAATTCTAATTATGTGGATGCCACCCAAAATGATTTTATCACTCATGTTTATTAAGGGGCGAAAAGCAACGGTCAGAACTTGGATGCTAATATTATAGGGGTATGAATCCCTTGTTGTGCCTTACTTAATGTATACAAAAAGAATATTATAGATAAATAGAGCAATGAAAAATTTATTATAAATTTAAGTTTATAATTGATTTGGTATTATAAATCAATCTAATATTAATTTAATTAAAATTAATAACTAAAATTTTTTTTATTTAGAATAAAAAAATATTATGAAAATATTTATATCTTTTTATAATAAAACCTAGTCATTTAAAAAAAAAATTAAAAACGTTTCTATTTTTCCTCCAAGCCGTTTGCTTATCTTTTGTTTTGTCCAGCAGTGGTGCTAGTATCTAGGTTAGCTATCGCCAGCTTTTTTCTCCCTCCCGCCAACCATTTCTTTCTTTCTTCTTCTCATTCACTCCACATGTATTCTCTTTTTTCAATTTGCAGATATATTTTGTGGGTATTTTTGTTGTCTTCACAAGTTGTGATGGACAAATGACAGCACATGTCGTTCACTTAAACTACACCAGCTATCAGTAGTTTTTTTTGGATAGTAGGTAACTCTTCGTTAGCTTCTTAATCCGTTTCTGTTTTGAGAGTATTTTAGAATAATAAATGATTTCACTAGTCGATTTGGACCCGTGTTGTCTTAAGTTTTATGTGTTTTTTTTTGTTTTTCCATTGTTTAATAAGTTTTTAGTTTTAGAAGTTTTTATCTACTCTTGTAGCACGTTTTTTAGTCTTTTTTATGCATGTAACCTTAGTTTTATAAGTGATTTTAGGGATGGTTTTATTGTCTTCCTCTCTAGTTTGGTGAATGCTTGACTCTTTTGTCGATTTTTGCTCGCCGCTTTGGACTATCCGGGGTTGATTTGCTTATCGTTTTATGTGCTTGCAATCACTCCAGATATATCGTGCTTCAGTTGTGACAAAGCCAACTGTCAATGTGTCATGATGTTCTATTGATGCTAAGGCTAAAGCCTTTGCTGTGTTGATGGAGCTTGTCCTTCACCATCTACGACGAGTGTTTATTATTATTTTTCCTGAATTGTATGATTCGATTCATTGAATAAATTAATGAATTTACTTTTTAGAAAAATAAATCATTTGAAATTAAATAAATACACAAATGATGAGACTTAAATTTAAGCATAAGACCCTTAAAAACATAGTTTTACCATTTCAGTTAAAAACTAATTTAATTTTTATATGTTTTTTATAAATACATTTTCACATATATTTTTTTCACTCAAAACTTGCTATATAATAAACTAAACTCCTATAATATTATTTTCCATGAGGAAAAAAATTGGGATTGACTTCTCTTATTTGAAGTATTCTAGAGACATAATTATACAACAAATATAACAATCATTAACTAAAATCTATAATATATTTAGAAGCATGGATTTTTTTAAAAAAATTAATCAACAAGAGTTTTCCATCATATTATTAAATTAATTTTAAAAATAATTATAATTTAATATTGAATTATTATTTAAAAAGTTATCCTAATAGTTATTATTTAAATAGAACTCTATACATAAAATATAATTTTTTTGATAAATATAAATATAATTATAAATATAATTATAATTATAATTATAATTATTTGTTAAAAATTGATGTAAAAAAGTTGTATTGACTTTTTTTTAAATTGTACTAATTTTATTAATGTAAAATAAAGTTATTGCTTGAATAAAATTCTAAACCTTTTAATTATCACTTAATTAATATTAGAGATATATATCAATTAAAATTTAATTTTAGTTTCATAAATAACAACAAATAGTTAGTAGCATCTAAGAAAAATTGCCAATAAAAATATAAGATTGCTAGGATTAATAAGTTAGAATTATATAAAGGGATAATATAGTTTTTTTGCCTCTAAACATGACAACTAGGTCCACTTTGGTACCGAACTTGACAATTAGATTTGCCTTGGTCCCTGAACTTGACTATCAAGATTTGATGATGTGACCAGTGTTTTTGGGACATGACTAAATTGGTCGATTGAATCGGAAACTGCTCGAAACCAATAAAATCGACAACTAGGATAAAAACCAATAGTTGAACATGTTGAACTGGTTTTATATATATATTTTAATTTTTTATGAATTTTTTATTTTTGATTTAATTATTGTTAGTTTAGCAGTTGAACCGATAAAACCGATTGAATCGGGAATCATTGGTCCGATTGGGTCAACCACTGATTCGATTATTAGAACATTGCATGTGATAGTATAAGATTGTATCATGTTATCACCTAAAAATTTATATAACTTTTTTAAATTTTTAAGTGATGATGTGACACAATCTCAAATTATTATATCATCAAACTTTTATATTTTTCAAGTTCAGGGATCAAAATGAATCTATTTGTCAAGTTCAAGCACCAAAATAGATCAAAAAAATTGCATCTACCAAAGTGGACATAGTTTCCTAATTTAGGGACAAAAAATGATAGGTAACAATAATTAAAAATTAAATCATTTGTAAAATGTTGCCATCATTTTAAGGATTAATATTTGATGTACTGTCGATGATAGATCTTATGCATCATCAATTAATAATAAATTGACACATTCTCACTAGTGTAAAATAAAAAACTTGAAGAACTTGAAAATAAATACAATTAAATTAATTATAATTAAAAATTAACTATAATTATTTTGTTTCTTTTTAGGTTTTGGGTTTTGGAGTTTGGATTTTAGATCTTGAGTTTCATTTTTGCTTTTATATATGTTTAATAATTATAATTAATAATTATTTTTAAACTCTTCAATATTTTTTAATTTACACTGATAACGATGTGTCATCTTATTATTTACTGACGGTGTATTAAATATTTTCCTTATTTTTAATCTTACATACAACAAAATTGAAAATAAAAACATATGTTACACAACATCTGCGGCGCCGAATATATTCAAAGAGGAAAAGTTGGTTGATGGTGCGCTACCGACTACATAATCGAGTGGTTAGTACATAATAGATGCAAGTATATTCAGTGGCGGGGCCGGGATGTTAATCTTTGGGGGGAGGCAAGTTAAAATTAGATGAGCTACATAACAATCGATTTAAACATATAAACCATCGATTCAAAAGAAGAAGAAGTAGTACACCATAACTATCGATTCAAAAGAAGCAATATTCCAACATAAGAATCGATTTAAACATATAAAGAACAATTCAAAAGAATAAGAAGCAGTATTCCACCATAACAATCGATTCAAAAGAAGCAATATTCCAACATGAAAATCGATTTAAACATATAAACAATTGATTCAAAAGAAGCAGCATTCCAACATAACAATCGATTTAAACATAAAAACAATCGACCCAAAAGAAGCAATATTTGTGAGAAATTGAACAAATCTTAAACCTTGGGGGGCATACTTATATTTTTGGAAGGGTCATAGTATATCTACAAAGAGCTAAATTGCAAAAATTTTAAACTTTGGGGGAGCCATGGTCCCCCTAGGTCTCTACTAGGCTCAACCATTGAGTATATTATTCAAAATTTTGAATTTTTATTCATATATCAATACAAATATTATAGGAAAATATTGGAAAAAACATAAAAATTTAAATAACATATATCAAGAATCAAGATCATGAATTTTTCCTTTGGAAATTTGCATACTTTCCCCATATAATATATATAGATATATAAAAATATTTCAAAATTTTATTATATAAAGGGAGAGATGGTCGTTGTTCATGTAGAATAAGCATCCAATCCATTTTTTCTGTACGTTCTTTGGCTACGGTGCTGTTCAATGCAGTTTACTGATGCGCACGTGTTGATTTTCAGAATTTCATCTATCTTCTTTTATTTATTTGGTGTGATGCTATATTCACATGGCAATTTGCACGGACACTTCGTATTGTACATGCGTGAGCCATGTCGCCTGCTTTCAGCTGAAACAAGGGTCCGACGTTTTTAAAGTTTGTTTTTTTAATTAGCATTGAGTTCAATGCATGGGCCTTGGTTTACACCATTAAATGACAAATTAAGCACTTCTTTTTTCTTACTTGAAGATCAAGAATATGTCTCCTCAAACAGATCATTAAGAATAAAGAATGTGTTACTGTTGAGTGAAATGAATGAAGAATCTATAAATAATCTTTTCTTTGGCCATCCCGTTGACATGGATGTAGCTAGCTAGGTTCCGAGAACCTATTGCTTAGTTAATAATTTGACAAATCCACTTGTATCTATTCCTGATCAAGAACATGTATACGGCTTCAAGTTATTAATTTGAAAGGCATTGAAAGAACTTAAATTAACCACTTTCATTCCTTTTTGTGCAAGCCTAATTTGAGTGGAGTTGAGGATTATGTGCTGTTAATAAATATTTCGGCCTCCAGCAGGAAGCTTAAATTTCAGTCTTCGCGATTATGTTGAACGACTATCTCCTTAGTCGACAAGCGAGTAGCTAACGCAACCCCGGTGCCTTGAAATGAAATTTTTTATATATAGGTCTTTTAAAATTTTTAAAATTTTAAATTAATAAAGGAAAATTATACTTTAGTCCCCTTAAAAATAATAAAAAAATTAATTTAATCCTTTAAAAATATAAAAATATAGACTATTAAAATGGTAAAATTACATTTTTACTATCGTAGAAATTATAATTTAATTTCGATCCCCTTAAAATTTTTTTTTAGCTTTGCCCTTGTTAATCAACACAATAAATACAAATTATATTTGGAAATTATATTTGTATACCAATGAATTTCAATGGAAATAGCAATTGAATGTTATGGACTGATATCTTTACCGTTAATCACCTTTTTAAATAGTTGCTATGTTAGTTAATTTTGATTATGTTTTAATTGTAATAATGAAAATGCAGCGTTTTGGGGGGGGGGGGGAGGGTCAGTATCGTTAATGAAACAACGCGTATTGGCTTAGAATCATTAGAACAAAACGCACCGTTTTGGGAAGTAACCATTGTCAGGCTGTAATCGGTTGTTTCTCCTCTTTATCACGAGGAAAGGACATGAGAATTCATTTATGAAAATAAAAGGAAATATTTCTCTCTTCTCCTCTCATCTTTCTGGGTTATTCTCTCCTCTTTCTCTGCTAAATTCTCTGACGATTTCTTAGTTCGTTACAAGGGTATCAGAGGTCATACACTCCTCATGGCTAATGATGGCGTAACCACCAGATTGTAGAAGGAAATAGGTAAGCTTCACCTGGAGTTATCTGAGCTACGTGTCGACATTGATACTAAAATGGATACGCGCCTCAAGGAGTTTCAGGAAGAGTTTAAGGCTGATATGATATTTGAGTTGTATTTCTTGCTTGAATAGTTCCTTGGTCAACCTCAGCATGTGGGAGTTGGAAGTACCATTCAGAGTAAGGGGAAGGGAATTTTGGGAGAGTCCCCCCTAGTTTTCCTCATCGTGAATCCTTAGTCTTGTCTCCTAAGTCAGACTTGGGACATATGGGTCCATTTGTGCGATGCACTACCTTAGAACTAAAGGTCAAGCAGTTCAGGTATGATTGTCCCCGATTTGATGGTGATGACTTCAGAGGGTGGTGGTCTAAATTAGAACAATTCTTTGAAGCTGAGGGAGTGGAGGGTCATACCATGGTTCAGATGGTTAGGTTGCATTTGGAGGGTAAGGCCTTAGATTGGCACCATTTCTTTGCTCAGCGATAAGGGGGCTAACATTAGTTTACTTGGGAAGTTTATGCACGAGGATTGCAAGCTCGATTTGGATATGACATTTACCAGGATCCTATGGAGGAACTAGTTTAGCTCAAGCAACAAGGTACTGTGGACCAATTCCATAATCATTTTGTAAGTTTACTAAACCAAATCCATCTTCCTGAAAGGGATACTTTGAGTATCTTTATAAGTAACTTGCGACCTGAGGTTAGTCAATATTTTTAGTTATTCAAACCTAAACATCTAGTTGATGGATACTTAATAGCTAGACAAGTAGAGACCATTTTGAAGGGAACATCTAAGAAATACATACTTTTGAGTGAGGGGTTGGTGTATTCCAAAACCATGTTCATAAATTCTTTAGGTGGGGGCATGGGCTACTCGAAATCAACTTACCAAGGGTCCAAGGCTCTTAGTGTTCATACTGGCACACAAGCTATAGGGAGCTCAGCTGCTATAGCTTTAAATTTCCAACCAAGTCTCTTTCTTAAACAAAAATGGATGATAGGAGGATTTTGGTGTTATTCTAAGTACACACCAAACCAGAGTTGTAATAAGGAATAGTTATATCAACTTGTGATTGATCCACTAGAAGATACTATTGAATATATGGAAGGTACAACCATTGAGGAATTCTAAGACTATCCAGAACAATTAGAAGTGGAAGAATCTACTACAACTCCTTCTTCTCCGTTCTTATCCTTGCATGCACTACAGGGTATTCAAGGAACTCAAACTATGAGGTTAGCAACTCATACTGACCAAGTGGAAGTGATACTTCTGGTGGACACATCTAGTACTCACAATTTCATTTATTCCAAATTGGCTAATCAATTAAAATTTTCAATAGCACCTGTTGATAGGTTGAAAGTATTCACTACTAGTGGGGACAATCTGTTTACTCAAGGCTTATATATATCAGTCCCGTGGGCAGCTTAAAGGTATCAATTCACCACAATTTTTTTTCCCTACCAATCAAGGGTTGTGACTTAGTGCTTGGTGTCTAATGTTGAAATTCATTGGGGTCCATTGTGTGGAATTTTGGTATTCTAACCATGCTATTCCTGCACCAAGGACAATCGTGTTTCCTCACAAGAATACCACTTGGTGGTCTTTAGTTGGTGTCTGGTTATAAATTATCTAAGAGTTTCAGCATGTTGGTCAATGGTCCTTGCCCTATGTTGATGTTTTCTTGTGCTCAGGTTACAGTACCCTTGCCATAGTCCAATTCAAGCCCTGAATTGCATAGTCTTTTGCTGGAGTTTGAAAGTGTGTTCCAGACTCCTACTAGCCTTCCTTCACATAGGTCACAAGATCATCGCATACCATTGTAGGATGAAACCAAGGTGGTTAGAGTAAGGCCCTATAGATATCCTGATATACAAAAGGTTGGGATTGAGAACTGGTTCAAGAAATGTTACGGGCAGGTGTAATTAGGGACAACAAAAGTCCTTTCGCATATCCAATTGTCATGGTTAAGAAAAAAGATAGGAGTTGGAGAATGTGTGTTCATTATAGACAGCTGAATCAGCTCACCATCAAGGACAAATTTCCCATACTAGTCATCAAGGAGCTTTTAGATGAACTAGGAGGCAACATTTTTATCTAAATTGGACCTATGTTCTAGATATCACTAAGTTTGAATGTATGAGCAGGACATTCATAAAACTGCTTTCAGAACCCATGAAGAACACTATGAGTTCATGGTCATGCCCTTTGGCTTGACCAATGCACCTTCTAGCTTTCAAGCTTTAATGAAACAAGTGTTTAAACAATTTCTTAGAAAGTTTGTCTTGGTTTTCTTTGATGATATCCTTGTCTATTCCAAAGATTGGACTGATCATTTGAGGCATCTGAGGGAGGTTATTAAACTATTAAGGGACAACCAATTATATGCCAAGAAGTCCAAGTGTAATTTTGGCACAACACAAGTGGAATATTTTGGTCACATTATAGTTGCGGGTACTATTAGCATGGATAAGTCCAAGGTTGAAGAGGTACTTATATGGCATGTTCCTTACTTTCTGAAGGACTTGAGAGGATTTCTTGGGTTATTGAGCTATTATAAACGATATATTAAAAGATATGGTGTTATAATTGCTCCCCTTAATGGACTCCTTAGGAGGGGCATGTCTTGGCATTGGAATGATGCAGCTCAATTAGCTTTTCAAACACTCAAGGAAGTCATTTGTATGGCACAAGTGCTATTTCTTCCCGATTTTACAAAACAATTTTATGTTGAGATAGATGCGTATGGCCAAGGCGTTAGGGCAGTCCTGAATAGAAGGGTAGACATGTGGCTTATTTCAGTAAGGCCCTTGATGTTAGGCACCAAGCCTTATCTATCTATGATAAGAAGATGATCGTTGTCATCATGGCTCATATTCTAGAGTCTTATGCTCATGACTCTAAGCTCCAACACACTTGTAAGGAACTACAATCTCAACCACATCACCACCCTAAATATTCATGGGATGGGGCACTACTTCACATGAAGGGAAAAATCGTGGCAGGTAGCAACACTACACTAAGGAAGACACTTTTTGATTTGTTTCATTGCGACACCATTGGAGGTCATTCGAGAATGCAGGCTACTCGACATCAATTGGCTAGCATGGTGTATGAGAAGGGTTTCTGCCGTGTGTGAAATATGCTATGTGAATTGTGCAAGTATACATGTCGAATCAAGTTGTAAAGTGACGAGTGCGTATCGTTCCCATGAGGATCAGATTGAGGCACTAAAGTGGTCAAGTTATTATAGTAAAATGCGGTAATGCTATGTTATGGAAAAAACAACGATAAGTATGTAGTGACAATTAAAGGAATAATGATGTATGCAATATGTGGAATTAACAAATACTTGGAAATGTTATGGCAAAACAAGAGAGAAATGCAATGGCAATTATGAGAATAACTACGTGAATGATATGCAACAAATAAATAAATGACTAAGAATGCTATGGCAAAGCTAGTACGGCAAAGATAAGGGTTACGTAATGATGAGTGGGAAGGTCAGGATTACTAAGAATCTACTTTTCCTGTTAGCAATGCCTCAGCAAAATCATTCTTAACCTACTGCCTAGAAAAGTTCTAAAATGACCTGCTTCTTTCGAGACCAGAAACTTCAAGTTACCTTGCCTGTGTTGTAGGCCTTTAATATGGTAACTTGCACTGTTCCCTTCTGTAACACCCTTAACCCATATCTATCGCCGAAACAGGGTTATAGAGCATTACTAGAGTTTATAGATCAAATATAGATAATTAATGACATTTACTATTCATATTCGAAACCAATCATATTCAATCATGTTGTCCCTTAATTGGACACTCGAGGCCCAATTTATACATTAGAAACAAGTCGGGACTAATTCGAGATTTTAGAGAATTTTTCGCAAAATTTTCAAAATTTCTTTATATTCAGGGGACAGACGCCCGTGTGATCAGGCCGTGTGAGTGTCACGCTCATGTCTTAGGCCGTGTGGGCATTCGATGTGAGGCACATGGCCGTGTCCCAGCCCATGTTCAAATTAGGGTAACTACTGACTTGAGTCACATGGCCAACTACACGCCCGTATGCTAGGCCGTGTGGACAATTTAATTTTCGAAAATTAGGTATAGGATTCACACGGCCAAGACACACACCCGTGTGTTGGGTCGTGTGTTTCACACGGCTGAGACACACGCCCGTGTCTCTGCCCGTGTGACCAATTCTGAGCATTCTGTTTCTCAATTTTTAAGATGTAGGGGACACACGGCCAAACCACACGCCCGTGCATATGATCGTGTGTCACACACGGTTGAGACACACGCCCGTGTGTCTACCCGTGTGGACAAAATAAGGCCATTTTCAAGCCTTATTTCTCACCCAAATTTTACCTTGTACCTACATTGACATTTTAATACATTTCCAAACCAATTCAAGTCATTTGAATCAAGGCAAATGCAAGTATTGTGTTTAACATATTAGCACATATGTTTGGGTGATTAAACTTGCCAAGTTTGTACTTATGTTTATATGTAAATTTTATCAATTATACTAATTCAAATCCATTCATCATATGGTTTATATACCTTTCACCATAAAACCAATTTTTATCACACATCAACCATGATAAGGCCTTATATAATTACATCAAAGTATGTTTAACACTAGCCATTCCAATGGCTAGTTACAACCAAAATATTTTATCATTTAATCTATTTAACCTATACATGCCATTATATCAAAAGTTAGCTTATTTCATATACCAAGAGATCCAAGGGATACTATGATGTGTCTCTGACCAATTCCAACCTTCACGAGCCTCCGAGTATTATAAAACAGAGGAAAATAAAACAAAGTAAGAATTTAATGCTTAGTAAATTTGCATAATGGGAATTTCACTTACCATTCATTTACATTTAAGGTAAGCATACAAAAATGCATCCAATTAATTTAGTTAATAGCCTAAAATACACAACTTCATCAAACATATTAGTCATTATTCCACATAAATTTCAAGAATCAAAGATGAGCTCATCATATAATAATTTTCACATTACATGTACATTTCCATAACAGATCATTTCAAATTCAATTTAGCCATGTCAAAACTTTACCCGTTGAATTTATTTGAAATATCGATGGATATGCTCATGTAGTACACTTAAAATGTACAAAACTGAAAAATCCATCAATTCATATCTAGGGGTACCCATTAGGGCACATAATCAGGAAGCACTCTCTCGAGCCATATAACAGGATGCTCATGTGAGCCATGTAAGAGGAAGCTTATTCGGGCTATAACAGGAAACTCATAAGAGTTTAAAAAAGGAAGCTATTTGAGCTTAACAGGTAACTTCGAAGAGTTATTATTAGGGATCCGGATAGCCAAATAATAGGAAGTTCAAGCGAGCCATATCAGGAAGCTCAAAAAGAGCCTATATCAGGACGCTCATAAAGAGTTACATTTGTGTAACACCCCTAACCCGAATCTGTCGTCGGAACAGAGGTACAAAGTATTACCGGAATATATAAATCAATTATTAGAAATTTCACATCATATCTCATTCACATCATAAATCAATCATATAGTCTCTTATAAGAGCCATCGAGGCCCAAAATAAACATTAGAATCAAGTCGGGACAGAATCGAGAACTCAGAGAGTTTTTCGTGAAATTTCAAAGTTTTTCTCTAGGTGCAGGGGACACACGCCCGTGTGGCCAGGCCGTGTGAGACACGCCCGTGTCCCAGGCCGTGTAGGCATTCGATGTGAGGCACACGCCGTGTCCCTACCCGTTTCCTTACCCGTGTAACTCTCTGACTTGGGTCACACGGCCAGCCACACGTCCGTGTGCTAGGACGTGTGGACAATTTAATTTTCAAAAATTTGGTGCAGGGGATACACGGCCAAACCACACACCCGTGTGCATGGCTGTGTGTCACACACGGCTTAGACACATGCCCGTGTCTCTACCCGTGTGGACAAAAAATAGGCCATTTTCAGGCCACTTTTCTCACCCAAATTTACCATAAACTTTATCTAACATTTTAGACATTAACATGCTATATCAAGGCACTCAAAAGAAACCATAACCAAGTTTTAAGCATGTCATTTTACTACATATAACTTAGTATCCAAACTTACCATATTAATCAAGTTCACTTGTTTACAACTTATGCCAAACATACTACCATAACTTATCCATCTACATTTCTATAATCTTACCATCAATTTAACATGTTAATACGTGTCAACCAACACAATGCCATATTTATACATACCAAAATACATCTAATATTAGCCATTCCAATGGCTAATCACAAACCAACATTTACATGCCAACATTGGTTAATAAACCTATACATGCCAATAAACCGGGACTAATTTACCATTTGTACTGACTAGGCCGATGGATAGTGTGTAATATCTCCGCCAAGCTTCCAACCCAACGAGCTTCCCAATTTCTCTAAAACAGGGAAATTAAAACAGAGTAAGGTTTTAAGCTTAGTAAGTTTGTATAACTGGGAATTTAACTTACCACTATTTTATATACATAAGGTAAATCTACAATTCATTCCCAAGTGGTGTTGATCAAGTGCCTAATCACATATCCTCATCAACCATGTTAGTCTCCGTATTCCATATATTAGTTCATAATAATGAATTTATATTCTCATTAGACAAGATTTATTCACATATATTTTCATCACATATTTCAATATATCATGGATAAACAAAGTCATCAAGTATGTCCCACATTCAAGTATCAAGTACATCATGCGTCAATATCAAGTGATATCATTTATATATTCAAATACTTCTCTCATCATGTATCCATGTAGCATGTACAAAACATGTTAGTCATATATATATTTCTTAAGAATATCAATAAGCTTGTATGAGCTTAATAGTAATAGTCCTTTTTCCATATGCACATTCTTTCCCAATTGAGCATTCAAATATCATATATAATTCATGTCCATGTAATTCAAGTATGTGCTTGTAATAATTCATCTCAAATTCACATTGTCTCATATCAGGATTTTTACCCGTTGAATTTATTTGAAATATCGATGGATACACATGTAGTACACTCGAAGTGTACAAAATTGTAATCCGTCAACTCATATTCAGGGGTACCCAGTTATGGCACATATTCAGGAAGTACTCTCCCGAGCCATATAACCGGATGCTCAGATGAGCCATGTAACAGGATGCTTATCTGGGCTAAACAGAAAACTCATAATAGTTTAGAACAGGAAGCTCATTGAGCTTAACAGGTAACTCCGAAGAGTTATTAACAAGGAGCTTTGGATAGCATAACAGGGAGTTCAAGCAAGCCATGTCAGGAAGCATATAAGAGCCTATATCAAGACTCTCACGAAGAGCTGCGTTTGTGTCCGCAATAAATGCTGGATCACAATCGACCGAATCGTGTAACAGGACACTCACAAAAAGCTGCGGTAGTGTGCAACAGATAAACCGTAGTTTATACATATTTTAATCCCATATTTAGCATGCTTTTTGGATGATTTATCCCTTGATTCGTGGAATTTGATGCTCCTAATCCTTTTATTTCATGTTTTATACTTAGGAAAGCATCGGAGGATGAAAAGAACACGAAACGGGCTAAAAATGGACCAAATGAGCCAAAGTAAGAAATCAACACGGCCTGAAGGTAGCCACACGGCCGTGCCCCTTTAGCAGGCTTGACCACGGCCTGGACTCGAATCACACGGGCGTGTTGCACGGGCGTGTCCCTGCCATGACAAAAAGGAATTTCACTCGGAATAGGGTACTTAGAGGCAAAGAAAGACATTCCAAAAGCCTATATAAACACCCTAAAGGCCAACCTTTAGGGGGGCGTCCAGCTAGGCCAAGGTGCCGAGCCAGAGAGGTCAGAATTGTGGGATTTACTCGAAGAAAGCCAGTTGATTCATCTCAAGAAGCCGAAATCATACTCAAGACGGAGGATCTCTCCTTCAATTCCTTCAGGGGGTTTTAGGGTTTTCTTATGTTTTGTTTTATCTTTTCTTCTGAGATGTATTCTTTTATGATTATGAACTAAACCCCTCAGATACTTGAAGGGGATGAAACCTAAGACGGATCTTGTTATTGTCTTCTGAACTATATGATAAATACTTCTTTTGTTCTTAATTATGTGTTCTTAATTCTTGTTTTGATATATCAGGATATTGATTCAAGTATTGATGTGCTTAGGCAGAGGAGGAATAGACCCTGTCTAAGAGTAGATCTAGCATAATTAACCGGAGTTGATCGCAACCCTAGAGATAGGATGACGAAAATCTACCGTATTAGGGTCAAACCTAATATGGGAGTCCATAGATCGAGTTAATGCAACCTTAGGGGTTTTAATTAGAAAGAGATTTCAATTAATCAACCTAGGGTTAGACGTTAGTAGCCTCGAGAGAGGTATTAATATAAATTAGGGAATCCTACGGATCAGGTCAAGTGAATAAATCATCTGGTTCAGAGTTAAATAACAAGTGAAGTCTAGGTGGATTCCTCCTTGGGTATTGTTTTAATCAATTGGTTTTTCCCACAAGTATTTTGCCAATTCATTCTCTTCGTCTTAACGTCTTTAGCTTAGTAGTTAGTTAATTTTAGAATAAATAACAATTCTCTTAATTCTTAGGCTAAATAATAAGAAGAAAGTCAGTATTAGTGCTTTTGGTTCCTTTGGGTTCGACAATCCGGTCTTGCCACTAAGCTATACTACTGTTCGATAGGTGCACTTGCCTCAATCGTGGTGATAGTTAGTTTCTAGGCTAGATCATTCATTATATAAATATTAAGACTATCAACATCTACGATCAAGTTTTTGGCGCCGTTGCCGGGGAACTAAAATATTAAGAACGCTCAATTTTTATTACTTTAGCCATTTTTTTATTTTTATTTTTACGATTTACTTTTATTTTGATTTTAACTTTGCTAATTTTTCTTCTTTTATTTGTTCCTAGCAGGTACCTCTAGTTTATGACCAGAAGGAACCCGACAGGCCCCTTAATCTACGATAGTGATATTGAAGGCACCGTTTGCAGAAATCGTAGAGAAATAATGTGAAGCTTAAATTACATAGAAGAAGAGCAAGAGGATGATACTAATAACACGGAAGAGATGGCTGATCACCAGAATAATCCACTCCCCCTTGTGGTTGTCGAAAATCCTCCTCCTCGAACTATGTATGATTATGCTAAACCTAATTTAACAGGAACTGAGTCAAGTATTGTTAGACTTGCTATTCTTTGCAAATAATTTTGAATTGAAACCTAACACTATCTGAGATGATACAACAGTTTGTTCGATTCGATGGTTTGCAGGATGAGGATCCTAACACACACTTAGCAAATATCCTAGAATTTTGCGATACCTTCAAAATAAATGGCGTTTCTGATGATGCCATCCGTCTTCGGTTGTTTCCCTTTTCTTTGAGGAATAAAGCCAAACAGTGGTTGAATTCTCTTCCACGAGGACCAATCACTACATGGGAGCAAATGACCAAAAATTTTTTATTAAAATATTTTCCTCCGGCTAAAACGGCTAAGTTAAGGAATGACATCTATTCTTTTGTGCAGATGGATTTAGAGACACTTTATGATGCATGGGAGAGATACAAAGATCTATTGAGAAGGTGCCCACACCATGGATTACCCTTGTGGCTACAGGTCCAAACCTTTTACAATGGTGTAAACCATTCAACCAGCGATTGATTGATTCGGCCCATTTGGTGAACAACGAACAACAAAACTCCTGAAGCGGCCTACGAGTTTATAGAAGAGATGTCACTGAATAACTATCAGTGGCAAGTCACAAGGACAAGGCCAACAAAATAGCCAGAGTTTTCAACCTCGACGCAGTAACCATGCTATCCAATCAGGTAGAACTCTTAAATAAAAAGATTGATGGTTTGTATAGTTCTTCGCAGTTACATCCAGTGATGCAGTGTGATACAAATGGAGGGTCGAACAATACAGAATATCCACCCTACAACCCTGGCGTAGAAAGCGAGCAGATGAACTATATGGGTAATAATTTTATATCTCAAAATAACCCCTATAGTAACAATTATAATCCAGGTTGGAGGAACCACTCCAATTTTTCATGGGGTGGTCAAGGAAATCACAGACAACAACCCCCTCCAAACTTCCAATAACAACCCTACCCACAGGAAAAGAAGCCGAACCTTGAGGAGATGCTGGCAAAATTCATAGCGGTGTCAGAAAAACGTTTCCAAAACACCGAAACAACACTTAAAAATCAACAAGCATCGATTCAAGGGATCGAGAACCAGTTAGGGCAACTTGCTAAGCTGATTTCTGAACGACCACAATGAAGCCTACCAAGCAACACTGAGACTAACCCAAAGGAGCAAATTCAACCCATAACAACTCATGATAGTGTAGGGCTAGATGAGCCTAATTTAAGGCAAAAGAATGTGGTAGAAGAAGGTAAAGCTGAGGGAAGTAATGATAAGCCAAAACCGGTAATTAAGGAGTACCAACATCGTATCCCATACCACTGATGCGATGAAAAAGGACAACACAGACGAACAATTTGATAAATTTCTTAAACTTTTAAAGAAATTACATCTTAACTTACCGTTTCTCGAAGCTCTTTCGCAGATGCCAGATTCAAGGAAATTTTTAAAAGAGTTTTTGACAAACAAACGGAGGCTAGACGAGGCATTGCATGTGGAGCTAAACGCAGTGTGCTCAGCGATTCTACAAAACAAACTACCACGGAAATTAAAAGATCCAAGGAGTTTTACGATTCCTTGTTTAATTGGTATATTATCCATTGATAATGCTTTAGCAGATCTAGGGGCGAGCATCAATGTTATGCCTTATAAAATGTTTAAACAGCTAGGTCTAGGGAAACCCAAACAAAGTAGGATGAGCATTCAATTAGCTGATAAAACTATTAGAATTCCTAGGGGTATAATCGAAGATGTACTCGTGAAAATTGATAAATTCGTATTCCCAGTAGACTTTGTTGTTTTAGACATGGATGAGGACAACACGATCCCTTTAATTTTAGGAAGACCCTTTTTAGCAACAGCTAGAACTAAAATTGATGTTGGTATAGGTGAACTCATACTCCGTGTAGGTGACAAATCAATCAGTCTTCAGGCTCTCGACTCGACTAGGACATCAAGTAATCAAGGTGAGGAAATTAATTTTATCAATAACCATTCAGTTAAACCTTCTTTTCAGGAAGCATCACAGAACCACACAACTGAGCCCGATCCTAGAAATCATGACAACAAAGAAGTAATTCATGAGGATCGAAGGCTTCATATTGATGAACTAGACGAGTGGATAACACATTTCAAGGAGAAACTAGGAACACCCGAAGTAAAACCGAGGGAACCCCCAAACGAGCTTAAAGGAATAGCGAATCACTTCAAAATAGGAGATCAAGTATTGTTGGATGAGAAAGACCCTCGAGCCGCTATCTCAGACCGTAATACAAATGAAGAAATCCCTTTTATGGTACTGAATGTCTTTCCATACGGAATAGTCGAGGTAACTAATCCTGAATTCGGAACTTTTAAGGTAAACACCACTCGACTCAAACCATATATTGTTAGAATTGATAGCAGGAAAGAGGAGTTTCAACTACTCAAACCACCATGATTGTGCAAATGAAAGGTAAGTCTAGCTTAGGACTTTAAACAAGCGCTTCTCAGGAGGCAACCCGAGCACTAACTCCTTTAATTTTTATTTTTATTTCCCCTTTGTAGCATCTAACTATTAACTAACCAAAGTAAATAAAGCATAGGTTTCTGTGCCACACGGCCTTGCACACGGGCGTGGCTGTGGCCGTGTGGGCATCACGAATTTACACACTGGCATGGCAAAGGTCGTACGAGCCAAGGACAAAAAATCCCCAGATCATGGACGGCTTTAAATTGCCACGACCGTGCGATATGGCCATGGTCGACACTGAACAAGTCACACGGGTATGAGACACGCCCGTGCGATATGGCCGTGGCCGACACTGAGAAAGAGACATGGGCGTGGAGACCTCTACACAGGCGTGGGAGAAATGATCAAGTGTGGGAAAAACGAATGAGCCACCACACGACCGTGCGATACGGCCGTGAGACGCAACACGCCCACGACACACGGGCGTGGGGATGTACCAGACCTGAAATATCTATTTGAAAACACCCCTCTCCCTTTCCCACCTACTCCCCATTCCCTTTCTTCCATACCCTTTCATCCTTCCCCTTTGAATTTCCTCTCATTCTCCTGTCCTAAACTCTCCATCACCACCATCCCCATGCTGAAGAAACGGAGGGACCCTAGCACAATTGCCCGTACGAGACCAAGCCACATAAGTTCATGCCGGCCACTTCATTTACTCGTCAAGCCAAGGACATTTGAGTCAATTTATTTTACCTATGTCTTTTCTCTTCTCCTTTATTTTCCTTCTCTTTATCTTCCTTGTCCTTAAATACATAATTACTTTATTTTGAATTTTTCTTATTATTTCCTGGTTTTTTCTTCACGAGCTACCCAATTTCTTCATCTAGCGCGCAATGATTGTGGGCGACCACCATACCACCACCAGAGACGCCTCCTCCAACTTATCTTTCACCTCCGAATTAAGTTTCCACACTTCCAACTCAAGGAACCCATCCTAAATTCAGGAAGTTTCACTTCTCCACCTATATTTTGATTTTTCGTATCTATATATATATATCCTTGTACATTGAGGGCAGTGTACATCTTAAGTGTGGGGGGTGAATCTTAAAAGTGCCTAACTTTTTGCATGATTCTAAAATCCCTGAATTATGCCTTGTTTTTAAGTAATTTTCTCATGTTACGATTAGAATGAAATTTCCTTTGATTTTTGATTTTCATTAATATGTTTTGAATTAAGTCATAGATAATTATGCAGTGATGATTTAAACTTTAGGAGACTAGAGCATCAAGTAGGATAAGTCTATTTTTCAGAAGTAAATATTTTGTTAGGATTGTCTACCCGAATCTAATTATTACTTTGAAGTTTGAAATTTACAAGGTTGATATCAAAAAGCCAATAATTTTTGTGAGATTTTGAGCCTTTCAGAGCATACATTTTTTGTGCTCACTTTATTGATTATGAGTGTGTCAACATTGATTTGTTATTCTAGAACTTGCTTCGATTATACACGTCGAGACCACATCTATGATTTGATATACTGAGATGATAAATTCATTTAGGTTTTAACCCACTTACTCTATAAAAAGCCTACCTTCACAATTAACCCCTAGTGAACCCCTTTGATCTTAACAAACCATTTATTGACTCACCCACTAATATTAACCCAAAACCCATATTGTATTTGTTATCACCACTTCTCTTGACTAACCCTTTTTGTCGAGATTTGATTTGAAAAGTTGCCAAACCATGTTTTCCATTTCAGTTGTTAAATTTTTTATTATTATTGTATGATTTGTTATTAAAAAAAAATTTGAAGTATATTCATTATTAGTTCTATGATCAAGTGAGCTTATACGTTTAAATTCCACATCTTGAAGTAGAAGTTCGTAATTATTAGTAATGAAGTTTTAATTGATGTAATTATACAGGATTAGTTCATTTTTCTAGTTAGGTAAATTGTCAATTCAATCTCAATTCAAACCCTCTAATTCAGCCTTTATCCACACCTTTAACCCGAGCCCCGTTACAACCCTTTTTAAAGACCTTTTGATTTGTGTATCATCTCATATTATAATGGTGGAGATTTGATTTTCATGCAAGCCTATGGGATTAACCTTTCGTGTTCGACTTTTGAGTGCTTAATTTTGAACCTTAAACACTTTGAGTGATTTGAGTGAATCTTTAGTGAGGATGTCAACTTTTTTCGATTTTGAATTAAAGATAATTATTTAGGTAAGGGGAAACACCTATTTTTCGTAGTATAAAAACTATGAATTTGATTGTTTGAATCTTTAGGAACCTTCCGGTTAAATTATGAATGTACGAATTACCTATGAATTATGATGAAACACTGTTGATGAAGGTTATGAATTGTGGAAGTTTGTTTTAATTGTGAGTTGAGAATTTTGCTTGAGGACAAGCAAAAGCTTAAGTGTGGGGGTATTTGATAAACCGTAGTTTCTACATATTTTAATCCCACATTTAGCATGCTTTTTGGATGATTTATCCTTTGATTCGTGGAATTTGATGCTCCTAATCCTTTTATTTCATGTTTTATACTTAGAAAAGCATCGGAGGATGAAAAGAACACGAAACGGGCTAAAAATGGACCAAATGGGCCAAAGTAAGAAATCAACACGGCCTGAAGGTAGCCACACGGCCGTGCCCCTTTAGCAGGCTCGACCACGGCCTAGACTCGAATCACACGGGTGTGTTGCACGGGCGTGTCCCTGCCGTGAAAAAAAGGAATTTCACTCGGAATAGGGTACTTAGAGGCAAAGAAAGACATTCCAAAAGCCTATATAAACACCCTAAACCCAGGATCAATTAATGTAGTAATATCACTATCAAGTAGAGAAAATGTACTAGTAATGATGTCTGGCGTATTTTCTCAATCGAACAAATTCTCGTTCATACTCGGATACAGTCATATTTCCCTGCTTGAGTTCTAAAAATTCTTTCTTTTTCTAATCAATGAATCTCTGAATAACATATTTCTTTCTGAATTCAGTCTAGAAGAATTCCCATGTAACATTCTCCCTCGGTACCACTGAAGTTATGGTATTCCACTAATGATAAGCTGTGTCTTTCAGTAGAGATACTGCACATTTCAGACATTCGGCAAGTGTACAAGATAATTCATCAAAAACCCGGATGGTATTTTCCAACCAAAATTTAGCCCTTTTTGGATCATCATCTGCAGTAGCTCTAAATTCTTCTGCCCCATATTTACGAATTTTATCTACCGGAGGCTTACTAGTTCTAGCGGGTTCAGCACCCTGTGGTACCTCAGGAACCGGTTGAGGAACAGGTGGGGGAGGTCGTGGTACAACAGGGTTTGTTCTCAGATACTGTGTAAACCATTCGTTCATCATTTGATAGAAGGCTTGTTTTTCCCCCTCAGTTTGGCCCTCAGATACGGGCCTTTCACTACCAGACGCAGATGCAACTCTTTGAACTGAAGCTGAAGCATTGCTCTCAGCTTCCCCGGATTCAGCTCTAGCTCAGCGGATGACATTACTATATGAAAAACACATTTAAAATGATCAAGAGACATCACACTATCAAAATTTATATAATGGCACGTATAGCTAAACTCGTGTTTACTACATTCAATTCGAGAATTGACTAAACCGTAGCTCTAATACCACTAAATGTAACACCCTTAAACCGTATCCGTCGCCAGAATAGGGTTATGGAGCATTACCAGAACTTTCAGAACATTTACAAATAATTCATGTAAATTACTATTCATTAACCAAGATTATTGATATTGTCCCTTAAATGGACCCTCGAGGCCCAATACAAGCATTAGAATCGAGTCGGGACTTAATCGGAAACTCTATAAAATTTTCGCGAAATTACAAAATTTTTCCAAGTTGCAAGGCTCACACGCCTGTGTGGTCTGAGGGACACGCCCGTGTGACCCTAGGACACGACCGTGCTATAGGCCATGTTCGACCTCATGTAACTATCTAACTTGTGCACACGACCATGCCACACGCCCGTGTTCTAGGCCGTGTGGTTAATTAAATTCTTTCGAAATTAGGTGCAGGTTTCACACGGCCAAGACACACGCCCGTGTTCTACACCGTGTAGCACACACGGTTGAGACACACGTCCATGTCTCTACCTGTGCGGTCAATTTTGAGCATTCTATTTCTCAAAATTTAGGTGCAAGGGACACACGGCCTAACCACACGCCCATGTACCAGGCCGTGTGTCACACACGGTCTAGACACACGCCCGTGTGGACAAAATAAAGACATTTCTAGCTTTATCTCTCTCCCAAAATTACACCATTGACCTGCACTTAAAACTTACATCCAAATACCAACCATTCAAGCATTCAAATTAAGCAAATTCCATCATTCAACATAGTATACCATTACATGCATACATGTTTACCATCTTACCTTGGTTCAATCAATATGTTAGACATAATTTGATTAACTACTTAACATATATGTAGCTACCATAATGTAACATTATAAGTATATCAAAACAACCATTACTAGCCATTCCAATGGCTAGATTACAAACATCATTATCAAGCCTCTAATGGCCAAGTTGTCCTATACATGCCGTTATACCAAAATGATTTTACTATGTATACCCAAAATAAACTAGTGGATAGTGTGATGATGCTCCAATGATCTCCAACCTTCTCGATCTTTCGAGCACTATAAAATAGGGGAAAATAAAACAGAGTAAGCATTACATGCTTAGTAAGTTCATATAATAGAAAACTAAACTTATCGATCCTGTTTATTAAATATAAGCATATAGTAACATGTTTTCCATCAACTTGGCAAAATTGCCTAAATACAAACAATCAATCAAACATGTTAGTCACAAAATTTTCATATACATCAAGTAAATATAGATGAGCTCATCATACTATTTTCCTTCAAGACATCATTCATTTCATTCCATAATTCTCTTATCATGCCAAGAGTTTTGCCCGTTGAATCATTGAAGTCCCGATGGATGCTCAAGTGGTACACTCAAGGTGTATGATTCAATAACCCATCAATTATTTTTCAAGAGTACCCATTAGGGCACTTAATCAAGGAACACACTCTCGAGCCATATATCATGTAACAAGATTACCAGTCCAGGCTAAATCCTTTATTTAACGTATGCTCAGAAGAGCTCAATTAGGATTACCAGTCCAGGCTAAATCCTAATTGTAACGTATACTCGAGAGGTATTATATCAGGATTATCCATCCGAGCTAAATACTTTCTATAATGAGGTCAATATGGTTACTCGTCCGAGCTAAATCCGTCAGCAACAAATGCAGGACCTCATGCATTTCAGGAAAGCACATATATTCATCGGAATTCAATATTCAAACGGGACTTAACCCCTTTTTCACCTTTTCAAGCATGCATTCAATTTTTGATTATAGCAATCAACTAATTCACATCAATATAAGTCACATTACATACAAACACAATATTCAATTAACCATATTCACATGCTCGATTAAGTTAGACGAACTTACCTCGACACTTGTTCGCGTATAAAATCTACTAATCTGAAACCTTTTCTTTTCCTCGGTCTAACCTCGAATTTGTGTTGTCCGAATCTATATAAATAACTTTAATCATCAATTTCACACATTTCATATTCATTTGGACTCAATTTACGTCCAAGGCAAAATTACCATTTTGCCTTTAACTTTTCCATAAATTCCAATTTCATCCCTAGGCTCTAAAAATGAAATTTATGCAATTTATTCCCTATTATAAGTCTAACCGAAATTTCAATGTAGAATTTACATCATATATTTTCTATAAATTTTAGAATTTTTCATCAATTTTAACAACTTTACATTTTAGTCCCTAAATCATGTTTTCATCAAAAATCACTTTGTAAAAGTTGTTTATCAATCAACAACCTTTTATTTTCTACCATAAATTTCTAATTTTCAGCATATTCATCCATGACCAAAATTTCATACTTTGATAACTTTTCAAATTGATCCCCCAAATTGATAGATTAAACTATCCCGATTTCAAAAATATAAAAATTACTAAAAACGGGACAAGGAAACATACCCAATTAAGCCATGAAAGTTACTTCTCTCTCTCCTAGGGTTTCCATGTGTTTTAGGTTGAAGATGTTATAAAAAATAAGATGATATCTTTTATCATCTTTTAATTAATTTAATTATTTCTAATTTCCAATTTAGTCCTTACCCTTTTTCTAAATTTCCATGGATGAGTCACCAAAATATCTACATACTTTTCTTTAATGGTCTAATTATGATATAAGGACCTCAAGTTTTGAATTCCATAGCTATTTAATCCTTATAGCTACTAGAATTCAACTTTTGCATTTTATGCGATTTAGTCCTTCTCGTAATTAAGCACATAATCAGTAAAATTTTCTTATTAGAATTTTCTCATGACATTTCTAACATATTATGGACCATGTAATAAAATAAAAATAAATTTTATTTTCGGATCGGATTTGTGGTCTCGAAACCACTGTTCCGATTTCTCTGAAAAATGGGCTATTACATTGGGTGCGAGATTCATTAAGTTGGCTACGGGCCATGATATTGGCACTTAGGGTGCGAGACTCCCGAGTATCCGACTTTTATTCCAAATGGTTCAACGGGTATATCAAAGATATGAATTGGTGAGAATAGGTACGTATCGGTACAAGTATGTACGGAAACTGAATGTACATTGATCATATGAAAGGTTTAAGTTTATTGTTAAATAGATGATTGAGTATAAGTTAACACTTTGTTATATATATTTTATGGTAAGTTTATGCATATTTTGAATGGAAATTAAATGGTAAATTTTGCTTATTATTTACATACGAGCTTACTAAGCTATAAAGCTTACTTTGTTTATTTTACCAAGTTTCATAGTGATTTTAAAGCAAGCTCGGATTCGGGGATCGTCGGAGACTTCGTCACACTATCCAACTACTACTTTTGGTACTTTTGAAACTAAGTTTTTTGTCATATGGCATGCATAAGAGTTTGGTCATTTTGATATGTATTTGGTGTTGGATATAACCATTTGAGTTGGCTTGTTTTGGTTGATTTGATTTTATGTATTGCCTTGTAATTTGGCTTATTTTGGCAAATATGGTGATGTATATATATACGTTAATGCTCTTTGGTGATGAGGTTTATATTTACTTATTGAATGCCTAGATGAGATATGGTAGTGAAGGTAGCAAATTGCTTAGTGTATGCCTTATTGTGGATTTGTATATTGAGTACCATATGAGTGCATTAAGAGTTATGATATACATGTAGTTTTAGGTAAAGTTGTGCACAATTGAAAGTGACAAATTAGGTGTTTTGATATTGTGAAAATTTTATGCTTTGAATTGGCATGTTTTGGTCTTAGTTGTGCTTGAATTGGATGCCCATATATGCTTTGATTGTGTGCCAATTGAGTTGTATAGGTGTGTGAAAATTTGGGTGGCAAGATGGCTTGGTAAATAGCCTATTTTTGTCCACACGGGTAAAGACCGTGTGTCCTCTGGTGTTGAATTAGAAACCAAGTCAGTATGCTCCACACGGCCTCACACACGAGCATGTGACTTAGCCGTGTGGCATAAGTCAGTATACCCTATAGGTTTGGCACGGCCTAGCACACGGCCTTGTACACGGGTGTGTATGGCCATAATTAGGGTACACGGGCTAGTCACACGGGCTTGTGTGTTGGCCATGTGACCCAAGTTAGAGAGTTACACGGGGTCGGACACGGGTTGGGACACGACCCTGTGATCCCATTTTGAATGTCCACACGGCCTGCGGCACGGACCTATCTTTGGTCGTGTGAGACACACGGCCGGGCCACACGGGCGTGTGTCCCCTTTTTTTGGGAAAATTTTCTAAGTGATCTGATATGTCTCTAACTAACTATAACCACAATAAAGGCAAGCGCACCTATCGTTTAATAGTATAGTTATGGTAAGACCGGAAATATCATATCCACAAGGACCAAGAGTACTAGTAATTACTATCTTCCTATTATCTAGCCTAAGAATTGGAGTGGTTTCTTTTAAACTAAAATTAATTAAAAACACGACAGAGAATGAATTGGGAAAATGCTTTTAGACAACTTTATAAAAGAGACAATACCCAAGGAAGAATCCACCTATACTTCACTTATTACTTCTAACTCATACAATTTATTCACTTGACTTAATTCGTAGAAATCCCTAAATTATGTTAATATCTTTTTCGAGACTAAAAACAACTGACTCTAGGTTGATTAATTGAAATCTCTTTCTAATTAAAACCTCTATTATCGCATTAACTCGATCTATGGATTTTCCTATTTGATTTGACTCTAATCCGGCAGATTTATGTCGCCCTATTTCTAGGGTTGCAATCGACTCCGCTTAATTGTGTTGATCTACTCCTAAACAGGAACTTTTGCTCCTCTGAATAAGTACATTCGACTTGAATCAATAACCTGAATTATCAAAACAAGAATAAGAACTCACAATTAAGAATAAGAACAAGTATTTATCTTATAAATCAAATAGTAATAAGATCCATCTTAGGTTTCATCCCCTCAGGTATTTAAGGGATTTAGTTCATACTGATAGAGGGAAACATCTTAAAATAAGGAAAACTATAAAACATAAGAAAACCCAAAACACTTCAAGAGAAATTGATAGGAGATCTTTAGTCTTGATGGAGATCCTTCCTCCGAGCTACTCCCGATGGCTGTCTTCGAGTATTTTTTGCTTTCTACTCTTTGTGTCCTCTTAGGTCCTCCCCTAGGGTGTTTATATAGGCTTTGGAGCACCTTTCTTGGCCCACAAGTAGCCTTTTTCGAATAGAATTGACTTGGGTTCGGTAGGGACACGCCCGTGTACGATAATCCAGGCCGTGTTTGCTTCTGCTCGTCACACAAGGCCGTGTGGTCTGCCCGTGTGAGGTAGTCCAGGCCGTGTTGATTTCTGAGGTAGGCCTATTTTGTCCCTTTTTGGCCCGTTTCTCGTTCTTTTTGACTCCCTAAGCTCTCCTGAGTGTAAAACATGAAATTAAAGGATTAGGAGCATCGAATTCGTTAAATCTAATAAAAAATTCATCCAAAAATAAGCCAAGCATGGGGTCAGAATATGTATAAATTGTGGTTTATCAAATATCCCCACACTTAATCCTTTGCTTGTCCTCAAGCGAAATCCTCAACTCACAATTAAAATTAACTTCCTCTATTCATAATTCTCATCAATAATGTCTCATCATAATTCACAGATAATTCATACATTGATAATTTAATTCAAAATCAACAAGAATTGACATCCTCACTAAATATTCACTCAAATCACTCAACATGTTTAAGGTTCAAATTAAGCACTCAAAAGTCAAACATGAAAAGTTATTACCATAGGCTTGCATGAAAATAAAATCTCCACCACTGTAAAATGAGATGATACACAAATCAAAAGGTCTTAGAAAGGGTTGTAACGGGGCTTGGGTTAAAGGTGTGGATAAAGGCTAAATTAGAGGGTTAGAATCGAGATTGAATTGACAATTTACCTAACTAGAAAAATGGACTAATACTGAATAATTACAACAAATACGAGCTTCTTCTCAAAATGTGGAATTAATCGCTTAAGCTCAAATAACATAGAACTAATAATGAATAAATTTCAACTTTTTTTTAAGAACAAGTAAGAGTTTAACAACAGAAATAAAGAACATAGTTAGGCAACTGCTCAAATCAGATCTCAACAAAAAGGAGTTAATACAACAGGGAAAATTCTTAATGAATCAAAAAGAATGAGTTTTGGGTTAATATTAAGGGTGTATCAAGAAACGGTTTATTAGAATCAAAGGGGTTCACTAGGGGTTAATTATGATGGTAGGCTTTTTGGGGTAAGTGGGTTAAAACCTAGGTGCCTTTATCATCTCAGTATATCAAATCAAAAGTGTGGTCTCGACATGCATAATCGAAGCAAGTTCTAGAATAACAAATAAATATTGACACACTCATATCCAGCAATAAAGTGAGTAAGAAAAGTAGATGCTCATAAAGGCTCAAAATCTCACAAAATATATGGTTTTTGATGTCAACCTTGCAAATTTCAAACTCCAAAGTAATATTTAAATTTAGGGAAACAACCTAACAAATTTTTAATTCTGAAAATAGATTTATCATACTTGATTCTCTAATATCTTAGAGTTTAAACCATCACTGCACAATTACCTATGACTTAATCCAGAACATATCAATGAAAGTCATAAGTCAATAGAAGTTTCATTCTAATAGTAATGTGAGAAAATTACTTAAGAACAAGACATAATTCAGGGATTTTATGATAATACTATAATTAACCTCCCCACACTTAAGACGTACATTGTCCTCAATGTACAAAGAAAGATAATAGCAATGTAAGCATAAATTTATAAGAGAGGGAAGGAGGTGAAACATCCTGAATTATGGATGAAATCCTTAGGGAGTGAAAATTGTAGAAATAGATCCAATGATAAGCATGATGAACTAGGCAGTGGTGAAGGTGGGGGAGAATACTCCGGTAGTTTGTTCATTCCTTAATAGCACATTGAACCTTTTGAAACTGCGGAGTCATCAGTAAAGGTTTAGAGAGTTTTATTCATTGACTTTGTTATGGTTACTCGATAATAAACAGAAAGAGATATAAATGAATCAAAATATACTAATATAAATTAAAGACAAGAAAGATAAAGAGAAAGAGTTTAAAAATTAAATTAAAATAAAATAAAAAAATAAATGGACTCAAAGGTCCTCATCGGCAGATGGGTCGCGAGGTGGGGGTGGTGGTGATATGTGAAAATGCTAACAAATCTGTTGTAGAGTCATCTCGATGCCATCGAATTGTCAAGCGTTGTCATTAAATTGTTGAGTGCAGTACTGCTCGAAATGAGTGAAACGCTCAGAGATGTCAGTCAGGTAAGCAGCTGTATGAACTAGTCGGTGAGGCGGTGATGGCGCAGAAGGTTACTCCTCATGATGTAAAGGGACATCATCAGTAATGTCCTCTGAGTCGTCCTGCTCGGTGGCTTGCGATAGACGATACTGAGGAGGATCAAACCCACGACGACGCTCAATCATCCTCCTATGAAGCATCATCGAGATGCCCTGTGGGGACATCTGCCCAATAAGCGTGAGCGAGGAGGACTGAGCTGCGGTGTTGAGGAGGCCAAAGTATCGAGCTAGGCACGTCACATATGGGCCAACGGAGAGGACCCCCTTCCTATGTCGCTCCGTCTGATGCCGAATGGTGAGTGCGATGAAGTAGGTAAATAAAAAACGTGCCCATGTGCCATGCACCATAAAAAGTAGGCGTCGTGAGTGTTGATGATGCCAGTGCTCTCTCGCCTACCCGTCAAAGTATGAGCCAGGATGGCGTGTAAATACCTCAAGGATGGAGCGAGAGCTGAAGCCTTGGAGCGACTGGGATCGTAGGTAGCCGAGGCAGGGACTAAGTCTCTCCAATAGGAAGAAGGGGAGTAGTGGATGTAGCGATGGAGGTTTTCGAAGTTGTCGTCCTCCATGAATTCCTCGGTATAAAGTCGCAAGGCGACCCTAAACTCTAGGATACTCATCTCTCGTATGAGGCCTCCAAGGCGAAACTGGACTGTTCCTGGGTCGTCAAAATTTTACATAACTGTCTGAAGGTGGAAGGTGGAACAGAGATCCAAAGTAACCTCTAGATAGGTCGGCTCGACAATCTCGAAGAAGTGCCCCCGTGGGTCAGTAGTTAAGAGGGCCCGAACTGCGTCAGGTAGCTTGACTTGCTCCAAGGCGGCCCAATCAATACATCTACCAACACCGAGGGGTCGTGCACGAAGTATCTAAAAAAGTTCCTCCTGGGGTCCCAGGGGAAACTGTAGGAAAGGATGGCGCACTTCGGCAGAGGCGCTCGAGGAGGTCGCACCGAAACCCTTCCGCTTTTTTGAAGCAGGGACGGCGGTCTTTTACCCACGTGGGGGAGTCAATGCGTTCCTGAAAATGTAAAAGATTTTCAATTAGTGAGTCAAGCATCACTAAAGTCAGGGATGTAGGATCCTAGTAATAATAGAAAGTACTACTATTCTAATAAAGAATCATTATATTTTTGTAACAAGAATCAGAAATAGATAGCTAATCCTAATGCTAAGAACTAGGAACACATCATTCAACCTAATAATGTAAGAACTAGTGAGCAAGGAAATTAAATACAATACACTAAGAATGTTTCATAGTAATTATAAAAACTAATTAACCATGAGTGAGTAAAGAATAATAGGAGATAACAAATAAATGAAGAGAAGAGGAATTAGCTAGCAAATAATAAGAAAACTGAACTAGCAAATGGAAATATCAATATATTAAGCATAAATAATTAGAGGAAATAAACATAAAATAACTGAATAAAGAGAATAAAAATTAGCAAAATAATGAAAAAAATCTAATCTAACTAAAATTAATGATGAAGAGAATAATAATCAACAAAATAATTAAAAATAATTAATAGAATAAAATAAAATAAAAAATATGAATGAAAATGGAGGGGAAGAAAATGGTGACCAATGGTGGGGTGGTGGGAGGAGTCGCACGAACGTGGTGGTGGAGCACGGGCGTGGTGGTCGCGCACGGGCACGTACTACAGAGGCTGGTGTGCGTAGATAAGAAAGGAAAAGGGAAGGGGGAAAGAAAAATGAGGGAAGGAGGAGAAAGGTGAAGCAATGGGAGGAGGAGGAGTCGACGGTGGCCGGAATAGAGGAGAAGGAGTAGAGAGGTTGTTTGGTGAGAGCGGCTAGGGTTTTGGGGGGGAATTTGGGGAAGAAAATGAACAGTGGTCGGGGTTTAAATAGGGATTGGGACACACGGTCAGGAGCCACGCCCGTGTGCCCTGTTTTTAGCCCGTGTGTTTCGTAAATGTTGGGTTAGGGCGTGTCCGAATCATGGCCCACGCCCGTGTTCCCTGGGCGTGTTGGATCACACGGCCGAATCACACGGCCGTGTTGTAACATCCCTATTTAGGGCCTAGTCAAAATAGTGGTGCGAGACCACAAATTCGAGGTATATGTATGAGTTTTGAGGTTTATGCTATGTTTGCATGTTAGTGTAAAAGTTTCATGAAGCAATTTTGTTAAATTGCGGTTGAATTGTCCAAAAGGACTAAATTGAAAAAGTTGCAAAATGTGAGATTCTAAAAGCTAATTGTATGAAATAGCTTTGGATTAACAATTAGAGGTCCTTAAATAGTAATTTTCCCAAATTCTAATTTTTGGACAAAAATGGGCATGAGTGGATGATATTGGAAAGTTTAGTGAGAAGGGGCATTTTGGTCATTTATCAATTAAATGATTAAAAATGGGAAAAGATGATAGAATTTCATTCATCTTCTTCTCCAAGCTGCCGAAATTTGAAGGGAGCCATTGTTAGGGTTCTTCAATTTTTCAAGCTTGCTAGTAAGTGCATCCTAGCCCCGTTTTTGATATTCTTCGTATTTTTGAAGTCCTAGTAACATGAGTAAGCTATTTTTAGCTATATGTTGAGCTAGGATTGATGTTCAAAAATGTACCCATGTATGACATGCATGTATTTTGATGTTTTATCGAAGAATATGAAAGCTTGATGTAGTAGAAACATCTTTTGCTAAGTGATTTCCATGAAAAAAATGCATGTAGGGACTAGTTTGTGAAAGTCTTGACATTGGTCATACATGAACGATTTAGTGAGAATTGATGATTGCCTTAGTTGAGTAAATGATTCGGCTAAGCATGAAAGGCTAGAAAGTTGAATGAAAATCACTTTACGAGCCTTGGGACAAAAGTGTAAATATGAGAAAGTTTAGGGGCAAAATGGTAATTTTGCTGAAGTATGAGATAAGGGTCAATTTAGTCAATGTGTGTATTGAACAGGTTGATTTATCATTTTAGATCAAGAAAGACGAAGCCCGGATCATAACCGAGGCAAGGGTAAGGTCGTGGACTAAATTGCACATCTCCATACTTTTTGAGTACCGAAGTAAGTTTACGTTTAAACGATGCATTTATGCGTATACATTGTTAATGCTAGCGAATGTGTAGCATGGTTGACAACCTATTCGATTCTAGTGGAATGAATGAGATAGTAGTTGTGAATGGATGAATGTATTACAAAGTAGACATGTGAATGTGTAGTAATACTGCTTGATGGTGGGCTAAGTGCGATACCACCTTGATACTTAACAATGATGGGCTGTGTGCGATACTATTGTTAAGCATATTATTTAGTGAGCTATGTGCGAAATCACTATAATTATCCTTTGTGGTAGGCTATGTGCGATACTACCTCATGATCTGATTGTGGTGTGCTAAGTGCGAAACCACCGAGTAATCTAGCTATGTGGATGTATTATTGAGAAATAATGATGTGTTGTATTTTGAGTAAATGTGATATTGAGTGCAGGGGTGCATGTCAATGATTATGAGTATGTGACTCATGATGTGTTGGAGATGTGGTAAGGGATAGAAAGAGTAAGCATAGTAGTGGATGTGAATTACATATGTTAGTATAATGCTAATTATTGTTTAGCTTATACTAGAATGCTTAAATTGTTTATGTGTAAACTTACTAAGCTCAAAGCTTACTCCTTTCTTTTCCCTTGTCTTATAGAGAACAATGATTGAATCGTGATACGCGGATTAATCGGAAGATCGCCCACACTATCAACACACTCTAGTACATTGGACTTAATGTTTTGTATATGGCATGTATAGAGGCTAGACACGTTAGGGTATTTTGTTGTTTTGGCTAAGATGTGTTGGCCTTTAAATGGATAATCAATTTTGTATAATGCCATAGTTGATGGCTACATTATTATATGAAAAGATGTATTTATCCATGTAAGATTATGTTCATTATGAGTTGGTTATGGATGTGTTGAATGAGTACTTGTTGTGTATGCTAGAGGGGTGAGAAGGGCATGAAAAATAGCTTTGTTCTTGTCCATGAGGGTAGACACACGGGCGTGTGTCTAGGCCATGTGTGACACACGGCCAGCCCATGGGCATGTGACTTGGCCGTGTGTCCCCTGCATGTTAGCATTTTAAGTCAGAATAGACCACGGGCTAGCCACACGAGCGTGTGCCTAGGCCGTGTAAAGTGGTCAATGTTCACCACGGATGGAGAACACGGGCGTGTCTAGGCCGTGTGAATTTAGTCAGTGTCGACCACGGGTGGAAGACACGGGCATGTCTTGAGGGCACACGAACGTGTCCCATTCCATATGGGCGTGTGACTCTTGTCTAAGTGAAAGAAATTTTAAGATCGATAAAGTTTCGGTAAAGGCTCGGAAGCTCTCGTATGTATGTTTAAGACCCCATAGGTCCTTAATGAGGTAGTTGTGGTAGCTATTGAGAGTAGTCACGTTGAGCCTAAGTGGCGATCAAGTGGTTTTAACTCGGTAATGCCTCAGGCCCGGTTCCGGTGTAGAATACGAGTAAGGGGTGTTACACGTGTGATGCTCCGTTCGTTTCTCCCACACCCGTGTAGAGGTTCACACACCCGTGTTAATTAATCAGTATCGACCACGGCCTATAGGTACGGCCGTGTCGCACGCCCGTGTGACCTACTCAGTCTCAACCATGACTTCTAAGCACGGGCGTGTCGCACGCCCGTGTCACTTACTCAGTATCGCCCACGGTCTTACGGTACGCCCGTGTGGTTTTATCTCATCCCGTGTTCTTTAGTCAGTTTCGACCACGGCCGTGTTTTGGGAAAAAAGTTTGTCCTGTTTCCGCACGGTCTCCGCCACATCAATGTACCTACTCGTGTTGTCCACACGTCCACGGCCACGCCCGTGTGCAATGCCGTGTGGGTAGGGAAACCTGCGCCTATTAATTTGGTTAGTTTTTAGTTAGGTGCTAAAAATTGAAAATATGGACATTAATGAGGTTAGTGCTCGGGTTGCCTCCCAAGAAGCGCTTATTTAGAGTCTAAGCTCGACTCACCTTTCATTCGCATAATCATGGTGGTCCGAGGAGTTGAAACTCCTCATTTCGTATGGGAAAATATTAAGTACTGTGAAAGGGGTTGTTCCATTAGGTTCAGAAGTGGCAACACGAGGATCTGCATTATCCATTAGAACTCGGTCTACAACATTAATTTGACTCGCTCGTCATGACTCTGCTTTGGTTCATCGTGCACTTTCAATTTCTCCTTAAACTGTGTTCGCCATTCATCTAGTTCCTCGATCTGGAGCCTTCGTTCCTCATGAATAGTTCTGTTCTCAATATGAGAGCTAGACCATGGCTCTGTCATCTTTTTCCGAGGAATTACCTGAAAAGAAGATTGAACATTAAGTTCATTTACATTAACAGGACTTGTATCATCTTGATCACTAGATATTCTGACAGAATCACGTGCTTGGAGTTTAATCATGTCATCACCTACACGAATTATTAATTCCCGTGTACCAACATCAATAATGGTCCTAGCAGTTGCTAAAAAGGGTCGTCCTAAAATTAAAGGAACGTCACTATCCTCATCCATATCTAAAACAACAAAGTCTACTAGGAATATGAATTTATCAATTTTGACTAGCACATCTTCAATTATACCCCTAGGAAATCCAATGGTTTTATCAGCCAATTGAATGCTCATCCTAGTTTGTTTGGGTTTCCCAAGACCTAGCTATTTAAACATTTTATAAGGCATAACATTGATACTTGCCCCTAAATTAGCTAAAGCGTTATTAATAGATAAACCACCAATTAAGCAAGGAATCGTAAAACTCCCTGGATCTTTTAATTTGCAAGGTAGATTATTCTGTAAAATTGCTGAGCAAACTGCATTTAGCTCCACATGCGACGCATCGTCTAACTTCCGTTTGTTTTCCAAAAGCTCTTTTAAAAATTTTACTGAATTGGGCACTGCGAAAGAGCTTCAATAAACGGTAAGTTAATATGTAATTTTTTTAAAAGTTTAAGAAATTTACCGAATTGTTCATCTGTGCGGTCTTTCTTCCTCGCATTGGGATATGACACACGAGGTTTGTACTCTGTACTTACCAGTTTTGGTTTATTATGGCTTACCTCAACCTTACCTTTATCTACCACGTTTTCTTGCCTCAGTTTTGGTTCGTCTAACCCTTCACTATCGTGAGAAGTAATGGCATGAAGTTGCTCCTTTGGGTTAGTTTCAGTGTTGCTTGGAAGGCTGCCTTGTGGTCGTTCAGAGATCAGCTTAGCAAGCCGACCTATTTGGTTTTCGAGCCCTTGAATTGATGCCTGCTGGTTTTTGAGTGCTGTTTCAGTGTTTTGAAAATGGGTTTCTGACACTGAGATGAATTTTGTTAGCATCTTCTCAAGGTTCGACTTGTTCTCCTGTGGGTAGGGTTGCTGTTGAAAGCCTGGAGGGAGTTGTTGTCTCTAATTTCCTTGACCACCCCATGAGAAGTTTGGGTGGTTCCTCCAACCTGGATTGTAAGTGTTACTATAGGGATTATTCTGAGGTCTAGAATTTTTACCCATATAGTTCATCTATTCACTTTCTATGCCAGGGTTGTAGGATGGATATTCTGTATTGGTCTTCCCTCCTCAATTTGTATCGTACTGCATCACTAGATGTACCTGCAAAGAACCACACAAACCATCAATATTTTTATTTAAAAGCTCTACCTGGTTTGATAGCATGGTGACTGCGTCGAGGTTGAAAACACCGGCTACCTTTGTTGGCTTCGTCCTTATAACTTGCCACTGATAGTTATTCCGTGACATCTCTTCAATGAATTAGTAGGCAGCCTCAGGTGTTTTGTTGTTTAGTGTACCGTCGGCGGCTACATCTATCAATTGCCTCGTTGAGGGGGTTCACACCATTGTAAAAGGTTTGAACCTGTAGCCATAATGGTAACCCATTGTGAGGGCATCTTCTCAGTAGATCCTTGTATCTCTTCCATTGATCGTAAAGTGTTTCTAAATCCATCTGCACAAAAGAAGAGATATCATTCCTCAACTTAGCCGTTTTAGCCGGTAGAAAATATTTAAGTAAAAATTTCTCAGTCATTTGTTCCCATGTAGTGATTGATCCTCGTGGTAACGAGTTCAACCACTATTTAGCTTTGTTCCTCAACGATAAGGGAAAAAACCGAAGGCGAATGGCATCGTCAGAAATGCCATTTATTTTGAAAGTATCACAGAATTCTAGAAAATTTTCTAAATGAATATTTGGGTCTTCGTCCTGCAAACCATCAAACTGAACAAACTGTTGAATCATTTGAATAGTGTTAGGTTTTAGTTCAAAATTATTTGCAGCAATAGCAGTACTAACAATACTCAATTTAGCCCCAGTTAAATTAGGCTTAGCATAGTCATACATAGTACGAGGAGCAGGATTTTCGGCAACCACCGGAGGTAGCGGATTATTATCAGCCATCTCCTCTATAGTATTAGTATCATCCTCTTGCTATTCCTCTATATATTGTAGACTTCGCCATATCTCCCTACGATTTCTGCGAGTGGTGCTTTCTATCTCACTATCAAAAAGCAAAGGTCCTGACGGGTTTTTTCTAGTCATAAACTAAAATTACCTGCCAGAAGCAAATAAAAGGAAAGTTAGCAAATTAAAATAAAATAAAAAAGAAAATAAATTGCAATAAAAATTAATAATGGCTAAAGTAATAAAAATTTAGTGTTCCTAATATCTTAGTCCTCGGCAACGGCGCCAAAAACTTGATGTGTCTCTAACTAACTATGATCACAATAAAGGCAAGCGCACCTATCATTTAATAGTATAGTTATGATAAGACCGGAAATATCGTATCCACAAGGACCAAGAGTACTAGTAATTACTATCTTCCTATTATCTAGCCTAAGAATTGGAGTGGTTTCTTTTAAAATAAAATTAATTAAAAACACGACAGAGAATGAATTAGGAAAATACTTTTAGACAACTTTATAAAAGAGGCAATACCCAAGGAAGAATCCACCTAGACTTCACTTATTACTTCTGATTCATACGATTTATTCACTTGACTTAATCCGTAGAAATCCCTAAATTATGTTAATATCTCTTTCGAGACTAAAAAGAACTGACTCTAGGTTGATTAATTGAAATCTCTTTCTAATTAAAACCCCTATTATCGCATTAACTCGATCTATGGATTCCCCTATTAGATTTGACTCTAATCCGGCAGATTTATGTCGCCCTATTTCTAGGGTTGCAATCAAATCCGCTTAATTGTTTTGATCTACTCCTAAACAGGGACTTTTTCTCCTCTGAATAAGCATATTTGACTTGAATCAATAACCTGAATTATCAAAACAAGAATAAGAACTCACAATTAAGAATAAGAACAAGTATTTATCTTATAAATCAAATAGTAATAAGATCCATCTTAGGTTTCATCCCCTCAGGTATTTAAGGGATTTAGTTCATACTGATAGAGGGAAACATCTTAAAATAAGGAAAACTACAAAACATAAGAAAACCCAAAAACTTTAAGAGAAATTGATAGGAGATCTTTAGTCTTGATGGAGATCCTTCCTCCGAGCTGCTCCCGATGGCTGTCTTCGAGTATTTTCTGCTTTCAACTCTGTGAGTCCTCTTAGGTCCTCCCTTAGGGTGTTTATATAGGCTTTGGAGCACCTTTCTTGGCCCACAAGTAGCGTTTTCCGAATAGAATTAGACTTGGGTTTGGCAGGGACATGCCCGTGTGACACGCCCGTGTTCGATAATCCAGGCCGTGTTTGCTTCTGCTCGTCACACACGACCGTGTGGTCTGCCCGTGTAAGGTAGTCCAGGCCGTGTTGATTTCCGAGGTAGGCTTATTTTGTCCCTTTTTGGCCCGTTTCTCGTTCTTTTCGACTCCCTAAACTCTCCTGAGTGTAAAACATGAAATTAAAGGATTAGGAGCATCGAATTCATCAAATCTAATAAAAAATTCATCCAAAAATAAGCCAAGCATGGGGTCAAAATATGTATAAATTGTGGTTTATTATGATCTAAAAGGTTTCTAAAGTTATCAGTTTAGTCCTGAACCACCCTGAATGCATGTTTTGGGCCTCGTAGGCTCGTATTAGGGACAATATGATTGGTTGTGAATGAATTGCATTTGAATTGACTAATTGTATGAGAAATGTATGTTTAAATATGTGATATGTTTGGTATGCTCCGTAACCATATTCCGACGTCGAATACGGGTGAGGGGTGGGACAATAGTACTCCCCCAAACCTAAGGGATGCATTGTCCTCAATGCATTTGCATGCAACAAAAATATAGCTTTGGATAGACAAATGTCATGGAAAAATGAAATGAAATGAATGATCATTAAAAGAAAAGAGAAAAAAAGAACTAATCTGGCTTAGGCTGGATTGTAGGTACTTTATTCAGTTCTTCATGTGGACTTACGGGCACTGACCTTATACCACATCTTCCTTTTCAAGGGGTTTCCATCTTCGCGTTCCTTCTCAGTTTCTATGAGATCATCGATCAACTGATCAATCACACAATCCTGTGCAGTCACCAAGGCTGATGGGGATGGTGGTACAGGAGTTTTGTGTTTTGTGGTGGCAGGTGTTGTAGCAGTAGTAGGGTCATTTTGTCCTTCCTTTCCTTCTTCTTTATTCTTCCCAGGCTCAATGAATGCTGACTTCTTGGTTTCCTTAGTAGCTTGTCCAACATTAGCATGGGTCTCTTCCTTTTCTGAGTCAGCTCCAGTAGTAGTTGGAGCTGGTTCTGCTTCAGTCTCAGTAGATGGGAGCAAAACCGTGGGGTAGATAGGGAATTCTGACATTGGTTTCAAAAAATTCTTTTGCAAAGATTGCTTAGTTTCCAAATCTCCATCCCTCACATAAGACCAAAAAATGAGCCTGCTGCTCTTTAGTCTAGACCAACTCTTTAACTAGTTGGTACTGTTGACTTTCAAACAAGGACATCCTTTGCTCTAGCTGCTTCAGGGAATTCAATATTTGCTGGTCGAATGAGCCCCAAGGGACTGAAGGTGTTGCTATGAGAACGCACGTGGCAGTAAAAGCCTGACTTTATTGAGTTGCCGAGGCAGTATCCATGCCTCGAAGCTTGGAAAAAATTGCCCTTATTAGTCCACCCTTATTAAGAGTAATATCCTCAGCATCAGTAAGAAGAACATTAGCAATCTTGCATAATGCAGTAGCAAGAGAAGGAAAATTTAAACTTCCGACATTATTCTCAACACAATGATGGACTTTCTGAAAAATGATACTTCCTACATTAATCGTTCTTCCTTTTATAATAGAGTGCAACAATAGCATCCTTTCCTTAGAAACAATTGTATTGTGTGTGGATGGCATAAACCGACTTTTTAAGAAATGATACCACACTTTCCCAACCAGTTTCAGTGAAGCCCTTTCAACAGTGTAGCATTCCTGACTAGAGAAAATCCATTGTGTGCCCTCGACACATAAATCCTTCAAAACTTGTGTTAAACCCTTAACTGTGATGTTATCCACAAACTCAGTATGTTCATATTGTACCTCTTTAAGGCTAAACTGGACATTTATATGGTCCTCGTCAAATGGTATAGAGGTACCCCTCACATAAACGAAAAGAGAATAATGGGAGTTCACATGGGCATAGAACTCCCTAACTACTCTGCCCAAAATATCCTTTGGGTGCAAGCAAAAAATACCCCCATGCTACTCTAATATCGACGACACAAACTCGCCATACTCTATTTAGGGTTTGTCCTTAAATAAGAATCCTTGCTTAAAACAAAAGGGACACTTTAGAATATTATTTGAGTACCTTATAGCCATAGCAGAGTTGGAGAATGTATTTGGTTGAGAAGCTTTCTTAACTTGAGCCATTAATAAAGAACAAAGAGAAATCATTGAGAGATACAGTGTAAAGAAAATGGAGTAGAGGTTGAAGATAAAGAAACCGTAAATGTGAGAGCTTTATGAGAAACGTAAAATTTGAATAGTTAGGAAGAGGGAAATAAGGGGGTCCATGATGAAAGTTTTAGGGAAGATGAAATGTGCTAGAGAAGTTTGTGACGTGGCGAAAATAAAAGAAAGAAATTATTGGGGGAAAATAAAATGACCTAGCCCTACACTATAGGTTGGCTCCCTAAGGCTCCCCAAAAATTATTAGGTTTATCTGCTTAAGGACTCTCTCCTTTGGACTTTTCTACCTGGTCAACCCTTGATAGTTTAACACCTTATCACCTAGTTTTTCACAGCATAATGCTCCTCTGTAATGCCACGACAACAGTCCTCCCAGTACACAGTAAGATGTTTGGTCTTTTATCCTACCTGTGAAAAGTTACACTAAAAAATCAGAAATGAAATAAAAATTTAACACATAACCAACAAATAGAAATAACTAAAAAAATGAATTTAAAGTAAATAAAATAAATAAAATAAAATAAAAAATTTCTAACTCAATCATTTCGAGGATCGATGCTCTGCTTATCACACTCTACATGAGCACCCCAGTAGTGTTTTGAGCGTTGTCCATTAACTTTGAAAGTAACACTCATTTTCATGTCTTTGATATCAACAACTCCGTGTAAGAAGACATGAACTACTTCAAAAGGACATGACCATCAAGATTTCAATTTATCAAGGAACAATTTGAGTTTAGAATTAAATAGTAATACCTGCTGTACTGGTTCAAATTGCCTTGGCATAATTCTTTTATTATGCCAATGCTTGGTCTTTTCCTTGTGTAGTCTAGCATTTTCATATGCTTGTGCCCGAAACTCTTCCATTTGATTCAACTCTAACAACCTTTTACTGCCAGTAGCGGCCCAATCCATGCTCAGCTTCTTTATAGCCCAAAATGCTTTATGCTCAAGCTTAACAGGTAAGTGACATGGCTTCCCAAAAACAAGTTTAAAAGGCAAAATACCTAATGGTGTTTTAAATGCAGCCCGATAAGCCCACAAAGCTTCATTCAGTCTGGTGGCCCAATCTTTATTAGATGGATTCACCACTTTTTCCAAAATTTGTTTAATTTCCCTATTAGAAATCTCAGCTTGTCCATTCGTCCGGGATGATATGTCGTAGCAATCTTATGATTCACCCCATACCTGTGCAAGGCATTGGCCACCAGTTTACAATGAAAATGGGATCCTTCATCGCTGATAATGGCTCTAGGTGTACCAAATCTTGTAAAAAGGTTTTTATGTAGGAACTTCAGTACTGACTTAGCATCATTAGTAGCTAAGGCTACAGCTTCTACCCATTTAGAAACGTAATATACCGCCAAAAGTCTGTATGATTTGCCTACTGATGGTGGCAATGGACCCATAAAATCTATTCACCATATATCAAATAACTCAACTTCCAGTATACTTTGCAGCGGCACTTCATGTTTCCTAGATAGCTTCCCCGCTCTCTGAAAACGGTCACACGATTGAAAAAATTCATGAGCATTTTTGAATAAATTTGGCAAATAGAATCCCGACTGAAGCACTTTAGCGGCGGTTCTCATTCCTCCAAAATGTCCTCCATAAGAAGCGGAATGACAATGTTGCAAAATATTGTGTATTTCGTTGTTAGGGACACACTTCGAAATGATTTGATCGACACAATGTTTAAATAAAAAGGGTTCATCCTGATAATAGTGCTTAGCATCATGAAGAAATTTCCGCCTTTTGTAGGTCTTTAAATCAGGCGGCATCACACCACTCACCAACAAATCCACTATATCGGTGTACCAAGTTAATGCCTTGGCAAATAACAATTGTTCGTTTGGAAAATATTCTTTGATACAGCTATAATTGCCATCTACATTACCCGATTCTAACCTTGACAAATGACCAGCCACTTGGTTTTTAGCCCCCTTTCGATCCCGAATTTCCAAGTCAAACACTTGTAGTAACAATACCCACCTAATCAATCTCTGCTTGGCCTCTTTCTTATGCACCAAGTACTTAATAGCTGAGTGATTTGTATAAACTAGTACCTTGGTACCCACTAGATGAGGACGGAGTTTGTCAAACGCGAACACGACATCTAACAGCTCTTTTTCCATGGTGGTATAATTAAGTTGTGCATCCGTTAAAGTTTTGCTAGCATAATATAATGCACGTAGTATTTTGTCTCTCTTCTGCTGCAACACTGCTCCCACGACATAATTGTTGGCATCCCACATAAGTTCAAACGACAAGGTCCATTCTAGAGCTACTACAATTGGTGCTACTACCAGTCTTTTCTTTAGTTCTTCAAAAGCACCCAGGCTGTGTTCATTAAAGTGAAATGGCCTATTTTTCTCCAATAATATGCACAAGGGTTTAGATAACTTCGAGAAATCCTTAATGAATCTTCTATAACCTAGAAAACTTCTAACACCCTTGACACAGGTGGGAGGTGACAATATTTCTATTACTTCAATTTTTGCTATGTCTACTTCAATTCCTCGCTGTGGTATCCTATGCCCTAAGAAAATTCCTTCACGAACCATGAAGTGGTATTTTTCCCAGTTCAAGACAAGATTTGTCTCTTCACAGCGGCACAAAACCAATTCTAGATTTTTCAAACAATCTTCAAAGTCGTTGCCAAATATAGAGAAATCATCCATGAAAAATTCAAGGAATTTCTCCACCATTTTTGAGAATATCACCATCATACAATGCTGAAAAGTTTCCAAGGCATTACATAATCCGAACGACATCCGTCTAAATGCAAAAGTACTATATGGACACGTGAAAGTTGTGTTTTCTTGGTCATTGAGAGCTATGGAAATATAATTATACCCTGAATAACCATATAATAAATAGTAAAAAGCTTTTATTGCTAACTTGTCCAACATCTGATTAATAAACGATAAGGGGAAATGGTCATTCGTAGTTACCTTGTTAAGCTTCCGATAATCCATGTACACTCTTTATCCTGTGATCGTACGAGTTAGTATGAGATCATTATTGTAATTGCTAACCACTGTGACACCTCCTTTCTTGGGGACACATTGTACAAGGCTTACCTACGAGCTATCTAAGATTGGGTAAATAATGCCAATGTCAAGCCACTTGATAATCTCTTTCTTAACAACTTCTTTCATTATCAGATTCAATCTTTTATGCTACTCAATGGACTTGTTGTGGCAATCCTCTAACAAGATTTTATATATGCAAAATGCAGGACTGATTCCCTTTATATCAACAAGGGTCCATCCTAACGCCTTCTTAAATAATAATAGGACTTCCAACAACTTGACTTATTATTCGAACGTCAATTCCGTAGAAATCACAACAAACAAGGTACTGTTATCTCCAAACTATTCATATTTTAAATGTTGCGGCAAAGGTTTCAACTCCAATGTAGGAGGTTCCTCTATAGAAGGTTTAGGAGGCTTGAATGAATGACTCGATAAATCCAAAGAGTTAAACTTTTTCCTTAGTCTCTCCAATGTTTGTTTTGCTTGCATGAATTCACCGAGTTCTTCGAAACATAATTCATTAATCCTTTCTAATGAGTCTTCGTTATTATCAAAATTGATGTGGCAAAGTCTGTTGAATTCTTCCTCCACTTTGTTTCTATTAAACCATTGGCGTGGAATTCTTCATTTTCGTCTGCAAATTTCAAAGCATCAAAAACATTAAAACTCATCTATTGATCATTTACCCTCATGGTCAGTTCACCTTTTTGTACGTCAATTACAATTCTTCCTGTAGCAATAAAAGGTCTTCCAAGGATAATTGACACATTTTGATAAATTTATCCACTCTTACCAGTACGTCCTTAATTTTACCTTCCAGATGGGTGTAAGATCGATTAGCTAATTGCAAAGTCATCGTAGTAGGTCTTGCTTTTCCAATTCCTAGCTTCCTAAAAATAAACATAGGCATTACATTTATACTTGCTCCTAAGTCACATAACGCCTTACCAACAGAATGATTTCCAATTGAACACAGGATAGTGAGATGCCCTGGATCCTTCAACTTTGGAGGTAATTTATTCATCAACATTGTTGTGCACCATTTAGTGAGAGTAACTGTAACAGCCCAATTTCGATGAAATCGGAACAGTGGTTTTGGGACCACAAATACGAGCCGAAAATAAAATTTATTTTTATTTTATTTTATGGTCCATATTATGATAGATATGACATGTGAAAATTTTGATACAAAAATTTTATCGATTTAGTGCTTAATTACGAGAAGGACTAAATCGCATGAAATGCGAAAGTTGAATTCTAGTAGCTATAAGGATTGAATAGCTATTGAATTCAAAACTAAAAGGTCCTTAAATGGTAATTAGACCATTAAGAAAAGTATGTAGATTTTTCTTGGTGACTCATCCATGGAAATATAGAAAAAGGGTAAGGACTAAATTGGAAATAGTAAAATACTTATTAATTAAAAAAGATGATAAAATATACCATCTTATTTTATGTCATCTTCAACCTAAAAACACATGGAAACCCTAGGTGAGAGAAAAGAAACTTTCAAGGCCTAATTGGGTAAGTTTCCATGTCCCATTTTTAATGATTTTTATATTTTTAGAATCAGGATAGTCTAAACTATCTATTTGGGGGATTAATTTGAAAAGTTATCAAAGTATGGAAAATGGGTCCTTGATGTATATGCTGGAAATGTAACACCCCTAACCCGTAACAGTCGCCGGAATAGGGTTAAGAGGCATTACCGAACATTTGGAACATTTACAATCATTTTACAACACAAAGTATATCATCATTTAAACACATCAATATATATACATATAGTCCCTTAATGAGGTCTACAAGACCTTAAACTCGAGTTACAAAGGGGTTGGGACTAAACCGAACACATACAAAATTTTATGAAAATCAAATATTTTACAAAGCTATAGAGGTCACACGCCCGTGTGGGTAGGCCGTGTGCCTCACACGGTCTCGGACACGCCCGTGCGTCCAAGCCATGGAAAAACAGGGCATACATACTGACTTTTCCACACGGCCGGAGACACGCCCGTTTGCCTCACTCGTGGTCGACATTGACTTCCACCACACAGCCAGTCACACGCCCGTGTGTCTAGCCCGTGTGCGAGCCTGACTTGTTTCAATTTGCAAATTCAAATGACACGGTCGAGTCACACGCCCGTGTGCTCAACTGTGTGGGTAAATATAGGCCATTTGGAAGGTCAATTTGCCACCCACACTAAGGGTCTCACCTACAAGCACAAACCAATTCAATTTCATACCTCAAATAGCATTCAAACATACAAAAACATACTCAATTTAATCTCTTAACATCATCATTCCTCTTCCTATTCAATCCATCTCAACTTACCATCACAAAGTAACAATTACACTTACAAAGACATGTAATTTATGCATCATTTAATCCCTAACAAAACCATCATAAAACATACCATTCCTATTCTACTAATTTATACCAAAATGATTACTCACATAGATCATATATGCACATCTTTAACCATCTTTTTACATATCCAAGGCAAATACCAAAATCATCAAACTACCAAGCCATATCACATGGCAAGGCTAAAACATTCAAAACATATCATAGTCACTAGCCTATACATGCCATATTCCTAATATACACGACTTCCAAAAGTACCAAAATAGATAGCCGATAGTGTGATTGAGTCACTGACGATCCCCGAATCCGAGCTAGCTTTAAAGACACTGTAAAACAGAGAAAACTACACACAGTAAGCTTAAGAGCTTAGTAAGTTCGTTATATAATACATTTAACTCAATAATACATTATCAATGTACAAAATAACCCATCACTTAGATAGATTCATAACTATATAAAATATCGTCCTTAGCCATATGCTCACACAATCATCCATTTATTCATAAATGATATCATCAACCACATAGGTTCCAAACATACCTTTGCCAACACTTATTTAACAAACATTCTTGCTAATCAATGCTCGATACCACACTTCGATCACCCTTCATTATTCATTCGATTTAATCGCACACTTAGTGCCAAATTTCTTAGCCGAAGGTGAAATAACATCGCACACTTAGTGCCTTTAAGTTAAATCGAATTTCACTAGATATCGAACACAGAGTGCCAATCAATACTGCCGGAGCTTTCTTTATTTCGCACACACAGTGCCATTCACCTCTATCTCAACTCTAATTACGCACACTTAGTGCCATATTTCTCTAATCCATATATAGCATTACCAATTCATCAACAACATATACTCATTCATTACATAATACATGAATACAATTTAAACGATTCGTATTATACACGAACTTACTTCGGACATCGAAATAACAAAATAAGTTGATCAATTGAGTACTTTGTCTTTGCCTCGATCTCAATCCAAATCTCTCTTTTCTTGGACTATACATATTCAAAATTAAATCATTCATTTACCAAATCATTCAATTTAATCCAAACACACATATTTAGTGTAACATCCTGAAAAGGGCCTATGCATTTTTGGTTTAATTATACGAAATGACATATCTTATATTTTATGAATATATTTTGAACACTTTTGGAAACCTGGAAATGTATGGAAATGTTAAGTTTAAAAGAGGAAAGTGAACATTTTCAGAACCTTGGAGATGTAAGGAAATGTCTTGTAAGGAAATGTCATGGAAATGTAAGGAAATGTCATGGAAATGTAAGGAAATGTCAAGTTTACAGAGCCGATCGAAAATTTTTGGAAACTTAGAAATGACCTAGAAATGACGAGTTTTAAGGTTTAAAAGGGGAAATTAAGGCAAGGTGGCCTTAAAAGAAAAAGTTTGTGAAATTTGACACACAAACAGGCTTGGAAAAGTGGTCTGAAGATGCCACTTAGGGCCTATGGAAATGGCGCCATATGCAAGAGGAATGGGCCTAAGTTCGAGTCACATGGGAAGCAAATAAAAGAAATTTTATTTTGCTACAAGGAGCAGAGAGAGGCGGACGGCACATGGCTATAAATTAGAGCTTTTATTATTTTATAAATACTGGATAAATAAGGGATTTATTTATCATTATTTTCAAGAGATAATTGTTGGATTAAATTCTTTTAATTTGAATAAAGAGATAAAGAGGAAAATAAGGGAGAAGTGATGGCCAAGTAAGGGACTTTGAGTTTAATAATTTCGGCTAAGTAAGGATAGTTGCTGAATTATCTTTTATTTTAAGTGATAATTAAAGAGATAAAGCTATTAAAATAGAAGAGTGATGGCCAAGTAAGGGACTCCTTAGATGATAATTTCGGCTATAAAAGGAAAAGAGAGGCCATTCTGCATTATTATCTGTTCTTTGAAAGCCTCTATCGAATTCTCTTCACCAAATCTTCTTCTTCTTTTATTTTTGCCAAGCCGAAATACCTTGTGATCTAGCCGAATCCTCCATCTTTATTCTTCCTTCTCTTTTCTTTCTAATCCCTCCAAAAGCCAAAAGTTGTGAGATCATCATCTAGCCATAGCCGAATCTCTAAAGGTTGAAGTGAAGGTGCAATCGATTTCTTCAAGTAAGGGTAAGATCTCACTCGGTTTCATCCTTTTTTCTTAAGATTTGCCGAAATCTAGGACTAACCCCATTAATATCTTGTTGCCAAAACTTTGAAGAGATCTTTCGGGATTTACTAAGTGTCGACTACAAGGAAGGAGAAGTTCTTTTCCCGAAGGTACACCATAGGCCATGTGTTCCCTAGTTATTCGGTGAGTTTCGGGATTTAAAATCTACAAGGTAAGTGTCTATAGTATTCGGCTAAGGCCATGTTTGGTAAATATATGTGTTCATTAATTATTCAAAAGCCGAAAACTAACCAAGCTAATTGATTCAATGCTTGGCCGAATGCAAGAAGAGTATAGCAGAGATTTCAAGACTTGATTCTTAAGTCAAACGGCAACAAGGTAAGTTTAAGTATACTAATCCTACTAGGATTTGGATTTATGGCCGAATGACTTTTTATTAAAGTAGTAGGTGATTAATCAAATGTAGGGATTAAGGATCTAAGCATTAGATCAAGCTTTTCGGGATTTCAAGACCCTTTCAGTAAGTATGATAAGTTGTGGATATTTGGTTAAGAATTCGTATATTGATGATTAAATCGATTATTCTGATTAAGTGTGTTGATGGAGGCGAATACCATTAAAGAAGGGAATGGGAAGGTCCCTATCCCGAAGTTTAAGAAGAGATCTGTCTCGGTAGTTAGGGATTGGCCACCGGGGTGTGGACCAGCGTCAGAACAAGAAAGTAGGCAAATAGCCATAGTATCGCCTAGTGATAGCATCAGTATCGAAAGCATAGTTCTCCAAGTGATCAGGTGTGTGATTAACCCACCGTTTTCCGGGTATATGATATGTATGTGAAATGTGTATGTGTTATGAATGTGCTAACTAGTGCAGTGGAAATTGTGATAAGGATACCCTCAAGGGGTATGTCGATAATCCGGTAAGTACCAAACCTGATGATATGTGATTATTAATATGAATATGTGATAATATGCTTGATGAACATGCTCATGCATCATTACATTGTATCATTATTTTATGTGGCATGTGCATGGGTGGGATATGATATGAAAGAAGGTACGGGTGTACTTCGAGTACGTGGTTTGATGTTAGCCTTGAGCTACATCGTGGATTGACGTTGGATTGAGGTCACGTTGTGGATTAATTGTGATTTAGTTCGCGTGGCTTGATGAGTGGCTATGTGCCTCATCGTGGTTGATATCGGCTATGTGCCATATCGTGGTTGATGAGTGACTATGTGTCCCATCGTGGTTTTGGTGTTAGCTACGGCTACATCGTGGATTGACGTTGACTGAGGTCACGTTGTGGATTAATTGCGATTTAGTTCGCGTGGCTTGATGAGTGGCTATGTGCCTCATCGTGGTTGATATCGGCTATGTGCCATATCGTGGTTGATGAGTGACTATGTGTCCCATCGTGGTTTTGGTGTTAGCTACGGCTACATCGTGGATTGACGTTGGATCGAGGTCACGTTGTGGATTAATTGCGATTTAGTTCGCGTGGCTTGATGAGTGGCTATGTGCCTCATCGTGGTTGATATCGCTATGTGCCATATCATGGTTGATGAGTGACTATGTGTCCCATCGTGGTTTTTGATGTTAGCCTTGAGCTACATCATGGATTGACGTTTGATCGAGGTCACGTTGTGGATTAATTGAGATTTAGTTCGCGTGGCTTGATGAGTGGCTATGTGCCTCATCGTGGTTGATATCGGCTATGTGCCATATCGTGGTTGATGAGTGACTATGTGTCCCATCGTGGTTTTGGTGTTAGCTATGGCTACATCGTGGATTGGCGCCGACCGAGGTCGCGTTGTGGGACTATTGTGCTTAATTGCACGTGGACGGCAGATGATTGCCTTTGGAGTGAAAAGGAGAGGGTGATTTGATAATCCCCGGTGTGTGGTAGGTTGGATAAGGGGGTGTGTAGCGGATGGACCCTAGGTTTGGGTTGGGCTTCATAATTGCATGATTTCGTATGTGAACATATGTGGAAATGGGCCAAGCCCAATATGATATGTGGATTAATGTAAAAATGGGCAAAGCCCAAGATATGAATGTGGATCGGTGTGGAAATGGGCTAAGCCAAAAGATGTGGAAATTATGTGGTTAACTACCCTATTAGATGAATGTGATATGAATATGGGCCAAGCCTGTAATGTGATAACATGTGAATTTGATAATTGATATCCGATATATGAGTTAATATGTGGTTAACATGTGGGAGGAATTCGGTGGATTAATTACACATCGTGTCCTGTATGACTCACCCAATTTTTATTAAACATCGCAGATGATTCGTGGTGATTGGACCGGGTTGGAGTGGATACGAGGTGGCTCATGCAGAAGACATCTTCTTTATTTTATTCAGTTTATTACTAAGAAATTTTGTTTAATTATTTATTGTAATAAGGCCCAGTTAAAGTATTTAAGAATTTCTATTTGAGCATTTTTATTATGTTTAAGCTAGACGACCATTAAATTATTATTTGGAAGTGCTTTTAATTTGGATATTTTTGTCAAGCTTATATTATTTAGAATTTTTAATTGGACATGGTTTTCAAATGACAAAATTTTTAATGTTTTTCCCAAAAGTGAAATCAGTCTTCAAACGTTTTTCCGCAGTGGCATACCAGATCCGGTCAGGGCTTGTGGGCCGGGTTTGGGGTGTTTCAGTTTGGTCTCAGAGCCCGGTTCAAAACTCGGCTTTGAGGTTTTGGGCCTGAAAATGGTTTTCAAAAAAAAAATGGGCTTTCATAAACTTTTCAGGTTATTCTGGCATGGCACCTGTATCTCCGGCCCAAAGTCCACCAGGTAAGTACTTCTAATTATTGAAGTGACTTGTTTATGTGAACTGTTATGGGCTTATTTGGGCTCGTAGATTAGAATATTAGGGCTATTGAACCCTAGGGCTAGTGCACTCAAACACATGCATAAGACTTAAGGACTATTAAACAAACATGTGAAGTAAGTCGCCGAGCTAGGGTGTGGCAACTGTTGTGTGCATGTCTAGGAGTGGATTCAGTAAGAGCTTGGTATTTAAGCAGTCCTAGCGACTCACCTCCTCTCTACTCGAATCCTACCTGGTGCGTAGCTACGATTCACCCTAACCAAGAGGACTTATTCACGGGCTAAACCCGATAATTAAAACCCGAAAGGGACTAGCCATGATAAAAACCCTAGTTTTAAAATCCCTAAATTACCCTTTTAATTGTAGTAAAAGATTATTCTAAAATTATTTTCCAAAATATCTCCGATTTACAAAATTACAAAAATGCCCCTGTATTGTAAATTACTAAAATACCCTTAGTTCTTAAGATTTTCAAAAATACCCTCGACGTTTGCTACAATATTTCTACTTTACAAAAATACCAAAACTTCATTTTAAAAATAACAAGATACCTCGATTTGGAAAATTTACTGAATCGCCTTCGACATCCAAAATTACCGAAATAACCTCGATTTCGAATTTTTGCAACACTCTCGATTTGGAAAACAAAATAACCCAGAGATTTTGTAAATTCTAAAATACCTCTAATTTGAAAAATATTTTCGAATTGACCCCGATTTATTACTAAAATACACTGTAGGGACAAATAAATTAAATTACCTCGGTAGGGAAATGGATGGAATGGCCATAAAAGTGTAGTGAATGATGTTGTGAATGAATGTGACTTCATGGAGAAATGAATGTGTCTCGCTTATGAATGTGAATGTGACTCTCTGAGTTAGAGTAGTGAACTTGAACTAGAAACTTTGGTTGATCGAAAGAACTACTTCGAACATCTCTTTTCATAAAGCGTTCGCGAATAATCAAGTGGAACAAAATTTCGATGCATAAAACTTTTAATCAGATTAAATCGCGACGTTAGAAATGAGTTCTAGGGGACGTGAACTTAGAGACTGCGTGCCTAGAAAGTATGATGGTTCTATTAAGATCGTGAGTGCGCAGCATAAGCGTAGTGCGGTGAGTTAAGATGTACGATTATTCGTTAATAAGTAATTTCGAGGACGAAATTATTTTTAAGGAGGGTAGAAGCTGTAACATCCGAAAAGGGCCTTGTGCATTTTTGGTTTAATTGTACGAAATGACATATCTTATGTGTTATGAATATATTTTGAACACTTTTGGAAACACGGAAATGTATGGAAATGTTAAGTTTAAAAGAGGAAAGTGAACATTTTAGAACCTTGGAAATGTAAGGAAATGTCTTGTAAGGAAATGTCATGGAAATGTAAGGAAATGTCATGGAAATGTAAGGAAATGTCAAGTTTACTGAGCCGATCGAAAATTTTTGGAAACTTAGAAATGACCTAGAAATGACGAGTTTTAAGGTTTAAAAGGGGAAATTAAGGCAAGGTGGCCTTAAAAGAAAAAGTTTGTGAAATTTGACACACAAACAGCTTGGAAAAGTGGTCTCAAGATGCCACTTAGGGCCTATGGAAATGGCGCCATATGCAAGAGGAATGGGCCTAAGTTCGAGTCACATGGGAAGCAAATAAAAGAAATTTTATTTTGCTACAAGGAGCAGAGAGAGGTGGACGGCACATGGCTATAAATTAGGAGCTTTTATTATTTTATAAATACTGGATAAATAAGGGATTTATTTATCATTATTTTCAAGAGATAATTGTTGGATTAAATTCTTTTAATTTGAATAAAGAGATAAAGAGGAAAATAAGGGAGAAGTGATGGCCAAGTAAGGGACTTTGAGTTTAATAATTTCGGCTAAGTAAGGATAGTTGCTGAATTATCTTTTATTTTAAGTGATAATTAAAGAGATCAAGCTATTAAAATAGAAGAGTGATGGCCAAGTAAGGACTCCTTAGATGATAATTTTGGCTATAAAAGGAAAAGAGAGGCCATTCTCGCATTATTATCTCTTCTTTGAAAGCCTCTGTACGAATTCTCTTCACCAAATCTTCTTCTTCTTTTATTTTTGCCAAGCCGAAATACCTTGTGATCTAGCCGAATCCTCCATCTTTATTCTTCCTTCTCTTTCTTTCTAATCCTCCAAAAGCCAAAAGTTGTGAGATCATCATCTAGCCATAGCCGAATCTCTGAAGGTTGAAGTGAAGGTGCAATCGATTTCTTCAAGTAAGGGTAAGATCTCATTAGGTTTCATCCTTTTTTATTAAGATTTGCCGAAATCTAGGACTAACCCCATTAATATCTTGTTGCTGAAACTTTGAAGAGATCTTTTGAGATTTACTAAGTGTTGACTACAAGGAAGGAGAAGTTCTTTTCCGAAGGTACACCATAGGCCATGTGTTCCCTAGGTTATTCGGTGAGTTTCGGGATTTAAAATCCACAAGGTAAGTGTCTATAGTATTCGGCCAAGGCCATGTTTGGTAAATATATGTGTTCATTAATTATTCAAAAGCCGAAAACTAACCAAGTTAATTGATTCAATGCTTGGCCGAATGCAAGAAGAGTATAGCAGAGATTTCAAGACTTGATTCTTAAGTCAAACGGTAACAAGGTAAGTTTAAGTATACTAATCCTACTAGGATTTGGATTTATGGCCGAATGGCTTTTTATTAAAGTAGTAGGTGATTAATCAAATGTAGGGATTAAGGATCTAAGCATTAGATCAAGCTTTTCGAGATTTCAAGACCCTTTCAGTAAGAATGATAAGTTGTGGATATTTGGTTAAGAATTCGTATATTGATGATTAAATCGATTGTTCTGATTAAGTGTGTTGATGGAGGCGAATACCATTAAAGAAGGGAAAGGGAAGGTCCCTATCCCGAATTTTAAGAAGAGATCTGCTCTCAATAGTTAGGGATTGGCCACCGGGGTGTGGACCAAGATCGAACAAGAAAGTAGGCAAACAGCCGTAGTATCGCCTAGTGATAGCATCGATTTAAAGCATAGTTCTCCAAGTGATCGTGTGTGTGATTAACCCACCGTTTTCCAGGTATATGATATGTATGTGAAATGTGTATGTGTTATGAATGTGCTAACTAGTGCAAAGTGGAAATTGTGATAAGGATACCCTCAAGGGGTATGTCGATAATCCGGTAAGTACCAAACCCGATGATATGTGATTATTAATATGAATATGTGATAATATGCTTGATGAACATGCTCATGCATCATTACATTGTATTATTATTTTATGTGGCATGTGCATGGGTGGGATATGATATGAAAGAAGGTACGGGTGTACTTCGAGTACGTGGTTTGATGTTAGCCTTGAGCTACATCGTGGATTGACGTTGGATCGAGGTCACGTTGTGGATTAATTGCGATTTAGTTCGCGTGGCTTGATGAGTGGCTATGTGCCTCATCGTGGTTGATATCGGCTATGTGCCATATCGTGGTTGATGAGTGACTATGTGTCCCATCGTGGTTTTGGTGTTAGCTACGGCTATATCGTGGATTGACGTTGGATCGAGGTCACATTGTGGATTAATTGCGATTTAGTTCGCGTGGCTTGATGAGTGGCTATGTGCCTCATCGTGGTTGATATCGGCTATGTGCCATATCGTGGTTGATGAGTGACTATGTGTCCTATCGTGGTTTTTGATGTTAGCCTTGAGCTACATCATGGATTGACGTTGGATCGAGGTCACGTTGTGGATTAATTGCGATTTAGTTCGCGTGGCTTGATGAGTGGCTATGTGCCTCATCGTGGTTGATATCGGCTATGTGCCATATCGTGGTTGATGAGTGACTATGTGTCCCATCATGGTTTTGGTGTTAGCTATGGCTACATCATGGATTGGCGCTGACTGAGGTCGTGTTGTGGACTATTGTGCTTAATTGCACGTGGACGACAGAGTGATTGCCTTTGGAGTGAAAAGGAGAGGGTGATTTGATAATCCCCTCGTGTGTGGTATTTGGATAAGGGGTGTGTAGCGGATGGACCCTAGGTTTGGGTTGGGCTTCATAATTGCATGATTTCGTATGTGAACATATGTGGAAATGGGCCAAGCCCAATATGATATGTGGATTAATGTAAAAATGGGCAAAGCCCAAAGATATGAATGTGGATCGGTGTGGAAATGGGCTAAGCCAAAGATGTGGAAATTATGTGGTTAACTACCCTATTAGATGAATGTGATATGAATATGGGCCAAGCCTGTAATGTGATAACATGTGAATTTGATAATTGATATCTGATATATGAGTTAATATGTGGTTAACATGTGGGAGGAATTCAGTGGATTAATTACACATCGAGTCCTGTATGACTCACCCAATTTTTATTAAACATCGCAGATGATTCGTGGTGATTGGACCGGGTTGGAGTGGATACGAGGTGGCCCATGCGAGAAGACATCTTCTTTATTTTATTCATTTATTACTAAGAACTTTTGTTTAATTATTTATTGTAATAAGGCCCAGTTAAAGTATTTAAGTATTTCTATTTGAGCATTTTTATTATGTTTAAGCTAGACGACCATTAAATTAATATTTGGAAGTGCTTTTAATTTGTATATTTTTGTCAAGCTTATATTATTTAGAATTTTTAATTGGACATGGTTTTCAAATGACAAAATTTTTAATGTTTTTCCCAAAAGTGAAATCAGTCTTCAAACGTTTTTCCGCAGTGGCATACCAGATCCGGTCAGGGCTTGTGGTCCGGGTTTGGGGTGTTTCATTTAGGGCAATTTACAAAATAGCCCTCACATTTTCACATTTCAACACTTAAGTCCCAATTTCATAAAATATTCAAATTCACATAATTTCATCTCACACATGCCTAGCCGAATTTTCCTTATGCCCATACAAGCCCACATATTTCATTTATTTCACATTTTAGTCCTTCAATTTACACTTTTCTCAATTTAGCCAAAAATAATCAAATTCATCAAAAATTCAAAGACAAAATATGTTAACCCAACATTAAACTTTCATATTTCACCAACTATCAACACAAAGCTCACATATTCATCAATGGCACATTTCAAAATCATCATCAAATTCCAAAATTAAGACATGGGCTTGATAAAACACAAAACAACGATTACAAAAACGTAAAAAATTATCAAAAATCGAAGTAAAAACATACCTTAAATAAGCTATAAATATGCCGAATGCTCAAAGCTCATAAACCCTTTCTATTCTTCAATTTTTGGTGATAAAATGTATCAAAAAGATGAGCATTTGTCTTTGTTTTAATTAATATTATCTTTATTGATCAATTACCATTGTTATCCTTAATTTCAACATTAAAAATCCACTAATTTGTGTCCATCTTTGTCCACTCACCTTATTCATGGTCTAATTGCAACATAAGTACTTCTTATTTAAGAAGCCATGACAATTAAGCACTTTAACTATCAGCACACAGCTTTTGCATTTTATGCGATTAAGTCCTTTTTGCAAATTAAGCACACAATCGATAAAATTTTCACACAAAAATTTTACACATGCTTAATCACATACTGTAAACACCAAAAATAATATTAAAATATTTTTCTGACCCTTGATTTGTGGTCTCAAAACCACTGTTTCGACTAGGGTCTAAACTGGGCTGTTACAACTCTCCCCCCTTTAGGGATTTTCGTCCTCAAAAATCTTACCAGTGAATATGTTTGGATATTGCTCTCTCACAACATCTTCAGGCTCCCACGTAGCCTCTTCAACTCCGTGTTTGTGCCACAACACTTTCACTAAAGAAATCTTCTTATTTCTCAATTCTTTGATCTCATGTGCTAAAATTCGAATCGGTTCTTCATTATACGATAAATCTGACTGAATCTCAACCTCAGTGGGAGTAATTACATGCGATGGATCAGATCTGTATCGTCGAAGCATCGAGACATGAAACACATTATGAATCTTCACTAACTCAGGTGGCAACAACAGTTTATAAGCAACTGCCCAATTCTTTCAATAATCTCATACAGTCCGATGAACCCAGACTCAATTTGCCTTTTCTGCCGAAACGAAGTATTTTTTTCCACGGAGACACTTTCAAAAACACTTTATCACCGATCTGAAACTCAATATCTTTTCGTTTCAAGTCTGCGTACGACTTCTGACGATCTGACGCAACTTTCAGACTATCGCGAATCACTTTCACTTTCTATTCAATCTCTTTGATCAAATCGACCCCGTGTATCTTATTCTCACTAAGCTCAGTCCAATACAGTGGAGTTCTGTATTTACGGCCATAAAGAGCCTCATATGGTGCCATTTTGATGCTAGATTTAAAATTGTTATTGTACGCAAACTCAATCAACGACAAATGTTTTTCCCACGTACTTTCAAACTCAAGGATGCAACATCTCAACATATCCTTAAGAATCTGAATGATCACCTCGGATTGACCATCCGTTTGCGAATGAAATGCAGTACTGAAATGCAACTTTGTGCCTAAAGCCTCTTGCAATTTCTTCAAAAACTGCGAGGTAAATCTCGGATCTCTGTCAGATACAATAGATAGTGGCATCCTATGCAATCTCACAATCTCAGAAATATACAATTCAACTAATTTATCAAGTGATCTCACCGGAACAAAATGAGCTAATTTCGTCAATCTGTCAACTATCACTCAGATTGCATATTTCTTTCTCGGAGATAAAGGTAGTCCCGACACAAAGTCCATCGTGATTCTCTCCCATTTCCACTTAAGAATCATAATCGGTTGTAACAAACCGAATGGAACCTGATGTTTAGCTTTAACTTGCTGACATATTAAACATTTCGAAACAAACTCTGAGATATCTCGTTTCATACCATGCCACCAATAAAACTGTTTCAGATCATTATACATTTTTGTACTTCTCGGATGAACAGCCAAACGACTATTGTGAGCTTCGTTCAAAATCAACTGAATCAATTCTGAATTCTTCGAAACACAAATCCAATCTCTGAATCTCAAACAATCATCATTATCCACTCAAAATTCTGAATCAGAATTCAAACCACATTGAGTTCGTTTTGTCATCATCTCATTATCACTTTTCTGAGCATCACAAATCTGACGTATAAACATCGGCTTCACTTTCAACTCAGCCAAAACCGAACCATCATCACACAGATCTATTTGAGTACTCATTGCTCGCAAAACAAATGAAGACTTTCGGCTCAAAGCGTCAGCAACAACATTAGCTTTTCCCGGATGATAATCAATTACTAATTCATAGTATTTTAGTAATTCTAACCATCTCCGCTATCTCAAATTTAATTCTTTCTGAGTCATCAGATATTTCAAACTCTTGTGTTCAGTATAAATGTGACATTTCTCACCAAATAGGTAATGACGCCAAATCTTCAATGCAAATACAATCACGGCTAATTCAAAATCGTGCGTCGGATAATTCTTTTCATGTGCCTTTAACTGTCTCGAAGTATAAGCTATAACTTTGCCCTCTTACATCAGCACACAGACCAAACCATTCAACGATGCATCACTTTAAACTATAAATTCTTTACCAGATTCAGGTTGGACTAACACTGGTGCCTCTGTCAACAATGCTTTCAACTGTTCAAATCTCTGCTGGCACTTTTCTGACCACTCGAATTTAACATCTTTCTGTAACTATTTCGTCAACAGAGTCGTAATCATCGAAAAGCCTTTCACAAACCGCCTATAATATCCAGCTAGTCCCAGAAAACTACGGACTTCAGACACATTTCTCGGAGGCTTCCACTCTAAAATTGCTGAAATCTTGTTCGGATCAACTCGTATTCCCACAGCTGATACAATATGTCCCAGAAAACCCACCACACGTAACCAAAACTCACATTTCCTAAACTTTGCATACAATTGCTTTTCACGCAGAGTCTATAACACGATTCTCAAATGCTCGACATGTTGCGTCTCATCACAAGAATAAATCAGAATGTCATCAATTATCACCACAACAAATTGATACAAATACGGGCTGAATATTCAATTCATCAAATCCATAAACACTGTAGGAGCATTCGTTAGTCCAAAAGGCATAACTAAGAATTCATAATGTCTGTACCTCGTTCTAAAAGCAGTTTTAGACACATCTGATTCTTTAACCCGTAGCTAATAATAGCCCGATCTCAAATCTATATTAGAAAACACTGTAGCTCCTTTCAACTGATCAAACAAATCATCGATTCGCGGTAGAGGATATTTATTCTCTATCGTCACTTTGTTCAACTGTCGATAATCAATACACATCTTCATAGTTCCATCTTTCTTTTTCACAAACAACACAGGAGCATACCAGGGCGAGAAACTCGGTCGTTCAAATCCTCTATCTGTCAACTCTTGCAACTGAGACTTCAACTCTTTCAATTCTGTTGGTGCCATTCTATTCGGAGCTATTGAGATAGGAGTTATTCCCAGCACTAAATCAATACCAAACTCAACTTCTCGTATCGGAGGTAATCCCGATAGTTCTTCAAGAAACACATCTTGGAACTCGCAAACTACAGGTACAGATTCAACTTTCTTTTCAGTCACTTTTGTATCTATCACATACGCAAGATAGGCTTCGCAACCCTTTTTCACATAATTCAAAGCTTTCATCGAAGATACAATAGCCGGTAACCCATTCAAATCACTGGATTCAATTCGAACTATCTCACCATTCTGACTTCTCAAATCAATACTCTTTCATTTACAATTCACAATAGCATTATGCAAAGTGAGCCAATCCATACCCAGAATTATATCAAATTCATCGAATGGTAGCAACATCAAATTAGCCGAAAAACAAATATCTCGAAACATCAATGGACAGTTCTTGCATACTTTATCCACCAGAACACACTTGCCTAAGGGGTTCGATACTTTAATTAAAAATTCAGTAGACTCAATAGGCAGAGTCTTACTAGATACTAGATTCACACACACATATGATTGAGTAGATCCTGGATCTATCAATGCAATCACGTCAGTATCAAACAGAGTAAAAGTACCAGTTATGACGTCCGGAGATGTCGCTTCTTCACGAGCGCAGATAGCATAAGCTCGGGCAGGTGGTCTCGCCTCAAATCTCACAGCTGTATCTATTGTTCCTCTCTGGCTACCACTCACATTTCAGGTGTTTCTGAGTGGTCTACCCCTAGCCGTCATATTACTCAGCCTCGCACTCTGAACATTCTCTTTCTCAGCTAACTCTGGGCAATCTCAAATGAAGTGATCTCGTGATCCACATTTATAGCAAACTTTATTATTATACTTGCCCCAGCATTCTCTAACATGTCGTCTCCCACACTGTCTACACTCAGGCTTGTTGCTTTTGACACTTCCAACACTTGATTCAACCGGAATTTGAGTTCTTGGACCAACACTTTGTCTCACACGTTCTCTACTCGAATGTCCAAACGAAACATTTGAACGATTGCTTGCATCTTTGAATCTCTTTGTTGGAGGTTGATACGACTTGCTCATCGATCTTTTTCTTTCATCTCTAGCTTCAAATTCTGCTTTCTTCTTTCCTTTACTCAATTTTTCAACTTTGCAAGCTCTTTCAACTAACACTACAAATTCATTCAAATCAAGTATTCCAACCAACAATTTAATGTCCTTATTCAGCCCTTCAATGAAACGTTTACACATAGTAGCTTCGGTCGAAACACATTATTGTGCATACTGACTTAATCTCACAAACTCCCGTTCATATTCTGTAACTGACATACGGCCCTGTTTCAGCTCAAGGAATTCTTTGCGTTTCAGATCTATGAATCGTTGACTGATATACTTCTTTCGAAATTCAACTTGAAAGAAATCCCAGGTGATTCTTTCTCTCAGAACCACGGATATCAACATTTTCCACCAATTATATGCCGTATCTCTCAACAATGAAATAGCACATTTCAAGCATTCATCAGGAGTCAATGACATCTCATCAAACACTTGAATTGTATTCTCGAGCCAAAACTCAGCTCGTTCAGCATCATCATCGACCGTAGCTCTAAACTCTTCAGCTCCATACTTTTGAATTTTATCCACAGAAGGCTTACGCAATCGGATTGGATCTGTTGATCGTTGTTTTCGCGATGTCAAAGTCTTAAAATTTATAAAAAGAATGATCGAACCTGGATACTAACTATGACAACGATTTGAGGCAAGCGCACCTATCGAACAATAGTACAGTTTAGTGGCAAGACCGAAATGTCAAACCCAAAGGAACTAAAAGTACAAATACTAACTCTCTTTTTATTATCTAGCCTAAAATAAAGGGAATTTGTTGTTTAATCTAAATTAATTAACTACTAAACTAAAGACTCTAAGACAAAGAAGAATGAATTTGGGGAAAATAACTTAAGGAAAAACCAATTGATTGAGACAACACCCAAGGAAGAATCCACCTAGACTTCACTTGTTATCTAACTCTGAACCAGACGATTTATTCATTTGATTTGATCCGTAAGATTCCCTAATATATTAAATCCTCTCTCGAAGCGAATAACGTCTAACCCTAGGTTGATTAATTGAAATCTCTTTCTAATTAAAACCCCTTGAATTGCATTAACTCAATCTATGGAATCCCATATTAGGTTTCACCCTAATCCGGCAAAATCTCGTCACCCTATCTCTAGGCGCGCGATCAACTCTGCTTAACTATGCTAGATCTACTCTTAGACAGGGACTTTTGCTCCTCCACCTAAGCACATCAAACTTGAATCAATATCCCGGAAATATCAACACAAGAATTAAGAACACATAATTAAGAACAAGTCAAATATTTATCATATAGTTCAAAATAAACGATAACAAGATTCATCTAAGTTTCATCCCCCTCAGGTATCTGAGGGTTTAGTTCATAACAATAAAAGAAAACATCTCAGAAGAAAAGATAAAACAAGACATAAGAAATCCCTAAAACCCCCTGAAGGAATTGAAGGAGAGATCCTTCGTCTTGAGTATTATTTCAGCTTCTAGAGATGAATCAACTGGCTATCCTCGAGTGAATCCCCACAAATCTGCCTTCTCTGGCCTAGCAAGACGCCCCTAGACGATAGCCTTCGGCTTCCCCTTTTAGGTCATACTTAGGGTGTATACATAGGCTTTCGGAATGTGTTTCTTTGCCCCTAAGTATCCCAATCTGAATGAAACTTCTCTTTGCCACGACAGGGGCACGGCCATGGCACACGCCCGTGTGAATCGTGGCCAGGCCGTGTTGGACTTCATTAATGAGGCACGGCCGTGTGGTCTTAGGTCCAGGCCGTGCCGATTTTGTGATCTGGCCCATTTGGCCCATTTTAAGCCCGTTTCTTGTTCTTTTCATCCTCTGGTGCTTCCCTGAGTATACAACATGAAAATAAAGGATTAAGAGCACCAAATTACATAAAATAAGGGATAATTCATCCAAAAGCATGCTAAATGTGGGATTAAAATATGTTACTTTTACGGTTTATCATCTGTCACTTGTGGCACTACAGGTACTTGTGGAGGTGAAGGTTGTTGAGCAGCTGGATTCATTCGAACAAACTCCGAAAACCACTCACTCATCATTCGGAAGAAGGCTTGCTTAGCCTCTCCCTCTTGGCTACTAGCATTTGGCCTAGATTCGGCCGGCACTGTCCCTTGAGCAGGAGCAGGCGCATTGCTCTCAACATCATCAACAACAGCTCGATTGGGATCTATTTACTATATGAAAACACATTTTTAACTCTCAGGATTCATCACTCTATCACAATTATATATATGGCATTTATAGCTAGACTCACACGCGCTACGTTAGTTCTAGAATCGACTAAACTGTAGCTCTGATACAAATAAAATGTAACACCCTAACCCGTAACTGTCGCCGAAATAGGGTTAAGAGGCATTACCGAACATTTGGAACATTTACAATCATTTTACAACACAAAGTATATCATCATTCAAACACATCAAGATATACACATATAATCCCTTAATGAGGTCTATGAGACCTTAAACTCGTGTTAGAAAGAGGTTGGGACTAAACCGAACACATACAAATTTTTTTGAAAATCAAACATTTTTCAAAGCTACAGAGGTCACACGCCCGTGTGGGTAGGCCGTGTGCCTCACACGGTCTCGGACACGCCCATGCGTCCAAGCCGTGGCAAAACAGGGCATACATATTGACTTGTCCACACGGCCGGAGACACGACCGTGTGCCTCACCCGTGGTCGACACTGACTTGCACCACACGGCCAGTCTCACGCCCGTGTGTCTAGCCCGTGTACGAGCCTGACTTGTTTCAATTAGCAAATTCAAATGACACGGTTGAGCCACACGCCCGTGTGCTCAACCGTGTGGGCAAATATAGGCCATTTGCAAGGCCAATTTGCCACCCACACTAAGTGTCTCACCTACAACCACAAACCAATTCAATTTCATACCTCAAATAGCATTCAAACATAACAAAACATACTCAATTTAATCTCTTCACATCATCATTCCTCTTCCTATTCAATCCATCTCAACTTACCATCACAAAGTAACAATTACACTTACAAAGATATGTAATTTATGCATCATTTAATCCCTACCAAAACCATCATAAAACATACCATTTCCATTCTACTAATTTATACCAAAATGATTACTCACATAGATCACATATGCACATCTTTAACCATCTTTTTACACATCCAAGGCAAATACCAAAATCATCAAACTACCAAGCCAAATCACATGGGAAGGCTAAAACATTCAAAACATATCATAGTCACTAGCCTACACATGCCATATTCCAAATATACACGACTTCTAAAAGCACCATAATAGATAGCCGATAGTGTGATTGAGTCACTGGCGATCCCGAATCCGAGCTAGCTTTAAAGACACTGTAAAACAGAGAAAACTACACACAGTAAGCTTAAGAGATTAGTAAGTTCGTTATATAATACATTTAACTCAATAATACATTATCAATGTACAAAATAAACCATCACTTAGATAGATTCACAACTATATACAATATCATCTTAGCCATATGCTCACACAGTCATCCATTTATTCATAAATGATATCATCAACCACATAGGTTCCTAACATACCTTTGCCAACACTTATTTAACAAACATTCTTGCTAATCAATGCTCGATACCATACTTTGATCACCTTTCATTATTCATTCGATTTAATCGCACACTTAGTGCCAAATTTCTTAGTCGAAGCTGAAATAACATCGCACACTTAGTGCCTTTACGTTAAACTAAATTTAACTTGGTATCGCACACACATTGCCAATCAATACTGCCGAAGCTTTCTTTATTTTGCACACACAGTGCCATTCACCTCTATCTCAACTCTAATTACGCACACTTAGTACCATATTTCTGCAATCCACATATAGCATTACCAATTCATAAACAACATATATTCATTCGTTACATAATACATGAATACAATTTAAACAATTCTTATTATACACGAACTTACCTCGGACGTCGAAATAACAAAACAAGTCGATCAATCGAGCACTTTGTCTTTGCCTCGATCTCGATCCAAATCCTTCTTTTCTTGGTCTATAAATATTCAAAATTAACTCATTCATTTACCAAATCATTCAATTTAATCCAAACACACATATTTAGGGCATTTTACAAAATAGCCCTCACATTTTCACATTTTACACTTAAGTCCCTATTTTATAAAATCATCAAATTCACATAATTTCATCTCACACATGCCTAGCCGAATTTTCCTTATGTCCATACAAGACCACGTATTTCATTTATTTCACATTTTAGTCCTTCAATTTACACTTTTCTCAATTTAGCCAAAAATAATCAAATTCATCAAAAATTCAAAGACAAAATATGTTAACCCAACATTAAACTTTCATATTTCACCAACTATCAACACAAAGCTCACATATTCATCAATGGCACATTTCAAAATCATCATCAAATTCCAAAATTAAGACATGGGCTTGATAAAACACAAAGCAACGATCATAAAAACGTAAAAATTATCAAAAACTGAAGTAAAAACATACCTTAATTAAGCTATAAATGTGCCGAATGCTCAAATCTCATAAACCCTTTCTATTCTTTAATTTTCGGTGATAAAATGTATCAAAAAGATGAGCATTTGGCTTTGTTTTAATTAATATTATCTTTATTTATCAATTACCATTTTTAACCTTAATTTCAACATTAAAAATCCACTAATTTGTGTCCATCTTTGTCCACTCACCTTATTCATGGTGTAATTGCAACATAAGGACTTTTCATTTAAGAACCCATGACAATTAAGCACTTTAACAATCAGCACACAGCTTTTGCATTTTATGCGATTAAGTCCTTTTTGAAAATTAAGCACACAATCGATGAAATTTTCACACAGAAATTTCACACATGCTTAATCACATACTGCGAACACCAAAAATAATATTAAAACATTTTTTCGACCTCAGATTTGTGGTCTCGAAACCACTGTTCAGACTAGGGTCTAAACCGGGCTGTTACAAGAAATTAGAAATTTATGGTAGAAAATGAAAGATTATTGATAGATAAACAACTTTTACAAAGTAATTTTTGATGAAAACATGATTTAGAGACTAAAATGTAAACTTGTGAAATTGAAGGAAAAATTCTGAAATTTTATGAATACATGTGCTGTAAATTTTGTAATGGGGCTTTGGTTAGGCTTGGAATAGGGAGTAATTTGCACAAGTTTTATTTTCCGAGCCTAGGAACGAAAATGGAATTTATGGAAAAGTTAGGGGCAAAATGGTAATTTTGCCTAGAATGAAAACTGAGTCCACTTGAATGTTAAATATGATAAATTAATGTTAAATTTACTCGTATAGATCTGAATAGACCAAATTTAGAGCTAGAATGAAGAAAGAGGAAAATGTCAGATCAGTAGATTTTACGTACACGAACATTGTCGAGGTAAGTTCGTGTAACTAAATTGTGTCTACTTACATGCTTGCATTGATTGTGGTTATATGAATTGTATAAATGTCATAAATATGTGAAATGATTACATATCCGATCAAGCGCGATAATTAAAAATGTCTAATTTAAATAATAATGCCCGATAGAAGATAAAGGTCAAACGATGAAAATGTTACTTTTATGCTTGGAATGAATGTGAAACGTGACCATTTGAATTATATGGATGATTATAGATGTATGAAATAATCACATGCCCGATAACGTTTGAAAAAGGTTTAAATCCCGTTTGAATAAATGAAAATTGATGGATAAATGTAATTGCCAAAATGAATGAGGTCTTGCATTTGTTGCAGAATGGATTAGGCTCGAACGAGCAATCCTAATGATTTCATTATAGAAAGGATTTAGCCCGGACGGGTAATCCTGATGTGAGTCCTCTAGAGTATATATTATGGATTGGATTGAGCCCGGACGGGTAATCTATAGATCAAGCTCCTTAGAGCATATGTCATAAAAAGGATTTAGCCTAGACTGGTAATCCTATTGTATACATGTGTGGCTCGAGAGTGTATTCTATGAGATAGTACCTTATGGGTACCATTGAATATGTATTGACGGATCATGATTTGTACACCTCGAGTGTACTATCTGAGTAACCATCAATATTTCAAATAAATTCAACGGGTAGAAATATGGATATGAGAAGATATGTATAAGAAATGAATTAATATACGTATCCGTCTAAAATACAAGAAAATGATGTTACATGACAAATGATATATGCAAACATGAGATGATGTCATTTGCACATGGAATTTATTTGATGAATATATGTGCATTCTTGACTATAGACTTGTACACCTTGAGTGTACTAATCATGACCTTGATATTCTGAGTAATATGAGTAAGGTTCTGATGTGAAATGATCTGAACTCGAAGTGAACTAGTTTGAAATTATACTTGTAATAATGAGATGAATTATACATGTTAAATGAATACACGATGTATGTGCATGGACACTTGATTGTTGTTGAGCCCATATATGTTTTGATGTTATTATTGGAATATATGACTAACAAGGGCAATGAGGATATGTGTCGGGCTTCAGGTCAAATTGAATGAATGTGCCTTACATAGTTACCTCAAAATAGAATGAATGGTAAGTTAAGTACCATGTTATACGAACTTACTAAGCATGTAATGCTTACCCCATTTTATTTTCACCTGTTTTAGAGTAAATCGGAAGCTCGTTGGATTGGAAGCTCGTGAGAGAGCACTCACACTATCCATCGACCCATGACGGTACAATATGGTAAATCAATTATGGTTGTGATGGCATGTATAGGTTATATTGGCCATATAGGCATGTAAATGTAAATGATGCTTGTAATCTAGCCATTGGAATGGCTAGTAATGGTTTGATTTGATATATTTGAAATGTCATACTATGGTAGCTATGTAAGAGTATGCCCAAAGATCAATCATGAGATGGTTGTAATAACATACTTGATTTACCATGTTTATTAATATAAAGCGTTGTCATTATTATTTTAGTTTTTCTTTCTGTGTGTACAAATAAACTGTTTTATAATAATGTCCTGAGAATAATATGATTATTTTTAAAAGATCCTTAGTCAAGTATTATTGTTGACTAGGACAACAATAATGCATTAAGACTAACATGTAGTTGATTAATGATAAAGAGTTGTCATTGATATGGAGTGTCAAAATCAATGCATGAATATGTGTGTTATAGAACAACATATTGGACTGACCCACTATGAGTATGTTTCTTGGATTGTTATGTAATTGTCACAACATTACTCATAGTGATTAATATGTATATGATCCTCAGACTTGAGATCATCATTATCCCAACATCGTGAGTTGTATATTTTGATACAGTCAAATGTACACCGTAACAGGTTGTTCTATAAAGGCTGATGTTGAATATACCACAATCTATGTAGAGGGATATGGTTGATCAATATAGGATAAGTCCCTCCTACATAATAGGACTAATATCTTAGGCCACTTGATTGAGTGAGACTAGAAATGCATGGCCATGCTCAAATAAGTTGATATGAGATGTCATACTAATTTGTATATCATAGTCTACTCAAGATATCAAGAAACATGGGATGGACTATGCAAGTGTGACTATTCCATGACTTGTGTCCGTTCCAGAGATAAAGGACTTAAGGGTTAATGCATGAAAGGTTAATCACAGAAGGTTATGTCGAATCATGACTTCTTGTAACTTAGGTAGCAATGATGTTGTAACACCCCAAACCCGGTCAACACACCACGACCGAATCTGGCATGTTACGGGGAAAATCGCGTTTGAAGGGTTAGGTTTCAGGTTAAAGATTCGATGAAAAAAAAACCCTTGTCATATTTTATACTTGTCGAAATCTTGGGCATGATTGCTTTGTCATATTTTAATGTTTTAGGGTGATACCCGATGGTAAAGTTTAAAACACATTGCGTTATAGTTTTGAAAACCGGTGTCCTTCCAAGTTTTTAGCAATTTTAACTCAATTAATTTGTTAAAGCATATTTGAAAGCTACTTTAAGCATAAACGTAGTAAAGCCAAATTTAAAGGCCATTTACAACCCAAAATAAAACCAAATAGTAATAAATAAACTAAAGTACCAAATTTTGTAAAGTCCGAGCAAATCTTTATTAAAGCATGGCATGAGCACCTCGAGTCCATCCAGGCTCCATGTCCGCGCCTAAGTGTCACTGAAATGTCAAAGGAGAGGGTGAGTCGCAAGACTCGGTGCATAAATCCCACTCCCGATAATACAACATGCTAGCACACATCATATCATAGCAACATAATCAATGCACCCGATCCTAACCATCCATATCACCTTTCTACCCCGTGTGGTACCAAACCACCGGTGGTGCCAAACCACTTTGGTGACCCAAAGTCACGATATCCATAAGTGTGGTGCCAAACCACTTTGGTGACCCAAAGTCACGAATAATCCATTGATGGGGCCAACCCATCGCGTGATACCAAATCACTAGCGAGCGATCCCATATCTCAAAGTGGGGCCAACCCACGGTGGTGTTAACCACGAGGACGAGTCGCAATGAGGTGCCAAACCTCTGGTGTCCCAAAGACACGGTGTGATACCAAATCATTGGTGACCGCGATCCACAAATCCAATGATGGGGCCAACCCATCGTGTGATACCAAATCATGGCGTCAATCCCGTATAATCAATGTGGGGCCAACCCTTTGTGGTGCTAAGCCACCGGGACGAGACGCTATGAGGTGCCAAACCTACGGTGTCCCAAAGACACAAATGTGATACCAAATCACCGTGACCGAAGTCACAAAATCAATCGTGGTACCAAACCACTTTGGAGGTGCCAAACCTCCGTGTCCCAAAGACACAAAGTGTCCCAAAGACACGGATATCATATTCCCCCTCCTCTCATATCACCCACACATGTCATACTAATGCAAATGATATAAAACATGCAATCATGCTAACATGCTCAAATGACATCTCATGGTATTTACATCATAAAACATGTTATCACATATATCACTACAGATCTCGTAATGAAATGGACTTACCCGTATCCGTGCTTATACCCCATCGGGTACCAAATCCATCAATCATATTGTTTCACTTTAATAAGTAATTAGGTTATTAATCATATTACTAAACAGAGGTGTGTTAGTTTACACACCTGCTAACACGAAAGCCTTAGCTCCAAAGAACCGGTCTAAATCCCTCGATAACTCTGCTCCTAAAATCGGTCAACCAAGGGATTAGCAATCTAGACCATTCGGCCAAAGCTATAAAAACCAAAGGGGTTAATATTGAGCCATTACCTTGCAACTGGTTTGGTTTCCTACCAAACCCGAACCAACAATGGTTCCTCTTACCAATCGGCCACCCTCTAACAAATGACAACGGTTAATCTTTTAACAACTTGACTTAATGAAAACTAAAAGAATATACTAAAAGAACTCGTTCTTACCACCACTTACCAAGCGGTTAACAAGGAAAGAAGGCTCCACTTGACTGCCTCCCAATCCCGGATGCCCCTAAAGAAATCGGTTCAATGCCAAAAGGTTAACTCCTTTCACCAATCACCACAATCGGTTCTTAACCAAATCAAAATCGACAAGAGCACAAAAGAAATAGCCATTCGGCCCTATGCTTACCTTCCCCGTAACCCGATTGGAACCAAGACTAGAACAACACCACACCAAAATTCGACCACAAGAACACCACTAGAAGAGAAAGAGATTCGGCCAAAACTTCAAAAGAAAGAAAAGGGAATTCGGCTTTAGGTGTTTAACACCCTTGGGTTCGGCTTTGAGTGGGAAAAAGAAGATGATGTGAAATGGGAATAGAGTTTCGGCACAACAAGAATGGGAAGAACAATTGAAGAAAACGGCTAAAGAGTTTTGAAGGGGAAGAGAATAAAAGATGGATAGAGAGAGTACTTACGGTTTTGAAAGAAAAAGAATTGATGAAAGTGTTTTGGAGGCTAGAGTTTGGCTCAACACAATGAACAAAAGAAAGAACGAGAGAAGAGAACATTCGGCTACCAAGAAAATTGAAAGAAAAACAAAGCAAAATTTGGCAACTAAATGCTTAGACTTTCGGTTTCAAAGTGGACAAAAGAGAGAGTTTTGCTTGACAAAAGAAGAAGTTTAGCTTACCTATTGCTTTTGGTAGAAAAATGCACAAAATTGCCTATTCAATTTGGCATTCCCACTCCCTCACAAGCCAAGCCGCCCACTCCCCCAAAACTCTCCCACAACCGGCCACTTCCACCATACACTCACAACCACTCATTCAAAACACTTTGAACAAGTCTCCTTCCTAAATTCACTCTCCACCCATCATTTGAGCATTTGACTTGGTCTTAGGCGAGAATTTGAACCGCCTACAACTCCTCCCTTCCATGCCGTCAAAAATGAAAGCCAAAATGGGGATTTTCGCAGCTTGAACTCAAGACCTCTCCCCACGCATTGACGCCAAACACAAGCTCCAAGTGGCGCATACTTTGCCACTCCACCAGCTCCTCCTTCGTGCTATACCTCACCAATAAAAATCTATAAGCCTCGGCTCCTTGACTCCTCTCCCTAAGCCTAGAATTAAAATTTATTCCATCTACTCAGCTTACTTCTAGCTTACAACTAAGCCCCTAAAACATCAAAACAAAGAACATAGCACACTGGACACATGCAAACAAAGTCAAAACAAAAATAGGCCCCAACCCGGGATATTACAGTTCTACCCCCTTAAAATAATTTCGACCCAAATTACACGATCGTAAGAGTTGAGGTATTCTTTGTCTCATCATATCCTCGGGTTCCCACGTCGCTTCTTCCACGCCATGATTTCGCCACAGTACCTTTACCAAAGGCACAGACTTCCTACGCAGAACCTTCACATCCCGATCTAAAATCTGCACAGGTTCTTCCTCCGTGGTCAAATCTGAATTTACCTCGATCTCTTCCATTGCTACCACATGCGATGGATCCGAACGATAACGCCGAGCATCGAAACATGGAAAACGTCGTGGATCGACTTAGCTCTGCGGCAACTCAAGCCGTCGCGCCCTGGTCCCACTCGTCTCAATACCTTATACGCCCAATAAACCTCGGACTTAGCTTGCCTTTCTTTCCGAACCTCAAAACCTTCTTCCATGGCGAGACCTTGAGAAAAAACTTGATCCCCACAGAAAACTCTATGTCTCTTCGCTTAAGATCGGCATAAGACTTACGCGGTCGAAGCTTCCTTCAACCAGAGCTCGAATCAACTTAACCTTGTCTTCGGTCTCAAAGCAACCAACTCGGGTCCCAACAAGCTGGCGTTCACCTAATTCCGTCCAACACGTAGGTGATTGACACTTCCTACCATACAACGCCTCATATGGTGCCATCTTGATGCTCGCTTGGTAAAGCGTTGTTGTAGGCAAACTCGGCTAATGGTAGAAACTCCTCCCAACTACTCTCGAAATCCGAACACAACCCTCAAAGCATATCCTCCAAGATCGAATAACCCTTTCCGATTGTCCGTCGATTGCGGGTGAAAAGCCGTCTTTGAAATCCAACCGCGCACTCCGAGCCCGATGCAACGCTTTCGAACCTTGACGTAAATGCGGGATCCCTATCCGTGATGATCGATCATCGCACACCGTGCAACCTCACTATCTCTCGAAACATACGGCTTCGCCAACCTCTCAAGTGAGTAGTCAACTCACACGAGAATGAAATGAGCTAATTTAGTCGGTCGATCCACAATTACCCAAATCGAATCCTTCTTGCTTGGCGAAGCGGTAACCCACCGCGAAAATCCATGGTTATCCTTTCCCACTTCCATCGAGGAATCTTCACAGTGAAGCAACCACGACGGCAATCGATGTTCAGCCTTGACTGACTCACGACATGTCGGACACTTCCCAACAAACTCGTCACTTCTTTCTTCGCACAGTGCCACCAAAAGCGCTCTCTCGAGATCCCTATACATCTTACTACCTCCGGGATGCATAGCATAAGGGCCGCTATGTGCGTCTGAAGAATCCTCTGCCTCACTCAACATCCTTGGGCATACAAGCTTTACCTTGAAAACACAAAGACACCCCATCACTAGACAAACTATAACCCTCCAAACCACCATCCTGCACCGCAACCTCGCGCACTCGTAACCTCATCCTCTAATGCTTTCTCTACGATCCGCTCAACCCAAGTAGGCTTAACCTGCAACTCTGCCAGAATACTTCCGTCGTCATACAAACTCAAGTGGGCAAACATCGCTCTTAAGTCCGAAACAACCTTACGGCTCAACGCGTCTGCCACCACGTTAGCCTTGCCCGGATGATACTCAATCGAACAGTCGTAGTCTTTAAGCAACTCAACCCATCTGCGCTGCCTCAAATTCAAATCCTTCTGAGTCAAGAGGTACTTCAGACTCTTATGATCGGTGTAGACTATTGATCTCTCTCCGTACAAGTAGTGCCTCCAAATCTTCAACGCAAAGACTACAGCCGCTAACTCCAGATCGTGCGTCGGATAGTTGACCTCATGTGGCCTCAGCTGCCGAGATGCGTAAGCCACAACCTTACCTTCCCGCATCAAAGACACAACCCAACCCCCGTATGTGATGCATCGCGATGAGACCGTGAATTTCTTACCACCTCAAAGTTGAATCAAACCGGATCTTCTGTTAGAATCTTCTTAAGCTTGTCGAAACTCTCCTGCTTTGTTTTCTCACCCAAACAAACGGAACCTCTTTCCTTAACAACTTGGTCATTGGTGCTGCAATCAACGAGAAACCCTCTACAAACCTTGGTAGTATCCGCCAAACCCAGAAAACTCCGAATCTCACCACCGACTTAGGCGGTTTCCAACCCAAAAGCGCCTCAATTTTCTCGAGGATCCACTCTAATCCCCTCGGTGACACTACATGTCCCAAGAAAGTCACTTTCTAAGCCGTAACTCGCACTTATCGAACTTAGCGTAAAGTCGCTTCTCCTCAAAATCTGCGATTACCACACGCAAATGCGCATCATGCTCTTCTTACGTTCTTGAATACACCGGGATGTCGTCAATAAAAACTACCACGAATCGGTCGAGATCTGCTGAAACACCCTATTCATCATATCCATGAATGCCGCCGCGTTAGTCAACCCGAGCGGCATTACGTAAATTTGTAGTGCCCATACCGAGTCCGAAACGCTATTTGTCTTGTGAATATCCGCTTCTTTCACCTTTAATCGGTGATACCGGACCTCGTGTCAATCTTAGAAAATACCGCTGCACCCTTGGTGATCAAACAAGTCATCTATCCGTGGCAGCGGATACTTGTTTTTGATCGTCGACTTATTCATTTGGCGGTAATCTATGCACATCCGCATTGTACCATCTTTCTTCTTAATAAAGAGTACCGGCGCACCACGGTGAAACACTTGGCACGATAAAACCTCGGTCCAACAACTCTTGGATCTCGAGCCTTAAGCTCCACCAATTCCTTTGGCGCCATCCTATACGGAGCAATAGACTTGGCGCAGATTCTGGTAATGCATCTATCCCAAACTCTACCTCACGATCCGCGACAAACCCGAAGTTCTTACGGAAACACATCAACAAATTCCTTAACTGTTCGGACTTTTTTCTACAATGAGACTCTTTAGCCTCCAAGGCATACACATGAACCACATACGCTTCACGGCCCTTTCTCACCATCTTCTCTCGCCTTTAGAGCGGACACCACATTAGATAAGTAATCTCTCCTATTACCTATCATAGCCACTTCATCACCCTCGATCGTCTTTAGAACCATGCGCTTAGCGCGCAATCCAACTTCGCTGGTACTTAACCAACAGTCCATCCCAAGAATCAAATCGAACTCCCAAATGGCGGTTCCATCGGATCAAGTGACAAACACTACCCCTTGGAGTTCTAGGGTACATCTCTAAACAAACTTATGTACAACTACGGAATGACCTAGAGGGCTAATTACGGTCATCCGCCTAGAAGTAGATTCAGAGTCTAAGTCCATGGTCTCTACTATACTACTGGCCATGTAAGAATGCGTCGAACCCATATCAATCAAAGCGGTAAAAGGAGAACCAAAGATCAAGAACGCACCGGTTATGACGTCCGGTGCGTCGCCTCCTCTCGGGCGCCTTTGCGCATACACTAACCCAGCCGTCGGCGTCAAAACTACCCGCACTTCGCGCCGGTGCTCCACGGCCCCGACCCGATCCATTACTACCTCGCCATTACCACGGCCCCTCTGCGGTGGCGGTACATTATTCCTGAATCGAGTACGGCCCCGACTCTCTCGATCGAATCTGGCCAACTTACGCGGACAGTCCCTCACGCGATGATCCAGAGAACCACACTCAAAACAACCTTTTCCACCGGTCTAGCAGCCTCCCCAATGATATCTCCCACAATGGTTACACCGCGGCGGTCCCTGACTAGCAGCAACAACCCTACCAGACTGATTCGGCCCACTCTGTCTAGCCCTTTCTCGAGGATTACCCGATGATCCGAGAAGACCCAAAGCTCCTCTTATGCCCTGCTCCGCCCATGGCTCGCCTCACGGACTCCTTAACACCCTCGGCTACCTTAGCCTTCTCAACCAGGACAGCAAACTCACGCTCCTGTTGAGGAGCAATCAGTAGCCTCAACTCGTCTCTCAGACCATCCTCGAAACGAACACACCTCTCGTGTTCAGTAGCCACAATACCCCTAGCATACCGGCTCAGCTTCAAGAACTCGGCCTCATACTCGGAAGCGCAGACTTACTCCCTAGACTAGCCTCAAAATGCTTTTACATTTGCGCATCGATGTAGCTAGCTCCAATGTACTTTTTCTCAAATGCACTGAAATAATCCCATGTCGGATCCTCTCTCGCGCCACACTATCCGAACCGTGAGCCACCACCGGTATGACTCATCCCGAAGAAGCGATACTATGCCCCTTGACTTCTCCTCGGCGGTCAAGTCCAGATCATCCATGATCCGCTCCGTTGCCTCCGGCCAATACTCGGTAGTCTTTGGGAGCAACACCGTAAGCACCTCGAAAGAATTCAGCCCCGTTTGTCGAAGTCGCTCAGCACCGATTTCCTAGCTCCCGCACCACCACCTACTCCAACAACCCTTTCCAACACTCGCAAAGATCGCTCGCGACCGCTGCGTCATCCCGGTCGATCTTGAAACTCACCACCTCCGGTGGTGGCGGATGCGGTATCTCATTTTTCGACTTCGACTGGACCCTACGGGTTCGTAAACCGTCATCCTACCACGACCTCGCCCACGACCACGTCCACCTCTAGCGCTCATGACTAAATTCTCTACGATCCGATTTAGGAGTTTTATGCATCGATATCTATTCCATTTTAAAGCAAAGTCTTATGAATAGTAAAGAAGCTTTGTTTTCGCGAGTTCACGAATCCTATCGGTTTCAGTTTCTAAAGTAATCCACTCCGCAATCATCCAATCACATCAATAAATCACAAGAAATAGTAAGGGGTACTTACAGGGGGGATGGTGTAGGAGACTCGGTGTTATGCCTTTCAAACCATTTATTTCAAACAAAACACTTAAAATAGACTTTTGAAAACATTTTGGGCCTCAGCCCACAAGTGAGCCTTTAAACTTGGCTCGATACCACAATTGTAACACCCCAAACCCGGCCAACACACCACGACCGAACGGCATGTTACGGGAAAATCGCGTTTGAAGGGTTAGGTTTCAGTTAAAGATTCGATGAAAAAAACCCTTGTCATATTTTATACTTGTCGAAATCTTGGGCATGATTGCTTTGTCATATTTTAATGTTTTAGGGTGATACCCGATGGTAAAGTTTAAAACACATTGCGTTATAGTTTTGAAAACCGGTGTCCTTCCAAGTTTTTAGCAATTTTAACTCAATTAATTTGTTAAAGCATATTTGAAAGCTACTTTAAGCATAAACGTAGTAAAACCAAATTTAAAGGCCATTTACAACCCAAAATAAAACCAAATAGTAATAAATAAACTAAAGTACCAAATTTTGTAAAGTCCGAGCAAATCTTTATTAAAGCATGGCATGAGCACCTCGAGTCCATCCGGCTCCATGTCTGCGCCTAAGTGTCACTGAAATGTCAAAGGAGAGGGTGAGTCGCAAGACTCGGTGCATAAATCCCACTCTCGATAATACAACATGCTAGCACACATCATATCATAGCAACATAATCAATGCACCCCGATCCTAACCATCCATATCACCTTTCTACCCCGTGTGGTACCAAAACCTTTGGTGGTGCCAAACCACCGGTGACCCAAAGTCACGATATCCATAAGTGTGGTGCCAAACCACTTTGGTGACCCAAAGTCACGAATAATCCATTGATGGGGCCAACCCATCGCGTGATACCAAATCACTAGCGACGATCCCATATCTCAAAGTGGGGCCAACCCACGGTGGTGTTAACCACGGGGACGAGTCGCAATGAGGTGCCAAACCTCCGTGTCCCAAAGACACAGTGTGATACCAAATCACCGTGACCGCGATCACAAATCCGATGATGGGGCCAACCCATCGTGGTGATACCAAATCACTTTGGCGTCAATCCCGTATAATCAAGCGTGGGGCCAACCCCATCGTGGTGCTAAGCCACTGGGACGAGACGCTATGAGGTGCCAAACCTCCGTGTCCCAAAGACACAAATGTGATACTAAATCATTTGGTGACCAAGTCACAAAATCAATCGTGGTACCAAACCACCGGAGGTGCCAAACCTCCGGTGTCCCAAAGACACAAAGTGTCCCAAAGACACGGATATCATATTCCCCCTCCTCTCATATCACCCACACATGTCATACTAATGCAAATGATATAAAACATGCAATCATGCTAACATGCTCAAATGACATCTCATGGTATTTACATCATAAAACATGTTATCACATATATCACTACAGATCTCGTAATGAAACGGACTTTCAGTATCCGTGCTTATACCCCATCGGGTACCAAATCCATGAATCATATTATTTCACTTTAATAAGTAATTAGGTTATTAATCATATTACTAAAATGAAGTGTGTTAGTTTACACACTGCTAACACGAAAGCCTTAGCTCCAAAGAACCGGTCTAAATCCTCGATAACTCGCTCCTAAAATCGGTCAACCAAGGGATTAGCAATCTAGACCATTCGGCCAAAGCTATCAAACCAAAGGGGTTAATATTGAGCCATTACCTTGCAAATCTGGTTTGGTTTCCTACCAAACCCAAACCAACAATGGTTCCTCTTACCAATCGGCCACCCTCTAACAAATGACAACGGTTAATCTTTTAACAACTTGACTTAATGAAAACTAAAAGAATATACTAAAAGAACTCGTTCTTACCACCACTTACCAAGCGGTTAACAAGGAAAGAAGGCTCCACTTGATCGCCTCCCAATCCCGGATGCCCCTAAAGAAATCGGTTCAATGCCAAAAGGTTAACTCCTTTCACCAATCACCACAATCGGTTCTTAACCAAATCAAAATCGACAAGAGCACGGAGAAAAGAAATAGCCATTCGGCCCTATGCTTACCTTCCCCAGAACCCGATTGGAACCAAGACTAGAACAACACCACACCAAAATTCGACCACAAGAACACCACTAGAAGAGAAAGAGATTCGGCCAAAACTTCAAAAAGAAAGAAAAGGGAATTCGGCTTTAGGTGTTTAACACCCTTGGGTTCGGCTTTGAGTGGGAAAAAGAAGATGATGTGAAATGGGAATAGAGTTTTTGGCACAACAAGAATGGGAAGAACAATTGAAGAAAACGGCTAAAGAGTTTTGAAGGGAAGAGAATAAAAGATGGATAGAGAGAGTACTTACGGTTTTGAAAGAAAAAGAATTGATGAAAGTGTTTTGGAGGCTAGAGTTTGGCTCAACACAAGCGAACAAAAGAAAGAACGAGAGAAGAGAACATTCGGCTACCAAGAAAATTGAAAGAAAAACAAAGCAAAATTCGGCAACTAAATGCTTAGACTTTCGGTTTTAAAGTGGACAAAAGAGAGAGTTTTGCTTGACAAAAGAAGAAGTTTAGCTTACCTATTGCTTTTGGCCGAAAAATGCACAAAATTGCCTATTCAATTTCGGCATTCCCACTCCTCCACAAGCCAAGCCGTCCACTCCCCCCAAAACTCTCCCACAACCGGCCACTTCCACCATACACTCACAACCACTCATTCAAAACACTTTGAACAAGTCTCCTTCCTAAATTCACTCTCCACCCATCATTTGAGCATTTGACTTGGTCTTAGGCAGAATTTGAACTGCCTACAACTCCTCCCTTCCATGCCGTCAAAAATGAAAGCCAAAATGGGGGATTTTCGCAGCTTGAACTCAAGACCTCTCCCCCCTGCAATTGACGCCAAACACAAGCTCCAAGTGGCGCATACTTTGCCACTCCACCAGCTCCTCATTCGTGCTATACCTCACCAATAAAAATCTATAAGCCTCAGCTCCTTCAGCTCCTCTCCCCTAAGCCTAGAATTAAAATTTTTTCCATCTACTCAGGCTTACTTCTAGCTTACAACTAAGCCCCTAAAACATCAAAACAGTAACATAGCACACCAGACACATGCAAACAAAGTCAAAACAAAAAATAGGCCCTAACCCGGGATATTACAGATGTATTACTAGATGCCACTCATTGTTTGTGACATTAGAATCGTTCTAGTATTACTGCTAACGTTACAAGAACCTACAGGGTCACACCCTATGGTTGAAATGAACGGAATAAAACATAGTTGGTATTGTGTTTGGTTGTCACATGAATTAAATTAATTAAAGAATTAATTTAATTGGGCAATCAAATATTGAACATATTATATGTACAAGGATGTTGTACACATAATGACAACATAGTTCTATTAATATATGAATTTGGTTCGTATATAAATTAAAATAAATATAGTTTACCGAAATCCTTGTTATAATTAATGTAATTATAATTTTCAGTTAAAAAATTTATTGTATTTATTTAATTTTATGAGTCATTAAAGGTATACCAATTATAAAAGGTAATAAAAGATACAGAGCTTAATATAAACCCTAAGAGATTGCTTATGAGGTCTAGCAGCCGTCAAGCAAATAAACCTCCAAAATAGTTTTCGAGATTTCTTCTGTTCATAGTCAAACCAGGTGGATTACGTAGAGGCCGACATCGGAAAAGGTTGCGGCTTGGTTCGACAGTAGATCAAAATTCTTGTTGCCAAGGCGTCGCTGTCTACTCAGATTGAAGTTTTGGTAATTTTGAAACCTTTATTTAACTCCGATTCATTCCTCACACATGGATTCATGGTTTGGATCACGGGAATTAATTTTATTTTACTGCGCCAAGGGGTACCGGCGTACCAACAGTGGTATCGGAGCAAATTGTGTGATACAGACTCGGGTTTAAATACTTGGGTTATGCAATTGTATGAGATGCATGCTTTAATTTTATTTCGTTTTTGACTGTTTAAATCGTTTAAGCATAACCTGATAATTGTTCCTTTCAATAATCGATTAAATGTTAATCATGGTGTTGTGGCCTATTCGGTTTAAGTTATTATTGTTAACTATTAACAAATTTGTAATGATGCGACGGTGGTATTTACAGTTTCCAGTAAGAGTTAACTGGCTAGTGGAACAAGGGTAGTTCCGATATGAAACCTCAAGGATTAAAATCCTGAAAACACGATTCTGTTGATAAAAGTTATCAAATCGTGAGGTTTCATTTGACAGGGGTATGCGGTTCGTACCGCGGGGGCTCCGCCCGCTTCCTCCGACCGCCTCAGACCCCATCTTCTTATAATATATTTTGTTAATAAAACTCGATAGGCCACAAAAGGTTGAAAGGATATTTTATAATTCACTTTAGCAAAAACGTTGAATTATGTATGCTATTTTTGACATGCACGGTGTTTGAAATGCATAGTTATAGCCCAATGACACATTTGATAAAAGGTTGTATTTTTTTTCATAAATACGGCCTACGTGTCGTGCCTTACTACTATTCTCTTGTATTTCTCTTCTCATCTTACTCCCTCGTATGTAAAATAATTTTCTGCATATTGTAATTTGCAAGAGTTGCTGTGGGCTAGACGAGAAGGAAGATGGGACAACTAGTGTGGATCGATAGCTTATGAAACGGCTTACACCTTTAGGTTTCCTTTTGGTTCTCCCATTGGCTTGGGTTGAACCACCTTAGTTTATTGGCTATAACTATTGCATTTATTTATTGCTTTATTTATTCATGTATGAGATGCTATGGATGTCTAAAGCATGCCAATTTTAAATATATTAAAATTTGATATTAATAAACCCCATTAATTGATGAGATCAATTAAAAGACTAAATGGACTAAAGTAGAACATAATTGGTGAGATGCAACAACCTTAATAAAATCCCTCTATTAAAATATTAAGTCAACATGGCCTTCCAATTTTTCCCTCGTTAAGGCCTCGATCAATACTATGTAGGTTCTGCCAAAGTGAAGTACTAGTATTTATCTTGGTTAAACGCGAAGAATAAACAAGTGATATGCACTGGTTAAAAATTGGTTAACGACTTAACTAGGTTACTCTAATAGGATTAGAAACCAAGAGGCAAGTAAATTGGATAAATCATAAGATGATTAGAACAAGAGTTGTTCACCAAATATTAGGAGTTACATATGATGTAATTAGCAAATGTTGCTTACCTAAATAACCATAGTCTTGAGAGTAAAGCCAAAGCTGACTTAAGAGGAGGTGAAATATGGATCCTTAACCCACTAGAAATACTTTTGAGAAAGTTTTTCCGAAATTAATATATGAGGGTTATTAATTTGAAATAAAATAGTGGGGAGATCATTTAATAAAGTCTTTTAATGATTGATATAAACTTGGTAAATTTACTCACACGCATATTTAATTGTTGTAGATATATTATGGCCGCAAACACTAGCACACTCTCATTGCAATCGGTCCTTGAGAAGGAAAAATTGAATGGTTTGAATTTTCTTGACTGGTTCCGTAACTTGAGGATTGTCCTCAAACAAGAACGGAAATTATATGTCATTGAACAACCACTTCCTAATGAACCACCCGCTAATGCCTCGAGGACTGATAAAGATGCTTACAAGAAGTATCTCGATGACATGGTAGATGTTGGATGTCTTATGCTTGCCACTATGAATCCTGAGCTTTAGAAGCAACATGAGGACATGGTTGCTTATGATATGATCGAGCACTGAAAGAACTTTATCGGGGGCAACACGGCAAGAGAGGTTCGATATCTCTAAGGCCCTATTCCAATGTAAGTTGGCTGAAGGAAGCCCAGTAGGACCTCATGTCCTTAAGATGATTGGCTATATTGAAAGCATGTCTAAGCTTGGGTTTCCATTGAGCCAAGAGTTTGCCACTGATGTTATTCTGCAATCGTTGCCGGATAGCTACAGCCAGTTTGTCCTCAATTTCAATATGAATGAAATTGACAAGACTCTACCACAGTTGCTTAGTATGTTACGAACTGCTGAAGGCAACATGAAAAAGGTTGGACCCAAGCCGATACTAATGGCCCGTAATAACAAGGGCAAGGGAAAGGCTAAAGTTCAGACAAAGCCCAAGGGCAAAGGTAAGCCCAAGCTTGGAAAAGGAAAGGATGCACTGAAACCTAAAAGTGGGGTGTCTAAGGAAGGAAACTGCTTTCATTGTGGTGTGATTGGACATTGGAAGTGGAACTGCCCTATCTATCTTGAGGAAGTCAAGAAGGCCAAAACAAGTTTAACGTCGCTTGTGTATTTATGTTATTGATATTAATTTATCAACTACTACTTCTTGGGTATTAGATACTGGTTGTGGTTCTCATATTTGTACTTATGTACAGGGACTACAAAGGAGTAGGACTTTGGCTAGAGGAGATATGGACCTGCGAGTTGGAAATGGAGCAAAAGTTACTGCATTAGCTGTGGGAACATATACTTTATCTTTGCCTAGTGGACTTGATTTATGTATAGAGGATTGTTATTTTGTGCCAAATTTGACTAAAAACATTATTTCAATTTCTTGTTTAGACAAAATAGGTTTTGAGATAATTATTAAGAATAATTGTTGTTCCTTTTATCTCAATAATGTTTTCTATGGTTCGGCACAATTGATTAATGGCCTCTATATTTTAGATCAAATGAATCCAATTTACAACATAAATACTAAAAGATCTAAAATAAATGACTCAAATCAAACTTATCTTTGGCATTGTCGTTTGGGCCACATAAGTGAGAAACGCATATCCAAACTCCATAAAGATGGTCTCTTGAATTCATTTGTTTTTGAACAATTTGAAGTATGTGAATCTTGCTTATTGGGAAAAATGACTAAATCTCTTTTTATTGGTAAAAGTGAACGAAGCTAGTGAATTATTGGGCCTAATACATTCGATGTATGTGGACCAATAAATACACAGAGCAGGTGGATTTCACTACTTCATTACTTTCATCGATGATTTCAGAGATATGGGTATGTTTATCTCATGCGCCTATAAGTCCGAGTCCCTTGAAAAGTTCAAGGAATTCAAAAATGAAGTACAAAATCAACTAGGCAAAACTATCAAGTCACTTCGATCTGATCGAGGTGGAGAGTATTTGAGCCTAGAGTTTGATGATCTTTTGAAGGAATGTGGGATTGTCTCACAACTTACTCCTCCTGGTACTCCTCAATGGAATGGAGTATCTGAGAGAAGAGATCAAACTCTGTTAGACATGGTTCGATCCATGATGAGTCATGCTGATATACCGGCTTCCTTTTGGGGACATGCACTTGAGACAGCTGCTTTCACACTAAATCGTGTTCCATTTAAATCGGTTCAAAAGATGCCATATGAGATGTGGACTGGGAAACGTCCCAGTATGTGTTTTATGAAAATTTGGGGTTCTGAAGCTTATGTTAAACGTCAGATGTCTACTAAGCTTGAACCCAAATCTGAAAGGTGTATTTTTGTGGGGAATCCGAAAGAAACCAAAGGATATTATTTCTTTAATCCCACTGAGAATAAATTGTTTGTTGCTCAGACTGGTGTCTTCCTAGAGAGAGAATTTACTTCTAGAAAAGGAAGTGGGAGAAAGATTGAACTTGAAGAAATTTGAGAATCACAAGATACCACTGAACCAGAGATAGAACAACAGAAAATTCCACAAGAAATTGAGGAACAAGCAATTGCTGTAGAAACACAACCACCGCGCAGATCTTTAAGAGAATGCCATGCACATGAGAGATATGGATTTCTCATTACAACGTACGGTGACGTTCTTCTTAAAGATCAAGATGAGCCTAGGACTTATCAAGAAGTGGTGACGAGCCCAGACTCTGAGAGATGGCTTGAAGCCATGAGATCTGAGATGGATTCCATTTATGAAAACCAAGTATGGACTTTGATTGACCCACCCGAAGGGGTTAAACCTATAGGGTGCAAGTGGGTTTTCAAAAATAAAACCTACATGGATGGTAATGTACAAACATACAAAGGGTGTTTAGTAGCTAAAGGTTTTCGCCAAATTCATGGTGTTGACTATGATGAAACCTTTTCTCCTGTAGCTATGTTTAAATCCATCAGGATCTTACTCGCCATAGCTACATTTCATGATTATGAAATCTGGCAGATGGACGTCAAAATAGCTTTCCTTAACGGGAAACTTGAAGAGGATGTATACATGACACAACCTGAAGGTTTTGTCAATCCAAAGGATGCTAGAAAGATATGTAAGCTACAAAGATCCATTTATGGATTAAAGCAAGCTTCTCGAAGGTGGAATCTTCGTTTTAATGATTCAATCAAAGAGTTTGGTTTTATCAAAAATGAAGATGAACCATGTGTTTACAAGAAAGTTAGTGGGAGCACTATCACATTCTTGGTACTGTATGTGGATGACATACTTATCATGGGAAATGACGTACCTACCTTGTAGTCTATTAAGACTTGGTTAGGAAGTTATTTTTCTATGAAGGACTTGGGCGAAGCCACTTACATATTAGGAGTCAAGATCTATAGAGATATATCAAGACGACTACTAGGTCTAAGCCAAAGTACATACATAGATAAAGTACTGAAAAGGTTCAGTATGGAAGAATCTAAAAGAGGATTCCTACCTATGAGACATGGTATTTCACTCTCGAAGGAAATGTGTCCTTCAACTCCACAAGAGAGAGAACGCATGAGTAAAATTCCATATGCTTCTGCTATTGGATCTATCATGTATGCCATGTTATGTACCCATCCAGATGTCTCATATGCCTTAAGTATGACGAGCAGGTACCAAGTAGATCCCGGTGAAGGTCACTGGTGTAACAACCCGATTCAAGGCCTAGTCGGAATAGTGGTGCGAGACCACAAATCTGAGTTAGTAAATTGAGTTCTTAAGGTTTATGACATGTTTGCATGATAGTATTAAAGTTCCATGTAGAAATTTTGTGAAACTGACATGGAATGATCAAATAGGACTAAATTACAAAAGTTGCAAAATATGAGTTTCTAGAAGCTTTTTGTATGAAATAGCTTTAGAATATTAATTATAAGTCCTTAAATAGCAATTTGCCCAAATTACAAGTTTTGGACAAAAAATGGACATGAGTTAGTAAATTGTAAATTTTTAAAGAGAATGGCATTTTGGTCATTTACAAATTAAATGATTAAAATAGGAAAAAGATGATAAAAATTTCATTCATATTCTTCCTTGTGCTGAAAATTGGGAGACTCCATAGCTAGGGTTCTTCAAATTTTTGAAGCTTGCGAGTAAGTCATCCTAGCCCCATTTTTAATATTCTTCGTATTTTTGGAGTCCTCGTATTATTCATTAGCTATTTTTAGCTATAAGATGAGCTAAGAAGCATGTTCAAAAATCTACCCATGTGTATCATGCATGTAAAATGATATTTTATGGAAGATTATGGGAGTTTTATGTTAGATAAACATCTTTTCCTCAGTGAATTTCATGAAAAATGATAGTATGGACTAATTTGTAATAGTTATGAAATTGGTCATACCTATTATAAATAGTGAGAATTGATGATTGTTATAGTAGAGAAAATGAATCAGCTAAACATGATGTTTAAGAAAGTTGAATGAGAATTATTTTACGAGCCTAGGGGCAAAAGTGTAAATATGAGAAAGTTTAGGGGCAAATAGTTATTTTGCCAAAGTATGAGTTAAGAGTCAATTTAGTCAATATGAGTATTGAATGATCTAATTATTATTATAGATCAAGAAAAATGAAACTCGGATCGAAATCGAGGCAAGAACAAAGTCGAGGACTAAATTGCATATCTACATACATTTTGTATATTGAGGTAAGTTTGTATGTTTTCGAAGCTTTATGATTAATATCATTAAATTGCTTAGTATAATGTAGAATATATTTTAAATTCCATGAGATTGTTTAATGCTATGTTAAACAAAGAAATCAATGAGATCAAGCATGAGAAAGTCCCGATTGAAGTTGAATTACTTAGGATACTCGATCTATCACATGAAATGAGAAAGTCCGTATAAGACCAAGCCAAGGCATGGCATCGGCAATCAAGCAAGTTATCATGTAAGACCAAGACAAGTCTTGGCATTGAAGATTTATTATGAGATGAAGACCCATATAAGCCCAAGCCAAGGCATGGCATTGGTGAGTCTCCAAGCAAAGTTATCATGTAAGTCCAAGACAAGTCTTGGCATTAAAAAGCTATAAAGAGATAGAGATCCCATGTAAGTCCAAGCCAAGGCTTGGCATTGTCAAGTAAAGATACCAAGTAAGACCATGTCGAGACATGGCAATGGTAAGTTCCCAAGGGAACTCATAAGGAAGACTTTGTGTAAGCCCATGTAAAGACATGGCATCAATACCAAGTAAGAGATCCCATGTAAGGCTATATCAAGGATATAGCATTGGCATAAAGACACATGTGTTTTGAGATTTAGTATCCTCTGTTATTCATAGTAATTCATCTGGCAAAAGAGTAAAGATTAAATGAGAAAGTAAGAAAGTTAAGTAAGTAAAGTTATTATCAAGTTATGCTAGTCAGAGTTAATTAAGAGTATTGTTCATGATATGAATGATGAAGTTGAGATTTTTCTTATCATAGTAAAGTATACTGATCTATGTGATCAAGTGATACAGGTATCTTGTTACCGTACGAGCATGAGAATAGTAAGTACCATGAGATATGTAAGAATCAGTAAGAGTAAGTAAGCTTAAATACTTGAGATTTCATAATGCCATTGTTTATGATGAATGGTTAATGTTAAGCAAATATATTGCTATGAGAATTACATGCAAACTTTCTAAGCTAAATGCTTACGTCCTTTATCCTTTCTTTCCATGTAGTCCCACAAAGCTAATCTCGTGGATCATCGTTACCGGAGCTCGGAGCAAACTATCAATCGCTATTTTGGTATAGCCAAGTTGTTTATATTAAGTATGGCATGTATAGGAAACATTTCATTTTGAGTTATGTTTTAAAACTAGCTAAAGTGTTGGCTATCAAGCTTAGTATTCTTTTTGTATGTGGCCAAAGAGACGAGTCATGAATGATTAAGTATGTATGTTTTAATCTATCAATGGAGTATGCATCCTTATTCATGTTAGATGTAATACTTGAGTTGCTAAATTGAGCATGAGTTTGGTCTTGATTTTAGGGTGGCAATTGGCTTGGTAAATAGCCTGTAAGTGCCTACACGGATAGACACACGGGCGTGTGTCTAGGCCGTGTGCACCTTGCACCTTTGTATCTTAAGTCAGAATAGACCACGGACTCGTCACACAGGCGTGTGCCTTGGCCGTGGGGCATTGGCAGAATGCTGGAGTTTTAGGCACGGTTTGGGGCCACGGGCGTGTCCAGGCTGTGTGTAATTTGCCAGTATCCACCACGGGTGAAAGACACGAGCATGTTTTAAGGGTGCACGGGCGTGTCCCAAGTCACACGGACGTGTGACCCCTGTTCGAGAGAAAGTTTCCAAATGAGTTCTGAAATTTTTGGGACGTAAGTCTGAGGCCTCGTAAGCCCATGAAATGTCTGATTTGACTAAGAAAGAGAAGTTTTTAATTCAGAAAAAAATTTTATAGCCCGTAAGTACATGTTTAAGTGAGTTCAAGAATGGTAATGTCTCGTATCCAGTCTTAGTCTTGGACTCGGGTATGGGGTGTTACATTTAGTGGTATCAGAGCAACGGTTTAGTCGGTTCTAGGACTAACGTAGCACAAGCACGAGTCTAGTTATACATGCCATACGCAAGAATGTTTTTATAATGATAGTGTGACGACTCCTGACGACTTAAATTATGTTTATACATTTAAAAAATGGATCCCGATAGAGCTGTGGCGGATGACGTAGAAAGTAATGCGCCGACTCCCGCTGAAGGGACGGTGCCGAACGAGAACGAGAATAGACCCACTACGGTGAGTCAAGGAGGAGGAGAAGAGGCTAGAGAAGACTTCCTCCATATGATGAATACCTGGTATACGGAGTTCGTTCGTACGAACCCGAATGCACAACCCCCTCCACCCCACCTATTCCTCAACCTATCCCAGTAGCCCCTCAAGTAGTAGAGGTGGTAAGAGGAGAGAAGCCTCCGATTGATAGGATTAGGAAACATGGGGCAGAAGAATTCCAGGCTAGAAAAGATGATGATCTGAAAAAGGCTGAGTTCTGGATAGAAAATACTATCAGGGTATTTAATGAGTTGTCATGCACGCCTGAGGAATGCATGAAGTGTGTAGTCTCTCTATTAAGAGATTCTGCTTACCAATGATGGAGCACCCTTGTGTCAGTGGTATCTCGAGAAAAGATCACATGGGAATTATTACAGGAAGAGTTCAAGAAAAAGTATATCAGTCAAAGGTTCGTGGACCAGAAAAGAAAGGAACTTCTAGAGTTAAAGCAAGGCAAGATGTTTGTGACTGATTATGAGCGTGAGTTTGTACAAATTTCAAAGAAATACGCTCGAGAATGCGTGTCCACCACCGAGGCCATCATCGTAAGAGATTTGAAGATGGGCTAAATGAGGACATCAAATTGTTTGTTGCTTTGTCCTAGAAATCAAGGAATTCGTTGTGCTAGTAGAGAGGGCTTGTAAAGTAGAAGAACTAGTAAAGGAGAAGAGAAAGTCTCGAAATAGAGTCTTGTGACTCTAAAAGAGACAAGTGGAATAAGTCATTCCAATCCACATCCAAGAAGTCAATAGGTTTTTCCACCCGATCGGCTACTTCCACTGGTTTTCAAGGAAGGACAAAGTAAAGCGATTCGTGAAGTAAGGCATGCACAACCTCGGTTGCTAGTGTGGGGAACATCCGATCGATAGACCCGAATGCCCACAAGTGTGGTAGACGTCATCTTGGAGAATGTCGAGCACATGAAAATGCATGTTTCAGATGTGGTTCCCAGGACCACTACATAAAAGATTGTCCAGAGACAATGAAAGAAGACAGAGCTCAGAACCCGATATCCGAGAGTGTGGTCAGAGGAAGACCACAGAGTAACCCAGGAAGTGAGGCAAGTGGAAGAGGTAACCCTAGAGAGCAGGCTGCGAGACCCGAGGGTAGGGCACCTGCAAGGACTTATGCCATCCGCGCTCGCGAATAGGCATCTTCTCCTGATGTTATTACGGGTACCTTTTCTCTTTATGATATCAAAGTTATTGATTTAATAGATCCCGGATCCACCCACTCTTACATTTGTATGAAACTAGTATCCAATATGAATATGCCTATAGATTCTACAGAATTTACGATTAAGGTGTCTAATCCTTTAGGCAAGAGTGTGTTAGTTGATGAAGTATGTAAAAATTGTCCATTAATGATTAGAGGTCATTACTTTAAAGCAAATCTTATGTTGCTACCATTTGATGAGTTTGACATCATTCTTGGTATAGACTGTTGACCACTCATGATGTAATAGTTAATTGTAGGAAGAAATATATTGAGATGAGATGTGAGAATGGGGATACTCTCCATATAGAATCAGACGAGCAAAGTAAATCACCGGCAATGATTTTTCACATGACAGCACAGAGATATGTAAGAAAGGGGTATGGGGCATTTTTCGCCTTTGTGATGAATGATAAAGAAACAGAGTTAAAGATTGAGTCAGTACCAATAGTATGTGAGTACGTGGATGTTTTTCCCGAAGAATTACCAGGACTACCACCAGTTAGAGAGGTTGAGTTCAGCATTGAGCTAGCTCCCAGTACTGTACCAATATCTATTACTCATTACAGAATGGCTCCGACGGAGTTAAAGGAGCTAAAGTCACAGTTGCAAGAGTTGACAGATAAAGGCTTTGCTAGGTCAACTTGTTCTCCCTGGGGTGCTCCCGTTTTATTTGTGAAAAAGAAAGATGGCACCATGAGATTGTGCATAGATTACTGTCAACTTAATAAAGTGACAGTGAAGAACAAGTACCCATTTCCTAGGATCAATGATTTGTTCGATCAATTGAAAGGAGCCACTGTGTTCTCCAAAATAGACTTGAGATCAGGGTACTACCAGTTAAGAGTAAAGGGATCAGATGTGTCTAAGACGACTTTTTACTTAACAAGGTATGGGCATTATGAATTTTTATTCATGCCTTTTGGTTTGACCAATGCTCCTACGGTATTCATGGACTTAATGAACCGCATTTTTAGACCATACCTCGACAAGTTTGTAGTCATTTTCATTGACGACATATTGATTTATTCCCGAGATGAGAATGAGCATCTTTGAGCACCTACTGGACAGTTTCTGAGACTCTCGAGAAAATCAATTATATGCCAAGTTCAAGAAAAGTGAATTTTGGCTCAAGGAAGTAGGACTTACGGGACATATTGTCTCGGGAGATGGAGTCCGAGTAGATCCAAGTAAGATTTCGCCATAATGGGATGGAATCCACCGAGAAATGTCTCTCGAGGTTAGAAGTTTTCTAGGCCTAGGTGGCTATTATAGACGATTCATCAAGGGGTTTTCTATGATTGCAACCCCACTGACTAAATTGTTACTGAGAAAAATGTGAAGTTTGAGTGGGACAGAAAAATGGCAACAAAGTTTGGAAACTGAAAGCGATGTTGTGAAGCTCAGATTTTAGTACAACTTGAGACAGGGGAAAGAATTTGTGATTTACAAATGATGCATCCTTAAATGGATTAGGCTGTGTACTTATGCAAGAAGGCAAAGTGATTGCTTACGCCTCAAGACGATTGAAGCCACATGAGAAGAATTATCCGACCCACGATCTAGAGTTGGTCGCCATAGTCTTCGCATTGAAGATATGGAGACACCACCTATATGGTGAGAGATGTCGATCTTCACCGATCACAAAAGTTTGAAGTACTTGATGACGCAGAAAGATTTGAACTTAAGGCAGCGGAGATGGTTAGAGTTGATAAAAGACTATGAATTGGTCATTGACTACCATCCCAGGAAGGCGAATGTGGTCGTTGACGTTTTGAGTAGAAAGTCCCTATTTGCATTAAGGGCATTGAATTCACGGATGACTTTATCCGACGATGGTTCTATTCTAGCTGAGTTGAGAGCTAGACCAATTTTCCTCTAAGAGATCATTGAAGCTCAAAAAGATGATAGTGGATTGCAAGTCAAGAGAGCTCAGTGTGAGACAGATGTTGAGTCGGATTTCTGGATTAGTCCCAATGGAAGTCTGATGTTCAAATATAGAGTTTGTGTACCGAGAAAGGAAGAGCTTATTCTAGGAATTTTGCGTGAGGCCCATAACGGATGTTTATCTGTACATCCAGGTGGTACCAAGATGTATAACGACTTGAAGCAACAATATTGGTGGCCGAGAATGAAGAAAGATATTTCAGAGTTCATTTCCAAATGCTTGATTTGTCAGCAAGTAAAGGCTGAACACCAAGTACCTTCGAGTTTGCTTCAACCCATTTTGGTTCCGGAGTGGAAATGGGATCGTATTACTATGGATTTTGTAACAGGTTTATCGTTGTCTCCGAGCAAGAAAGATGCTGTATGGGTCGTGGTTGATAGACTTACGAAGTCAGCCCATTTTATACCTGCACGAGTTGATTACTCACTAGACAAGTTGGTAAACTTGTACGTTTCAGAAATAATAAGGCTTCATGGTGTTCCATTGTCAATCATCTCGGATAGAGATCCGAGGTTTACATCCAGATTTTGGAAGAAGTTACAAGAGGCCTTGGGTACAAAGTTGAACTTTAGTACCACTTTTCATCCTCAAACTGACGGTCAGTCGGAGAGGTTAATTCAAGTACTCGAGGATATGCTGAGATGTTGTATTCTTGAATTCCGAGGCAGCTGGGAAAAGTTTCTCCCATTGGTAGAGTTTGCCTACAATAATAGTTTTCAGTCGAGTTTAAAGATGGTGCTTATGAGGCTCTATATGGGCGTAAGTGCAGAACGCCTTTATTTTGGACTGAACTCAAGGAAAACCAAATTCACGGGGTTGATTTGGTTAGAGAAGCTAAAGAGAAAGTGAAAGTGATACGAGAATGTTTAAAAGCTGCATCAGATAGACAGAAGTCCTATTCAGACTTAAAGAGAAAAGAGATAGAGTATCAAGTCAGAGATAAAGTTTTCTTGAAAGTGTCACCACGTTTTATTGGACCGTATGAGATTACCGAGAAAGTTGGGCCGGTAGGTTATCGATTGGCTTCGCCATCAGAGTTAGAAAAGATTCACAATGTGTTTCACGTGTCCATGTTGTGACGCTACCGATCAGATCCTTCACATGTAATTACCCCGTCAGAGATAGAGATTCATCCCGACATGACTTATTGTGAAGAACCAGTTAAGATTTTAGCTCGGGAAGTCAAGCGGCTAAGAAATAAAAGTATTGCCCCGTAAAAGTATTGTGGCAAAGACATGGAATAGAAGAAGCTACGTGGGAACCGTAAAAGAGCATGAGAAACCAAAGATATCAAACTCGTTTCATCGGTAAGATTTTCAAGGACGAAAATTCCTAAAAGGGGGAGAATTGTAACAGACTGATTCAGGGCCTAGTCGGAATAGTGGTGCGAGACCTCAAATTTGAGTTAATAAATTGATTTCTTAAGGTTTATGACATGTTTGCATGATAGTATTAAAGTTCCATGTAGAAATTTTGTGAAATTGACATGGAATGATCAAATAGGACTAAATTGCAAAAGTTGCAAAATATGAGTTTCTAGAAGCTTTTTGTATGAAATAGCTTTAGAATATTAATTGGAAGTCCTTAAATAACAATTTTCCCAAATTATAAGTTTTGGACAAAAATGGACATGAGTTAGTAAATTGTAAATTTTTAAAGAGAAGGGCATTTTGGTCATTTACAAATTAAATGATTAAAATAGGAAAAAGATGATAAAAATTTCATTCATCTTCTTCCTTGTGCCGAAAATTGGGAGACTCCATAGCTAGGGTTCTTCAAATTTTTGAAGCTTGCAAGTAAGTCATCCTAGCCCCGTTTTTAATATTCTTCGTATTTTTTGGAGTCCTCGTATTATGAATTAGCTATTTTTAGGTATAAGATGAGTTAAGAAGCATGTTCAAAAATCTACCCATGTGTATCATGCATGTAAAATGATATTTTATGGAAGATTATGGGATTTTGATGTTAGATAAACATCTTTTCCTTAGTGAATTTCATGAAAAATGATAGTATGGACTAATTTGTAATAGTTATGAAATTGGTCATACCTATTAGAAATAGTGAGAATTGATGATTGTTATAGTAGAGAAAATGAATCAGCTAAACATGATGTTTAAGAAAGTTGAATGAGAATTATTTTACTAGTCTAGGGGCAAAAGTGTAAATATGAGAAAGTTTAGGGGCAAATAGTATTTTTGCCAAGGAATGAGTTAAGAGTCAATTTAGTCAATATGAGTATTAAATGATCTAATTATTATTATAGATCAAGAAAAATGAAGCCCGGATCGAAACCGAGACAAGAACAAAGTCGAGGACTGAATTGCATAACTACATACATTTTGTATATTGAGGTAAGTTTGTATGTTTTCTAAGCTTTATGATTAATATCATTAAATTGCTTAGTATAATGTAGAATATATTTTAAATTCCATGAGATTGTTTAATGCTATGTTAAACAAAGAAATCAATGAGATCAAGCATGAGAAAGTCCCGGTTGAAGTTGAATTACTTAGGATACTCGATCTATCACATGAAATGAGAAAGTCCGTATAAGACCAAGCCAAGGCATGGCATCGGCAATCAAGCAAGTTATCATGTAAGACTAAGACAAGTCTTGGCATTGAAGAGTTATGATGAGATGAAGACCCATATAAGCCCAAGCCAAGGCATGGCATTGGTGAGTCTCCAAGCAAAGTTATCATGTAAGTCCAAGACAAGTCTTGGCATTGAAAAGCTACAAAGAGATAGAGATCCCATGTAAGCCCAAGCCAAGGCATGGCATTGGTGAGTAACAAGAAAGATTTCATGTAAGTCCAAGCCAAGGCTCGGCATTGACAAGTAAAGATACCATATAAGACCATGTCAAGACATGGCAATGGTAAGTTCCCAAGGGAACTCATAAGGAAGACTACGTGTAAGCCCATGTCAAGACATGGCATCAATACCATGTAAGAGATCCCATGTAAGGCTATATAAAGGATATAGCATTGGCATCAAGACACATGTGTTTTGAGATTTAGTATCCTCTGTTATTCATAGTAATTCATCTGGCAAAAGAGTAAAGATTAAATGAGAAAGTAAGAAAGTTAAGTAAGTAAAGTTATTATCAAGTTATGCTAGTCAGAGTTAATTAAGAGTATTATTCATGATATGAATGATGAAGTTGAGATTATGCTTATCATAGTAAAGTATACTGATCTATGTGATCAAGTGATACAGGTATCTTGTTACCGCATTTGAGCATGAGAATAGTAAGTACCATGAGATATGTAAGAATCAGTAAGAGTAAGTAAGCTTAAATACTTGAGATTTCATAATGCCATTGTTTATGATGAATGGTTAACGTTAAGCAAATATATTGCTATGAGAATTACATGCAAACTTACTAAGCTAAATGCTTACGTCCTTTATTCTTTCTTTCCATGTAGTTCCGCCAAGCTAATCTCGTGGATCATCGTCACCGGAGCACACTATCAATCGCTATTTTGGTATAGCCAAGTTGTTTATATTAAGTATGGCATGTATAGGAAACATTTCATTTAACGTTATGTTTTAAAACTTGCCAAAGTGTTGGCTATCAAGCTTAGTGTTCTTTTTGTATATGGCCAAAGAGATGAGTCATGAATGATTAAGTATGTATGTTTTAATCTATTAATGAAGTATGCATCCTTGTTCATGTTAGATGTAATACCCGAAAGGTTGAATTGAGCATGAGTTTGGTCTTGATTTTGTGGTGGCAATTGGCTTGGTAAATAGCCCGTAAGTACCCACACGGATGGACACACGGGCGTGTGTCTAGGTCATGTGCACCCTGCACCTTTGTATCTTAAGTCAGAATAGACCACGGACTTGTCACACGGGCGTGTGCCTTGGCCATGGGGCATTGGCAGAATGCTGGGGTTTTAGGCACGGTTTGGGGCCACGGGCGTGTCCAGGCCGTGTGTAATTTTCTAGTATCCACCACGGGTGAAAGACACGGGCATGTCTTAGGGGTGCACGAGCGTGTCCCAAGTCACACGGACGTGTGACCCCTGTTCGAGAGAAAGTTTCCAGATGAGTTCCAAAAGTTTCGGGACGTAAGTCTGAGGCCTCGTAGGCCCATGAAATGTCTGATTTGACTATGAAAGAGAAGTTTTTAATTCAAAACAAAATTTTATAGCCCGTAAGTACATGTTTAAGTGAGTTCAAGCATGGTAATGTCTCGTATCCAGTCTTAGTCTCGGACTCGGGTATGGGGTGTTACAACTGGACCACAGTCAAGAATATCCTTAAGTACTTAAGAAGAACTAAGGATACGTTCCTAATATATGGAGGTGAGGAAGAGTTAAGTGTAAAAGGTTACACTGATGCCAGCTTCCAAACTGACAAGGACAATTCTCGATTGTAATCAGGTTTTGTGTTTTGCCATAATGGTGGTCCTGTGAGCTGGAAGAGTTCAAAGCAAAGTACAATAGTCGATTCTACAATAGAGGCCGAGTATATTGCAGCCAGTGAGGCAGCAAAAGAAACGGTTTGGATCAAGAAGTTCATTACTGGACTAGGGGTTGTGCCTAGCATATCAGATGCTATAGAACTCCGATGTGATAACAATGGAGCTATTGCACAAGCTAAAGAACCCAGATCTCACCAGCGATCCAAACATATACTTAGGCGCTACCATCTTATTCGAGAGATTATCGATCGAGGGGATGTAGAGATATGCAGAGTACCTACAGATGATAACATTTGTTGATCCTCGACCAAGCCTCGACTGTGCCAGGCATGATCGTCACACTAAGTCACTTGGTATTAGATATATGAGTGATTGGTCTTAGTGCTAGTGGGAGATTGTAAGAGTATGCCCAAAGATCAATCATGAGATGGTTGTAATAACATACTTGATTTACCATGTTTATTAATATAAAGTGTTGTCATTATTATTTCAGTTTTTCTTTCTATGTGTACAAATAAACTGTTTTATAATAATGTCCTGAGAATAATATGATTATTCTTAAAAGATCCTTAGTCAAGTATTATTGTTGACTAGGACAACAATAATGCATTAAGACTAACATGTAGTTGATTGATGATAAAGAGTTGTCATTGATATGGAGTTTCAAAATCAATGCATGAATATGTGTGTTATAGAACAACATATTGGACTGACCCGCTATGAGTATGTTTCTTGGATTGTTATGTAATTGTCACAACATTACTCATAGTGATTAATATGTATATGATCCTCAGACTTGAGATCATCATTATCCCAACATCGTGAGTTGTATATTTTGATACAGTCAAATGTACACCGTAACAGGTTGTTCTATAAAGGCTGATGTTGAATATACCACAATCTATGTAGAGGGATATGGTTGATCAATATAGGATAAGTCCCTCCTACATAATAGGACTAATATCTTAGGCCACTTGATTGAGTGAGACTAGAAATGCATGGCCATGCTCAAATAAGTTGATATGAGATGTCATACTAATTTGTATATCATAGTCTACTCAAGATATCAAGAAACATGGGATGGACTATGCAAGTGTGACTATTCCATGACTTGTGTCCGTTCCAGAGATAAAGGACTTAAGGATTAATGCATGAAAGGTTAATCACAAAAGGTTATGTCGAATCATGACTTCTTGTAACTTAGGTAGCAATGATGCATTGCTAGATGCCACTCATTGTTTGTGACATTAGAATCGTTCTAGTATTATCGCTAACGTTATAAGAACCTACTGTGGTCACACCGTGGTTGAAATGAACGGAATAAAACATAGTTTGTATTGTGTTTGGTTGTCACATGAATTAAATTAATTAAAGAATTAATTTAATTGGGCAATCAAATATTGAACATATTATATGTACAAGGATTTTGTACACATAATGACAACATAGTTCTATTAATATATGAATTTGGTTCAGTATATAAATTTAAATAAATATAGTTTACCGAAATCCTTGTTATAATTAATGTAATTATAATTTTCGGTTAAAAAATTTATTGTATTTATTTAATTTTATGAGTCATTAAAGGTATACCAATTATAAAAGGTAATAAAAGATACAGAGCTTAATATAAACCCTAAGAGATTGCTTGTGAGGTCTAGCAGCCGTCAAGCAAATAAACCTCCAAAATAGTTTTGGAGATTTCTTCCGTTCATAGTCAAACCAGGTGGATTACGTAGAGGCCGACATCGGAAAAGGTTGCGGCTTGGTTCGACAGTAGATCAAAATTCTTGTTGCCGAGGCATCGCTGTCTACTCAGATTGAAGTTTCGGTAATTTCGAAACCTTTATTTCACCCCGATTTGTTCCTCACACATGGATTCATGGTTTGGATCGCCGGAATTAATTTTATTTTGCTGCGCCAACGGGTGCCGGCGTACCAACAAGCTACACATGTGTTAAGTAATTGATCAAAATATGCCTATCATATGGACTAAACCAAGGCAAGATTATGAACATGTATGCATATAATGGTATACCATGTTGAATGATAGAATTTGTTTGATTTGAATGCTTGAAATGGTTAGTATTTGGATGTATGATTCAAGTGCAGGCATGGGTGTGATTTTGGGTGAGAAATGAAGCTAGGAATGGCTTTATTTTGTCCGCATGAGCAGACACACGGGCGTGTGTCTAGACCATGTGTGACACACGGCCTACCCCATGGGCGTGTGGCCTGGCCGTGTGTCCCCTGCAAATTAAATTTGAGAAAATAGAATGCTCAAAATTGAGCACACGGGCAGAGACACGGGCGTGTGTCTCAGCCGTGTGTGTTACACGGCCTAGAACACGGGCGTGTGTCTTGGCCGTGTGAAACCTTCACCTAATTCGAATTGAATTAATTAACCACACGGCCTAGCACACGGGCGTGTGGTATGGCTGTGTGGCACAAGTCAGAGAGCAACCTAAATTGGACACGGCCTGAGGCACGGGCGCGTCCCTTGGACGACACGGGTGTGTGAGCCCTGCACCTTGGAAATTTTTTGAAATGTAACGAAAAATTATTAGAGTTTCCGATTTAGTCCCGACTCATTTCTAACAATCGTATTGGGCCTCGAGGGTCCAATTAAGGGATGTTGCGAATGATCTCGATTAATGAATAGTGATTGACATGATATATCTAAAAATGTTTCTGAATGTTTCGGTAATGCTCTGTAACCCTGTTCTGGCGACGGATACAGGTTAGGGGTGTTACAGCAACAGTCTCAAATTCTCCCAATCTTCATTTTTTTTACAATATGTCTTTCATAGATTTCACATAATTGGACATTTACTCCAAAGCTTCTACTAACGGTATGTTGATATGGAGTTGCTTCAAAACTTCTAAAAACCTTTTAAACTGAATATCATGCTTTGAATTCTGAAATCACTGAGGAAAAGGTAAAGGTGGTCGTCCTTCACGTTGTTGATATTGTTTTGTTATGGCATTTCTATTGGCAACATGATCTAATTTTGTCACAACATTTCTCTATGTACCCTTTTTAGGTGTTGTTTATCGTTCAGTAGTTTTTGAAATCTTTTCCTGATTGTGGCTGGATTTGTCTTCTTATGTCGTGGCATCTTGAAGAACTTCATCCAGCTGAGTCTCATTTCTAAGAGTGATGGCCTTGCACTACTCCTTCCCTTGGGTTCTCAAATTTTTAGTATCACTTGGAAATGCTCCTTGTGGCCTTGAATTTAGAGCTTTTGCTATTTGCCCCACCTGATTTTCAAGAGCTCAGAGAGACGCAGCTTTAATCTGAATCACAACATCATTTTTGGCCATATACTCCATCAACAAATATCAATAGAATTAGAAGATGATACCTGACCTTGCTGAGCATTTTGCCTTGGCATAGGATGATTATAATTGGGTTGTGCATCAGGGATATTTTGTCTTGCAACATTGTGTGAACTCCCTGCCCCTTGATTATTCCAACTAAAATTCAGATGCTGCTTCTACCCCGAATTGTAAGTGTTGGAATAGGGATTATTATTTTGGTTAAAACTACCCATGTAGTATACTGATGCTGGGTTTTATTGGCATTCATCAAACACATGATCCTCGCCACAATAAACGCATGATAGCTCGGCTGATTTCGTCTCATGATAGTAGTTGGACTTTTCATTACTTTAATCATATTAGCAAAAGAAGAAACCTGGGCTATCAATGAAGTAATTGCATCGAGCTCCATGGTACCAGTGGCTCTCTTGTACGTCCCAACTTTTGCAGTAGGGTACTAATAGTCACTATTGGAAATCTTTTCCAAAATCTCATATGCTTCGTTGTAAGATTTATCCAACAATGTACCATTGGCAAATGCATCAACTACCATTCTCATATGTGCATTCAACCCATTATAGAATATTTCCATTTGAGTCCAGTGTTGAAAACCATGCATCAAACATTTCCGTATTAAATCTTTAAATTGTTCCCAAGTTTCATATAGTGTTTCCTCCTCCAATTGTCGAAAAGATGTGATGTCATTTTTAAGCTTGGCATTCATATTCGGTGGATTATACAATAGCAAAAACCTGTGGCAAAGGTCATTCCATGATGTCACTATTCCCAATGGCAGAGCGTTCAATAATGCTCTTGCTCGGTCTCTCAAAGAATACAAAAATAATTTAATCTTAGGGCGTCTTCAGGAACACCCTGTTGCCTAAACAAATCACAGACTTCTAGGAAAAGTCACAAATGTAATCTTGGATCTTTAGTGGGCAGTCCTCTAAATTGTCCTACTGTTTGTAACATCCGAAACATTACCGGTTTTAGTTCAAACTGTTGCGCTAGTATGTGCGGCCTCACTATACCTAGATTCAAATTATCCAAAATTGGCACAACATGCTTTCGGATTGGTCTATCTCGGTCATCTATCACCTCACAGACATGCGAATTAGCGCCTTGTCCATTCAAATTATCATTCATGCCTGGTATCACCCTTCGAACAGGAGGAATAGCATATTGACCATTTGGATTATCATTGAGACCAAGATCATCCCCGTTCCTAGCCATTTTCTGAGTTCTTTTCTCCTTCTGTGTAAAGTTCTATCAATCTCTGGCTCAAAAGTATACTCTTTGTTAGTAGGAATGCCCCTTCTCATGTACTGGTGGCAAGAGATTAAATATAACTAAGTTAAATAAACTTAATAGAATTAATTAAAATAAACAAACCAAAGTACACCAAATTGTCGGTCACCGGCAACAACACCAAAAACTTGTCGTGTGTGAAATATGCTATGTGAATTGTCCAAGTATACACGTCGAATCAAGTATTAAAGTGATAAGTGAGTATCGCTCCAACGAGGATCAGATTAAGGCACTAAAGTGGTCAAGTTATTATAGAAAAATGCGATTAATGCTATGTTCTGGCAAAAACAACGATAAGTATGTAGTAGCAATTAAAGGAATAGTGATGTATGCAATATGTGGAATTAAAGAATACTTGGAAATGCTAAGACAAAACAAGAGTAGAAATGTAATGAAAATTATGAGAATAACTACGTGGATGATATGCAACGAATAAATAAATGACTAAGAATGCTATGGCAAAGCTACTACAGTAAAGATAAGGGTTACGTGATATTGAGTGGGAAGGACGAGATTACTAAGAATCTACTTTTCCTTTTAGCAATGCGTAACACCCCTTACCCGTATTCAACGCCGGAATAGGGTACGAGGCATTACCGGACTTATACACAAGCAATCATACAAAACCGAGACTTAAATTTCCATCCAAATTAAAACTTTTCACAGACATTCATATCGTCCTTAAAACAAGCCTATGAGGCCCAAAACATGCATTAGGAGTGGTTCGGGACTAAACCGAGAACTCAGGGAAATTTTACAAAACTTAGAAAAAATTTCATGTTTCAGGGGTTACACGCCCGTGTGGCTCTGGGACACACCCATGTGGGCAGGCCGTGTGGTCACACACGCCCGTGTCCCTAACCCATGTAACTCACTGTTTGTTACCTAAGAGCAAATTGAAGTCACACGGCCAAGACACACGCCCGTGTGCTTAAGATATGTGCTCAATACTGTAACACCCCTAACCTGTATCCATCGCCGAAACATGGTTAAGAGGCATTACCGGACAATCAGAAACTTTTATAGATAATTCATATCATAATTCATCATATCACATCAAAGTGTCCCATACATTGGTCATCGAGACCTTAAGCATGCTTTAGAATAGGGCCGGGACTAAACCGAACACATACGAAAATTCTCAAAAATTTAAAATTTTTTCTAAGTTCCAGAGGTCACACGCCCGTGTGGGCAGGCCATGTGCCTCCCACGGCCTCAGACACATCGGTGTGTCTAAGCTGTGTCAAAACAAGGCATACATACTGACTAGCACCACACGGCCAGTCACACGGTCGTGTGTCCAGCCCGTGGTCGCTACTGACTTGTTTTGAATTACAACCACGAAGGACACGGACGAGCCACACGCCCGTGTGCTCAACCGTGTGGGCATTTATAGGCCATTTTCAAGGCCAAAATGCCACCCACACATGGGTCATTCCTACAATCTCAAACAAGCATTATTCCATACACAATTGGCAACCAAAATCATGTCAAGTGAACAACATATCATCTCATTCAATATCATTTCTATTCATACCAACTTGTATACTAATTTTCACAACCAATTCACATATAAAACTAATCATGTTTCATCCTCAAATTGCCACATTCATAAAACCATCTCATTGTTCAAACATATATACTCATATTGCAGCATTATACTTACCATTCATATGACCATATCAAAACCATGAATCCATACCAAAATCAAGCATCATATACCAAAATCACTCATGCATTATACCAACATTATCTAGCCACATCTCATGGCTATTTACACAACTCAAAAATGTTCCAAAATAACTAGCCTATACATGCCATATTTAGCTAAATACACTTTTCAAAAGTACCAAAATTAAGTTTGGGTAGTGTGATGATGATCCTCGATGGTCCCCGAGCCTTTCGTAGCTTTAACGATCTATAAAATAGAACAAACTCACACAAAGTAAGCTTTCAAAAGCTTAGTAAGCCATATACAAATAAACTTAGCATAAAATGCACATAACCATATTGATACATTGACATTAATGTTTCTCAATGCAAATTTATCACATATTCTTTGGCTCATTTACTTAGCCATAGCTTGCCACATTCTTCAACTCAAATATCACATATACACATAGCTCATTCAAGCATATATTCACATATTATCTCATCATTTATATACACATATTCACCTTAGTAAGTTCATATAGACACTTACCTTTCATACACACATAGTATACTTTTCAAATGTACCTGAAACGGATATACAACTCACATAGTCGTTCATTTCTCAGACTTGCCCGTTGAACCATTCGGAATCAAATAGGATACTCAGAGTTCTTAGAATAGTCGTACAATGCCAACGTCCCAGACGAGGTCTTACATGTACTCAAATATCAATGCCACCGTCCCAGATAGGGTCTTACACAAATTAAATACGATGCCAATGTCCCAGACATTGTCTTACACGTAAATCTCATATCGATGCCAACGTTCCAGACGTGGTTTTACACGAAGTCTCAAATCAATGCCAATGTCCCAGACGTGGTCTTACATGAGATCACATATCGAACACCTATGTCATGACATATGCAATCCTATCTATTCCTCGGTTCATACAAGACTTCTCGGACTTTAATAACTTGTCGACTTATTCGTAAAATCGGATTTCACATACATTCCATCTCGATGGATATTCATAGCAATTCAAATTTCATATATACACAAAAATTTCAATTCAAATACATTTATTTGTATATCGACTTACCTCGGATTCGGATATTCGATCGGATTCGGTTATTCGACCACTTTTGACTTTCCACGATCTAAGTCCGTTTTCATCGGTTCTTGATCTATACATATTCAAATTTAACCCATTTATTCAATAAATCATTCAATTCAATCCAAGAACACATATTTAGGGCAATTTACAAATTAGCCCTCACATTTTCACATTTTAACATTTTAGTCCCTATTTCACAAAATCACAAAATACACCAATTTTGCTTACACCCATGCTTGGCCGAATATACACTATGATCATATCAATCCATACATTTCATTTATTTCACAATTTAGTCCCTCAAATAATATTTTCCTCAATTACATCCAAAATACTCAAATTCGTTAAAAACTCAAAGACAAACTATGTTAATCAAACATATATCTTTCATATTTGATCATCAAACATTTCAAAGCTCATAGATTCATCAATGGCACATTTCAAAATATTCATCAATTCACAAAATTGAAGCATGGGTTTTGAAGAACATTAAGCAATGATTACAAAAACGTAGAAATTATCAAAAACTGAAGTCAAAACTGACTTTAATCAAGCTTAAAGCTAGCCGAATATCCAAAGCTCAAAACCCTTGCTTGTTTTTCTTATTTTCGGTGATGAACATAAAAGATGATGGAATTTTTTGCTTTTGTTTTTGTTTAATAACATTTTATTATCACTTTACCATTTTAGCCTTTTTAATCAAATAAGAAAAATACATAAACCATGTCCAAAATTGTCCATTAGCCATCCACTATCATATTTATGGCATAATTTCCTCGTAAGGCCTCCACATTTAAAAGCCACATCAAATAGGCACTTAATCAATTAGAAGGCCACTTTTACACTTTATGCGATTTAGTCCATTTTGTCAAATTAAGCACACAAACAGACAAATTTTCATACGAAACTTTCACACATGCTTAATCACATACAATAGGCACAGAAAATAATATTAAAATATTTTTCAGACTTAGATTTGTGGTCCTGAAACCACTGTTCTGACTAGAGTATAAACTGGATTGTTACAGATACTGAGCATTCTATTTTGCAACAATTAAGGTGCAGGGGACACACAGCCAGATCACACGCCCATGGGGCTGACCGTGTGCCACACACGGTCTAGACACACGCCCATGGGGCTGACCGTGTGCCACACACGGTCTAGACACACACCCGTGTGTCTACCCGTGTGGACAATAACAAGGCTATTTACCAAGCCATTTTTCCACCCTCACTTGCACACATCTACACAACATCACATGGCACAAATTCAAGCATGTAAGAGCAACCAAACAACCACAACCAAGACAATAACATGTTATCATCATGCCATTATTTATCATGCTTAGTACATCAACCTTTCCACACCAAATCATGCAAGTTTCCACATTCACAAATGACATTAATATATAAATATACTCACAACCAATATTAGCCAACTTCCATGGCTATATACAAAAATGAACCATAAACCATTATAAGCCAACACATACGACCAAATTAATAATGACACATATAACCAAAAGACCAAATCCTTATACATGCCATAAAATCAAAATACTTGAATTCATAAATACCCAAAGTGATAGCTTGATAATGTGATAGGATCTCTAGCGGTCTCCAATTTGAGCTAGCTCGATGACACTATAAAACATGGGGAAGGAAGGGGGTAAGCTATATAGCTTAGTAAGTCCGTATGAATATAATAAGCAACTCTTACCAATCATTTACAAAGTCCAACAATCTAAACATAAAGCAACTCTTACCAATCATTTACAAAGTCCAACAATCTAAACATAAGATAATATAAATTGCTATAAATCTCACCGTTATAATTTATTCAATCACATTGTTTGTTCTATCAATTTGTAAGCATAATTTAACATGTCTTGGCATTAGCCTAACAACTGCAATCTCTCCATTATAACATATTACCACAACCAACAAACCATTTCAAACCTCATAGAAAACATACACATTAATTATGAGTATTTACGTTTCAAGCATATACTTTAACATCTTTCAATTGCCTAAACTCTTCTCTTCCCATATGTAACAACCCGATTTTGGGGCTAGTAGGAACAGTAATTTCGAAACCACTAATACGAGGTTGAAGAAAATTATTTTGATATGTTATAGCATGATTATAAGGATGCATAGAAATTTTGGTGTTTTAATTTTAGCAATTGTGTGCTTAATTGTGAAAAAAGTCTAAATCGCATAAAGTGCGAAAGTTCCATTATACAAGATAGAGGTGTCTAATAGCCATAGAATATTATTAAAGTGAAATTAGGCCAATAATAGTGTGTTGGTCGGCCATAGAGACAAGGGAGACAAGGGCATTAATTTTGGTCAAGTTTTGGTGAAATTAGGTGAGAAAAAAAATGAATAAAATAAGATAAATAAAAGAGATATCATCTTTCACTATTCACACTTATTCTCCATCAAAAATTGAAGAGAAAATAGGGGATTTTGGAGTTTAAACTTTCAGCCAAGCTATTCTCTTACAAGTAAGTGATTTTAGAGGTCTTTCTTGATAATTTTTGTACATTTAGAGCCCCTAAAGCTTAAGCTAGCTAATGAGGGGACTATTTTGCAAAATGGTTGAAACTTTAGGGAATTGCCATGAGAGTGTTCATGTTGTTTACTGAGTTTTTATGGAAGAAAATGAATGTCAGAGGGTTAAGGAATAACTTTTGTGAAAGGTGTTATCATGGAAACACCTAAATGGGACTTAGTTGTAAAGGTTGTAATTTAGTAATAAATGCATAAAATAATTGGTTTTGTGAGTTACTATAAGAGAAATAAATGATCAGCTAGGCTTTTTTAATGAGAAAATGTGATGAAAATTGATTTACGAGCCTAGGGGCAAAATTGTAATTTTGCCAAAGTATAAGGAAAAATGTCATTTTCGCCTAAGTAGAAATTTTGGTGTACCATGAGTTATATAGTGATTGAATGAGTAAATTTTATTATTATAGATCAAGAAGAGCGCAGGAACAACCTTGACCGAGGAAAAGGCAAGGTTACAGACTAGACCGTTGATTAATACATTTCGCACCGAGGTAAGTTTATGTGTAAACGTTACATTTTTAATACATATGTTGTTACTTATTGGTGCATTGTATGAATGAGATCAATTATGAGTGAGATTGATTGAAATTGATAGATAGTGAGTAATTCTCTTATGAACCTCGAAATAGATATGTAAGTGCGGAAAAATATTCATGATAATTATTTGGTGGGCTGTATGCGATACCACCTTATTATTTATTTACGATACCATCGTTTATATTATCATTTGGTGGGCTATGTGAAAAACCACCGTAAATATTCTTGTTGGTGGGCTATGTGCGATACCACCCTATTTTTGATAAATGGTGGGCTATGTGCGAAACCACCGGGTATTTAGTATTATTCCAAAGGGTTCATCGAGAAATTGTCTAAGTAAATGTTTCATGTGGCTTTGTGGTGATGAGTGCAGGGAATGTGTACAAGTAAATGTGAGCAATATAATTGTTATATGGTTGGAATGTGGTAAGAGATGAGATGAGTAAGCATGGTTATGGAAATGTGAATTGTTCTTGCTTAGCATGTAATGTTATTGATTAATTAGCATATGTTATGATGCTTATTGTTTACATGTAAACTTACTAAGCTTAAAGCTTACTCCCTTTCTTTTCCCTTGTTTTATAGTGTCAAAGAGCTAGCTCGGGATACGAAGATAACCAGAAGATCATCCACACTATCAGTTCATCTCGGTATATTTAGACTTAGCATTTTGAGTATGGCATGTATAGGGGCTAGACTTAGTGAAATGTTTTGTTGTTTTGGCCAAGTGTGTTGGCTCTTTTAAAGATGAACTTTTTGTAAATAACCATAGTTAATGGTTGAATGTAAATTATGTTGTATGAGTTAGGGTGATAAAAAGGGCTTGACAAATAGCCTTATTCTTGTCCACACGGGTAGGCACACGGGTGTGTGTCTAGGCCGTGTGTGATACACGATCAGTCCCATGGGTGTGTGACTAGGCCGTGTGTCCCCTGCATGTTAGTGTTGCAGGTCAGTGTCGACCACGGGCTAGACACACGGGCGTGTGCCTAGGCCGTGTGCCGCTTATGAGGTTGCTGTCATCATAAATAGAATACCTAGGTTTTCACACACGGGTGAGGACATGGGCGTGTCTAGGCCGTGTGAAAACCCCTGTAGGTTCGAAAAGAAAAATAAATTCCACACGGGCTAGGGACATGGGCGTGTGTAACCACACGGCCTGTCCACACGGGCGTGTCCCATTTCACACGGGCGTGTGGCCCTGTTTAAGAAAAAAATTTCTAAGTATACAAAAGTTCTCGGTTTGATTACGAGACCCTCCGTTTGCATGTTTAAGGGGTCGTAGGCCCATAATGAGGATGCTTTGAATGTGAATGGGAAGTTTTAAGTTGAAATGAAATTTATAGCCCAAAGTTGTATGTTCAAGTGAGTTATGTCTAGTAATGCCTCGTACCCGGCTCCGGCAATGAATACGGGTAAGGGGTGTTACATTTAGTGGTATTAGAGCTATGGTTTAGTCAGTTCTCGGACTACCGTGGTGTGTGTAAGAGTCTAGCTATACATGCCATGAAGGTATATTGATAGTGTGGTGACTTCTAACAATTCTAAACTTTGTTTTTATATAGTAAATGGATCCCGACCGAGCGGCTGCTGATGATGCTGCTAGTAAAGCGCCAGCTCCCGTGCAAGGGACTGTGCCTGTATAGAGTATACCCGAGATTATGGGTCAAGGAGAAGAGGCTCGGGAAGCTTTTCTCCAAATGATGAGTAATTGGTACACGGAGTATGTACGACCGAATCCTAATGCTCAACCTCCTCCACCCCCTCCTATACCTAAGCTAGTTCCTGTGGCTCATCAAGGTATAGATTTGGGGAGAATGACTAAACCCCCGGTTGATAATATTTGGAAATAAGGGGCCGAGGAATTCAGAGTGAATATAGACGATGACCCTGAGAGGGCGGAGTTCTGGCTTGAGAACTCAATGCGAGTATTTGATGAAATCTCCTGCACACATGAGGAGAGCTTGAAATGCACCGTGTCATTGCTGAAGGATTTGGCATATCGTTGGTGGAAAACGTTGACGTCGGTAGTTCCAAGGGAGAGAGTGACGTGGGAATTCTTTTTGGAAGAGTTCTGAAAGAAGTACATAAGTCAGAGATTTGTGGATCAGAAATAGAAAGAGTTCCTCGAATTGAAGTAAGGAAAAATGACTGTGGCAAAGTATGAGCGTGAGTTTGTTAGGCTCAGCAAGTATGCACAAGAGTGTGTGTCTACATAAGCTATCTTGTGCAAGAGGTTTGAAGATGGACTGAATGAGGATATCAGATTACTAGTTGGAATCTTGGAATTGAAAGAATTCGTGGTGTTGGTTGATAGGGCATGCAAGGCCGAGGAGTTGAATATGGAAAAGAGAAAAGCCATGAGTGAGGCTCGAGATGCAAGAAAAAGACCAATGAGTAAATCGTACCAAACTCAATCAAAGAGGTCCAAGGAAATAAACCCTCGGACGACTGCGTCAGTTGGATATTCACACTGAGATCGAAGTAATACATACTCAGGCTTGAGAGTTCGAGCCACCTCGATGGAAAGCGTGGGCAATCCAAAGTCTAATAAATCAGAGTGTCCAAATTGTGGTAGGCAACACACTGGGGAGTGTTGGGGAAACAACCGAAATTGTTACAAGTGTGGTTCATCCGATCATTTTATCCGGAATTGTCCTGAGAGGGATGAGAAGGAAAAAAAGCAAGAAATAAGATCAAGCAATGTATCTTCGAAGTGTAGATCATAGAAGAACCCTGGAGGTGGGACTAGTAGTAGAGGTGCGTCTAGAGATTCTGCTGTGAGATCGGAGGGTCGAGCACCTGAAAAGACTTATGCCATTCGCGCTCGCGAAGAGGCATCATCTCCAGATGTGATAACGGGTACTTTTTCTCTTTACGATAACTCTGTTGTTGCTTTGATTGATCCGGGGTCTACCCATTCTTACATTTGCATGAAATTGGCCTCTAGCATGAGTATGATTGTTGAGTGTACGGAATTTGTAGTAAAAGTGTCAAACCCGTTAGGCAAACATGTGCTAGTTGACAAGGTGTGTAGAAATTGTCCTTTGACAATTAGAGGTCATTATTTTCTGGCAAATCTCATGTTGTTGCCGTTTGATGAATTTGACCTGATTCTTGGTATGGATTGGTTGACTGCTCATAATGTTTTAGAAAACTGTGGTAGTAAGTTTATTGAATTGAGATGTGTAAATGGAGATGTCATTTGGGTTGAATCAGGTAAATCAGATAGTTTGCCTGTAATGATTTCATTTATGGTAGCTAAGAAATACTTGAGAAAGGGGTATGAGTCCTATCTCACCTTTGTGCTAAATACTCAAGAGTCAGAGGTAAAGATTGAATCAGTGCCGGTGGTATGCGAGTATCCAGATGTGTTTCCGGAAGAGTTACCCGGATTGCCTCAAGTTAGAGAGGTCGAGTTTGGGATAGAGTTAGTTCTGGGTACGACACCTATTTCGGTTGCTCCGTATAGGATGGCACCATTGGAGTTAAAAGAGTTGAAGATTCAGTTGCAGGAGTTAACAGACAAGGGTTTTGCAAGACTTAGCTATTCACCGTGGGGTGCTCCGGTACTTTTTGTGAAGAAGAAAGATGGGTCGATGAGATTGTGCATAGACTACAGACAACTCAACAAGGTGACAGTGAAGAATAAGTATCCTTTGCCAAGGATAGATGATTTATTTGACCAATTAAAGGGAGCTACGGTGTTCTCTAAGATAGACCTAACGTCTGGCTATTACCAGTTGAGTGTTAAGGAGCAAGATGTGCTAAAAACTGCATTTCGGGCGAGGTATGGCCATTATGAGTTTCTTGTCATGCCATTTGGCTTAACGAATGCTCCTGCAATTTTTATGGATCTAATGAACCGTATCTTCTGACCGTATTTGGATAAGTTTGTGGTTGTTAATTTATTCCTTGGATGAGAGAGAGCATGCAGAGCACATGAGAAATGTTTTGCAGACTTTAAGAGACAAGCAGTTGTATGCTAAATTTAGCAAGAGTGAGTTTTGGCTCCGAGAGGTCGGATTCTTAGGACACATTGTGTCAGGTGATGGCATTAGAGTTCATCCGATTAAGATCTCGGCTATTGTGGAGTGGAAACTGCCAAGGAATGTGTCAGAAATTAGAAGCTTTTTGGGTTTAGTGGGGTACTACAGACGATTCGTAAAAGGGTTCTCCATGATTGCTACTCCGATGATGAAACTGTTGCATAAAGATGTTAAGTTTGAATGGACTGAGAAATGCCAACAAAGTTTTGAGAGATTGAATACATTGTTGACTGAGGCACTGATTTTAGTACAACTTGAGTCGAGGAAAGAGTTTGTGGTCTACAGTGATGCGTCATTAAATGGTCTTGGTTGTGTGTTGATGCAAGAGGGTAAAGTAGTAGCTTACGCCTCGAGACAGTGAAAACCAGATGAGAAGAATTATCCGACTCACGATTTGGAGTTGGCTGCGATCATTTTCGCTTTGAAGATTTGGCGTCATTATTTATATGGTGAGAAGTGTCAAATCTTCACTGATCACAAGAGTTTGAAGTACTTGATGGACCAAAAAGATTTGAATTTGCGACAATGGCGGTGGCTCGAATTATTGAAGGATTATGAGTTAGTAATTGATTACCATCCGGGGAAAGCGAATGTGGTTGCGGATGCCTTTAGCAAAAAATCCCTGTATGCTTTGAGAGCTATAAGTACAAGCTTAGCGTTGTCTGATGATGGTGCTATATTGGCCGAGTTGAGGGCTAGACCATTATTTATTCAGTAGATATGTGAATGATAAACTATAATTTACACATATTTTAACCCCATGCTTGGCTTAATTTTGGATGAATATTCATTAGATTTGATGAATTAGAGGCTCCTAATCTCTTAATTTCATGTTTTATACTCAGGAGAGCTTAGGGAGTCGAAAAGAACGAGAAATGGGCTAAAAATGAATAAAATGGGCCAAAGTAAGAAATTAACACGGCCTGGAGTTCACCACACGGTCGTGCCACTTTAGCAGACTCGAACACAGCCTTGGGATCGATTCACACGGGCGTGTCCCTGCCGTGACCCATTTTAATTCCACTCAGAATAGGATACTGGTGGGCCAAGTAAGGCATCCCGAAAACCTATATAAACACCCTAGAGGGAAACCTAAAGAGGGGAGTCAACAGAAGCCTTCTATCAGGGCTTTTGACGAAGAATGAAGCCAGAGAGGGTTGAATATAGGAAATTACTCGAAGACAGCCAGTTGATTCATCCCAGAAGCCAAAATCACACTCAAGACGGAAGATATTCCCTTCAATTTCCTTCAGGGGGTTTTAGGGTTTTTCTCATGTTTTGTTATTTACTTTCTTCTGAGATGTATTCTTTATTAAACACGAACTAAACCCCTCAAATACCTGAGGGGGATGAAACCTAAGACGGATCTTGTTATTGTTTTCTGAACTGTATGATAAATACTTGCTTTGTTCTTAATTATGTGTTCTTAATTCTTTTTTTAATATTTCAGGATATTGATTCAAGTATTGATGTGCTTAGGCAGTGGAGCAAAAGTCCCTATTTAAGAGTAGATCTAGCATAGTTAAGCGGAGTTGATCGCAACCCTAGAGATAGGATGACAAAAATCTGCCTGATTAGGGTCAAACCTAATATGGGAGTCCATAGATCGAGATAATGCAACACTAGGGGTTTTAATTAGAAAGAGATTTCAATTAATCAACCTAGGGTTAGACGTTATTAGTCTCGAAAGGGATAATAATATAAATTAGGGAATCCCACGGATCAAGTCAAGTGAATAAATCGTTTGGTTCAGAGTCAAGTAACAAGTGAAGTCTAGGTGGATTCTTCCTTGGGTATTGTCTTAATCAACTGGTTTTCCCAAAAGTATTTTCCCAATTCACTCTCTGTGTCTTAGCATCCTTAGTTTAGTAATTAGTTAACTAAACATCAATTCCCTTAATACTTAGGCTAGATAATAAAAAGATAGTAACTACTAGTACTCTTGGCCCATGAGGATACGATATTTCCGGTCTTGCCATAGCTATACTACCGAACGATAGGTGCGCTTGCCTTATTCGTTGTCATAGTTAGTTTGGACACGATCAAGTTTTTGGCGCCATTGCCGGGGACTAAGATATTAGGAAAACTAAATTTTTATTACTTTAGCCATTTTATTTATTTGCAATTTATATTTAATTTTTTTAGCTTTGCTAATTTTTCTTTTATTTTCTTCTGGCAGGTAATTCTAGTTTATGACTAGGAGCAACCCGTCTGGACCCTTGATTTTTGACAGTGATATAGAAGGTACCGTTCGCAGAAATCGTAAGGACATAAGGCGAAGCCTACAGTACATAGAAGAAGAGCAAGAGGACAATACCAATACTACCAAAGAGATGGCTGATAATAATCCGCTACCTCCTGTGGTTGCCGCAAACCCGGTGAATCAAAATCCTGTTCCTCGAACTATGTATGATTATGCTAAACCTAAATTAAGTGGAACCGAGTTGAGTATTGTTAGACCTGCCATTGCTGCAAATAATTTTTAACTGAAACCTAACACTATACAGATGATTCAACAATTTGTTCAGTTTGATGGTTTGCAGGATGAGGATCCAAACAATCACTTAGCAAATTTTCTTGAGTTTTGCGACACTTTTAAGATTAATGGCATTTTTGATGATGCCATTCGCCTTCGGTTGTTTCCCTTTTTGTTAAGGAACAAAGCTAAACAGTGGTTGAACTCGTTACCACGAGGATCAATCACTACATGAGAGCAAATGAACAAAAATTTTTTGTTGAAATATTTTCCGCCGGCTAAAACGGCTAAGTTGAGGAATGATATCTCTTCTTTTGTGCAGATGGATTTTGAGACACTTTACGATGCATGGGAGAGATATAAGGACTTATTGAGAAGGTGCCCTCACCATGGATTACCATTATGGCTATAGGTTCAAACCTTTTATAACAGTGTGAACCCCTCGGCTAGGAAGTTGATTGATTCAGCCGCCGGCGGAACCCTGAATAACAAAACACCTGAAGCGGCTTATGAGTTTATAGAGGAGATGTCACTGAATAACTATCAGTTGCAAGTTACAAGGACAAGGCCAACAAAAGCCGCTAGTGTTTTCAACCTCGACGCAGTAACCATGCTATCAAATCAGGTAGAACTTTTAAATAAGAAAATTGATGGTTTATATGGTTCTTTGTAGGTACACCCAGTGATGCAGTGCGATGTAAATGGAGGAGGGATAAGCAATACAGAATACCAGCCTTACAACCCAAGCACTGAAAACGAGCAAGTTCACTATACGGGTAACAATCCTCGACCTCAAAATAATCCTTATAGTAACTCTTACAATCTAGGGTGGAGGAACCATCCAAATTTCTCATGGGGAGGTCAAGGAAATCAGAGAAAACAACCCCCTCTAGGCTTTCAATAGCAACCCTACCCAGAGGAGAAGACGCCGAACCTTGAGGAGATGCTGACAAAATTCATCGCGGTGTCAGAAACACGCTTTCGAAACACCGAAACAACACCCAAAAATCAGCAAGCATTGATTCAAGGGCTCGAAAATCAATTAGGACAACTTGCTAAGCTGATCTCTGAAAGACCACAGGGAAGCTTACCAAGAAGCACTGAAACTAACCCAAAGGAGAAAATTCATGTCATAACTACTCATGAAAGTGAAGGGTTAGACGAACCAAAACTGAGGCAAGAGAATGTTGTAGAGGAAGGTAAGGTTGAGGTAAGCCATGATAAACCAAAATCGATAATTGCAGAGTACCACCCTCGTGTGCCATACCCTAATGCGATGAAGAAAGACAACACAGATGAACAATTCGGTAAGTTTCTTAAACTTCTAACGAAATTACATATTAACTTACCGTTTCTTGAAGCTCTTTCGCAGATGCCAGAATCATGGAAATTTTTAAAGGATCTTCTCGCAAACAAACGGAAGTTAGACGATGCATCGCACGTGAAGTTAAATGCAGTTTGCTCAGCCCTTTTACAAAATAAACTACCCAACAAATTAAAAGATCTAGGGAGTTTTACTATTCATTTTTTAATTGGTAGTTAGATGCTAACAATGCCTTGGCTGATTTAGGGGCAAGTATTAACATCATGCCTTATAAAATGTTTAAGCAACTAGGTCTTGGGAAACCTAAACAAACTAGGATGAGCATTCAACTAGCAGATAAAACTATTAGATTTCCTAGGGGAATTGTTGAGGATGTGCTTGTAAAAGTCGATAAATTTATATTCCCAGTTGACTTCGTTGTCCTAGACATGGATGAGGACAGTAATGCACCTTTAATTTTAGGGCGACCCTTTTTAGAAACTGCTAAAACTAGAATTGATGTTGGTACAGGTGAGCTCACACTTCGTGTAGGTGATGAAACGATCACTTTTCAAGCTCATGACTCCATTAGGATATCTAGTGATCAAGATGATATTACGAGTTCTGTTAATGTTAATGACCTTGTGACTCAAAATTCTTTGCAGGAAACACCTCGAAAAAACGTGATAGAACCACGGTCTAGTTTATATGACACAAACAACACAAATCATGAAGAAAGAAGACTACAAATTGATGATCTAGATGAATGGCGGACGCACGACAAGTGGAAATAAAAAATACACGATGAACCAAAGCGGCTCCCTGACGAGCTTAAAGGAGGAACAAATCACATCAAGGTTGGGGACCAGGTACTGTTAGATTCAACCGATCCTCGGATTATCACCTCAGAGCTTAAAGCAAACGGAGAAATTCCTTTTACGGTACTTAAGGTCTTTCCATACGGAACAGTCGAGGTAACTCATTCTAATTTCGACACTTTTAAGGTAAATATTACTCGACTAAAACCAAATGTTGATAGAATTGATAGTAAAAAAAAGGAGTTTTGACTCTGTAAACCACCATGACCATACAAATAAGAGGTAAGTCGAGCTTAGACTCTAAATAAGCACTTCTCGGGAGGCAACCCGAGCACTAACCCCACTAACGTCCATATTTTTGAATTTTAGCATCTAACTAAAAACTAACCAAATTTTTAGGTGCAGGTTTCCCTACCCACACGGCCTTGCACACGGGCGTGGCCATGGCCGTGTGGAAACAGGACAAAATTGATCCCAAAACACGGGCTACGATAAAACAACACGGTCGTGCGATTCGGCCGTGGTCGAAACTGAGAAATCTACACGGGCGTGTGACACGCCCGTGGGACCTTTGAGTCCATTTATTTTTTCTTATTTTCATTTTTAATGTCTTTTATTTTATATTTCTCGTCTTTGATTTATATTATTATATTTTGATTTCTTTAATTTAGGTTCAAGGGGCTGTTAACGAACGACCACACCACCACCAGAGTATCCTCCCCATCTTCACCTCTCTCCAACTTTACCGTTTCTTTTTATTGACTCCATCCAAAATTCAGGAAGTTTCACTTCTCTTCCTATCTTATGATTTTATTACTATATTGCTATTATCTATCTTTGTACATTGAGGACAATGTACATCTTAAGTGTGGGGGTTAACTACAGATGATTATTTGAAAATCCACTGAATTATGTCTTATTCTTAAGTAATTTTCTCATATTACTGTTAGAATGAAACTTCTATTAATTTATGATTATCATTGATATGTTTTGGATTAAGTCGTAGTTAATTGTGCATTGATGATTTAAACTTTAAGATATTAGAGAATCAAGCATGATAAGTCTATTTTTCAAAATTAAAAATTTTCTAGGTTGTTTCCCTAAATTTAAATATTACTTTGAAGTTTGAAATTTTCAAGGTTGACATCAAAAACCGTAATTTTTGTGAGATTTTGAGCCTTTTAGAGCATATTCTTTTCTTGCTCACTTTATTAATTATGAGTGTGTCAACATTGATTTGTTATTCTAGAAATTGCTTCGATCATACATGTCGAGACCACACCTCTAATTTGATATACTGAGATGATAAAGGCACCTAGGTTTTAACCCACTTATTCAACTAAAAAGCTTACCCGTTTAATTAACCCCTAGTGAACCCTTTGAAACCTAATCAACCATTTCTTGACTCACGCACTAATATTAACCCAAAACCCACTTTGTATTTGTTATCACCATTTCTCTTGACTACCCTTATATCGAGATTTGATTTGATCGGTTGCTTAACTATTTTCTTTATTTCAGTTGTTAAATTCTATCTTATTATTATTGTATGTGCCTATTATAAAAAAAAACAAAGTATATTCATTATTAGTTCTGTGTTATCTGAGCTTATGCGTTAATGTCATATTTTGAGAAGAAGCTCGTGTTATTAGTGATGAATTTTTAATTGATGTAATTATTTAAGTTTTAGTTATTTTTCTAGTTAGGTAATTTATCAATTCAATCTTGATACTCACCCTCTAATTCAGCCTTTATCCACACCTTTAACCCAAGCCCCATTACAACCCTTTAAAAGACCTTTTGATTTGTGTATCATCTCATTTTATAGTGGTGGAGGTTTGATTTTCATGCAAGGCTATGGGATTAACTTTTCTTGTTTGACTTTTGAGTACTTAATTTTTGAACCTTAAACACTTTGAGTGATTTGAGTGAATCTTTAGTGAGGATGTCAATACTTGTCGGTTTTGGATCAGAGGTAATTATTTAGGTAAAGGGAAACACCTATGTTTTCATGCTATAAAAATCTATAACTTAGATTGTTTGAATCTCTAGAACTCTTTTAGTTAAATTATCCATGTATGAATTATCTATGATGTATGATAAGATATTCTTGATGAGAATTATGAATTGAGGGAAGTTAATTCTAATTGTGAGTTGAGAATTTTGCTTGAGGACAAGCAAATGCTTAAGTGTGGGGGTATTTGATAAACTATAATTTACACATATTTTGACCCCATGCTTGGCTTAATTTTGGATGAATATTCATTAGATTTAATGAATTCGATGCTCCTAATCTCTTAATTTCATGTTTTATACTCAGAAGAGCTTAGGGACTCGAAAAGAACGAGAAACGGCCCGAAAACGGAGAAAATGGGCCAAAGTAAGAAATCAACACGGCCTGGAGTTCACCACACGGCCGTGCCACTTTAGCAGACTCGAACATGGCCTTGGGCTCGATTCACACGGGTGTGTCCCTATCGTGACCCGTTTTAATTCCACTCGAAATAGGATACTTGTAGGCCAAGTAAGGCATCCCGAAAGACTATATAAACACCCTAGAGGGCAACCTAAAGGGGGGAGTCGACAGAAGCCTTCTGTCAGGGCTTTTGACGAAGAGCGAAGCCAGAGAGGGCTGAATATAGGAAATTACTCGAAGACAGCCTGTTGATTCATCCCAGAAGCCGAAATCACACTCAAGACGGAAGATCTTCCCTTCAATTTCCTTCAAGGGGTTTTAGGGTTTTTCTTATGTTTTGTTATTTGCTTTCTTCTGAGATGTGTTCTTTATTAAACATGAACTAAACCCCTCAAATACCTGAGGGGGATGAAACCCAAGACGGATCTTGTTATTGTTTTCTGAATTGCATGATAAATACTTGATTTGTTCTTAATTATGTGTTCTTAATTCTTGTTTTAATATTTTAGGATATTGATTCAAGTATTGATGTGCTTAGGTAGTGGAGCAAAAGTCCCTGTTTAAGAGTAGATCTAGCATAGTTAAGCGGAGTTGATCGCAACCCTAGAGATAGGATGACGAAAATATGCCGGATTAGGGTCAAACCTAATATGGGAGTCCATAGATCGAGTTAATGCAACACTAGGGGTTTTAATTAGAAAGAGATTTTAATTAATCAACCTAGGGTTAGACGTTATTAGTCTCGAAAGGGATAATAATATAATTTAGGGAATCCTACGGATCAAGTCAAGTGAATAAATCGTCTAGTTTAGAGTTAAGTAACAAGTGAAGTCTAGGTGGATTCTTCCTCGGGTATTGTCTTAATCATCTGGTTTTCCCAAAAGTATTTTCCCAATTCACTCTCTGTGTCTTAGCATCCTTAGTTTAGTAATTAGTTAACTAAACATCGATTCCCTTAATACTTAGGCTAGATAATAAAAATATAGTAACTACTAGTACTCTTGGTCCTTGAGGATACGATATTTCTGGTCTTACCATAGCTATACTACCGAATGATAGGTGCACTTGCCTTATTCGTTGTCATAGTTAGTTTGGACACGATCAGTGAAGCTCAAAAGAATGATAGTGAGATGCAAGCTAAGAGTGCTCAGTACAAATTGGGAAATGACTTTGATTTTCGGGTTAGTTCAAATGATTGCTTGATGTTTCATGATAGAATTTGTGTACCAAAGGATGATGAATTAATCCGAAAAATTTTACATGAAGCACACAGTGGTTGTTTGTCAGTACACCTGAGTAGCACAAAAATGTACAATGATTTGAAGAAGTTGTATTGGTGGCCGAGTATGAAAAGAGACATTTCCGAGTTTGTTATGAGAGGTTTAATTTGTCAACAAGTGAAAGCCGAGCATCAAGTACCCTCGGGATTTCTTTAGCCGGTGATGCTCCAAAGTGGAAATGGGATCGAATCACAATAGATTTCGTAACGGGGCTACCAATGACTACGAAAAAGAAAGATGCTGTGTGGGTTATTGTGGATAGATTAACGAAGTCGGCTCACTTTATACCAGTGCATGTGGATTACTCACTCGATATGTTGGCCGAGCTATATATTACTGAGGTGGTGAGATTACATGGCATATGTAACATCCTAGTATTAGGGGCTCTGCATTTTATGTCTCTCTGTGTTTGGCATGGTTTGTTTGTTAATTTGGTATGTTTTTGGGTCCCGGGAAGGCTCGGGGATAAGCTTGAGCCTTGGTGAAAATTTTGTTTTTAGGCACTTTAGGGGAGAGCTAGCAGAGGCAGGTCTTAAGTTTAAATATTTGTGTTTGATGACACAAGAAGTGAGGTGGTAAAGTGGCAAGGAGACGCCACTTAGAGTCCAGGGAAGTGGCGTCACAAGGGAGAAGCAGCAGGGAGGAGGTTCGAGTCTTGTAAGCCTCACTTTGAAGCTTTATTTTTGCGCCTGAGAAGCTAAGGTGGTGGCTTGCGGCTGGACTCTCCAAGGTTGTTGGTTGAATGAGTCAAAGACTTCATATGAATGGCCATGAGGTGATGGTGGGGTTTGAATGGGTCAAACCGATTCAAATTGTTGGAGGGGAGTGAATGTAGGAGGAAAATATGGGATTTGGTGTTGGTAGAGTGGTGGCCGAATATGGGAAGCTTGAATTGGGGGAAGAGAATTCGGTTTAGTGCTAGCTTGGGGTATGCCGAATTTAGCTTTGTTTTGAGGTTAGTCTTGTGGGCATTTTTTCGGTTTAGGGAGTGTGTGTGTGCCATTTTGCTGGTAGCCTACTCCTTGTAAGTGTCGAAAGTCCATAACCTTCTTCATTTTTTTTTGGCAATACTTTATCTTTTATTACGCATTTCTTTTCTCTTCCATCCTCTCTAGAACCGAACCATCATTGTGGGTGCTAGCCGAATCTCTCCTCACCATTTCGGATTCTTGCTTGAACAACTTTTTTCTCTTCTTTTGGTTTTCTACATTCTATTTCTCCTTAGCCGAACCTTCCCTTGATCATCACACTCTCTTTTCATTTTTGTTTTCCTTCTACTTTCTTTGGTTCGTTTGGCCGAAACCCTCCTCTCCTCTACTTCTTCTTTTAGCCAAAAATTTGTATCCATTCTATTGACACCCTCTCGTTTGTTTTCTTTCTTTTAGCCGAATAGGTCCTGTAACCCCAAGCAAATCGGTTTCACTCTGCTTCTGGATTTTTAAAGGTAATATTTTTTTTCTCTCTTATTGCAAAAAGCCGAATCTCTTTTTTTTCTTCTTCTTTTATTTCGGTTCTATTTGGCCATAGCCGAATGGTTATGTTGCTCCTGAGTTATGATTTGGGACTAATCTTTTCTCCCTTCATCTTTTCTCATTTTGGGACGTTACTCTGGGACACTCCTCTAGTCGAAGTGTTTGTAGTCCAAAGTTGGAGAGTTGCTGTTTGCCGAATCAGATCACTCCATTTGGGATGTCATCTCGTGATTTTCCGGTTATTCATTCCATCCAAATGTGAAATGCCTTAACAAAATTCCGTTATTTAGTCAATCCACGCCTCCTTGTGTACTGATCAAAGATTTTCCATGGATGCAAGTGTAAGTCAAACCAAGGAGGGGAGTGTACCCATAGTATCCATTCCAAACTTTAAGCGTCGTGCGGTATCAGCGGTTCGAGATTTTCCACCGGGCTGTGGTAGAGAGCCGATGTCTGCTTGGGATAAACAGATAGTCGTCGTCCCTGCCAGTGAAAGCGTTGGCGTAGAAAGCCTAGTGTTACGTGTTATCAGGTGTGCATTACTCACATGTTTCTTGTTGTTGTGTTATTAATCAGATATTTGAAAGCCCAAAACGACTAATTCAATAGTTGAGTTACCCTTGTGGGTAAGGTTGGAGACACCGGGTAAGTTCTTCGATGTTGATATTTTTGATTATGTGCATGTATGAATGTTCGATATTATGCCTGTATGAGATAGTTATCTATTACACAATATGATTATAGTTGCATTCATACTTAACATAAAGTAAAGAGCATGGGCTCGGGATTTAATGAAAGGAGAAGGAGAATCAGTGACTAATGTCACGGTGGTCTAAGAACCACAGTGGTTGAAACCACATATACGGATATCAGTGACTTATCTCGGTGGTCTAAGACCACAGTGGGTTGGCCCCACGTATGCATAAATTTATCAGAGATCGTCACGGTGGTCTATGACCACATTGGGTTGGCCCCACGGTTATATAATTAGTGACTTTGTCACGAGTGACTATTGTCACGAGTGGTCTAGGACCACGGTGGTCAAGAACCACAGTGGCATAATGCCACGGGTGTTTGGAGGAAAGGCTAGATTGGGTTGGGCCGCATTGCATACAAGTGACATACGCCATACTGAATCCGATTTGAGTTATGTTCAGGATTTACACACTGAGTCTTTGTGACTCACCCCTCAGCTAAATTTTGCAGGTAATCAGTAGATCGTGGGTTTAGAGCCGAGGCGGACTCGAGGTGGCCATGCGATGTTTTTTTCTTTCCTTCTCTAGTAAATTGCATTACTTTATTTGAACTTAGTTTAAAACGGGTTTTTATTTTGTAATAAGGCCGCTATAACTTAAATTTGGGTTTTATTTCATTGTTGATATAAAATGTTTTATAAACGGTTAGTATGGGGTTTTCTTAAAAACGTAAATAGAGGTTTTCCAAAATATCAACGGATGGATCACAAGCCGTAAATAATTAAAACTTGGGATTTTTCTTAACACCACAAATATTATTTTTAAAAGATCACGAATCTCAACTTCGATCTCAAATGTTACCTTATCAAACATTCCAAGTCCGGTTTTTATAACGAGCCCGTTTTAACTCTAAGATGTTTTGATATAAAGTTGGTAAAACATTCTTAATCAAAATTCTCAATTAGCCTTAGCTTTAACTCCCTAAACATAGTATTTTCCCAAATTCTGATGTTTTACCTAAATTTTTTTTAACCATCCATCCTGTAATAATCCAGATTCGGTCGTAACGTTTTGACCGGGTTTGCAGTGTTACAGCGTACCTATATCTATTATCTCAGATAGAGATCCGAGATTTACTTCGAGGTTTTGGAAGAAGTTACAGGAAGCCTTGGGTACAAGATTGAATTTTAGTACTACGTTCCATCCTCAAACCGATGGCCAATCTGAAAGAGTGATTCAAGTTCTTTAGGATATGCTCTGATGCTGTGTGTTAGAGTTTGAAGGTAGTTGGGAAAAATATCTACCTTTGGTTGAGTTTGCCTATAACAACAGTTATCAGTCGAGTATACGAATGGTTCCGTATGAAGGTTTATATAGTCGCAAGTGTCAGACTCCCTTGTATTGGATCGAGCTTAGTGAAAAGCAAATTCACGCGGTCGATCTAGTTAAAGAAACCGAGGAGAAAGTGAAAGTGATTCGTGATAGTCTGAAAGCTGCTTCGTATTGACAAAAGTCATATGCAGATTTAAAAAGGAAAGAAATCGAGTTTCAATTGGGCAACAAAGTATTTCTGAAAGTATCCCCGTGGAAGAAAATATTGAGATTTGGTCGAAAGGGCAAATTGAGTCCACGATTCATAGGGCCGTATGAGGTTATTGAAAGGATTGGGCCAGTAGCATATAGGTTAGCTTTACCGGCAAAGTTAGAGAGAATACAAAATGTGTTTCATGTGTCGATGTTGCGGCGATATCGTTCCGATCCTTCACATGTGATCCCTCCAACAGAAATTGAAATACGACCGAACATGACTTATGAAGAGGAACCAATTAAGATATTGGCTCGAGAGGTTAAACAGTTGAGGAATAAGAGCATAGCCTTAGTGAAAGTGTTATGGAAAAGACACGGTGTGGAAGAAGCTACGTGGGAACCGAAAGAAGCCATGAGGGAACAATACCCAAACCTCTTTACAGGTAAGATTTTCGGGGATGAAAATATCTAAAGGGGGAGAGTTGTAATAGCCCGATTTTGGGGCTAGTCGGAACAGTGGTTTCAGAACCACTAATCCGAGGTTGAAGAAAATTATTTTGATATTATTTTATACGTTATAGCATGATTATAAGGATGCATGGAAACTTTGGTGTTTTAACTTTCGCAATTGTATGCTTAATTGTGAAAAAGAACTAAATCGCATAAAGTGCGAAAGTTCCATTATACAAGATAGAGGTGTCTAATAGCCATAGCATATTAAATTGTAGGTCCTTAAAGTGTAATTAGGCCAATAATAGTGTGTTGGCCGGCCATAGAGACAAGGGAGACAAGGGCATTAATTTTGGTCAAAATTTGGTGAAATTAGGTGAGAAAAAAAAGAATAAAATAAGTTAAATAAAAGAGATATCATCTTTCACTATTCACACTTCTTCTCCACTGAAAATTGAAGAGAAAATAGGGTATTTTGGAGTTCAAAATTTCAGCCAAGCTATTCTCTTACAAGTAAGTGATTTTAGAGGTCTTTCTTGATAATTTTTGTACTTTTGGAACCCCTAAAGCTTAAGCTAGCTAATAAGGGGACTATTTTGCAAAATGGCTAAAATTTTAGGGACTTTCCATGAGAGTGTTCATGTTGTTTGCTGAGTTTTTATGGAAGAAAATGAATGTTAGAGGGTTAAGGAATAACTTTTGTGAAATGTGTTATCATGGAAACACCTAAATGGGACTTCGTTGTAAAGGTTGTAATTTAGTAATAAATGCATGAAATAATTGGTTTTTTGAGTTGTTGTAAGAGAAATAAATGTTCAGCTAGGCTTGTTTAATGAGAAAATGTGATGAAAAATGATTTACGAGCCTAGGGGCAAAATCGTAATTTTGCCAAAGTATAAGGGCAAAATGGTCATTTTTGCCTAAGTAGAAATTTTGATGTACCATGAGTTATATAGTGATTGAATGAGTAAATTTTATTATTATATATCAAGAAGAGCGTGGGAACAACCTTGACCGAGGAAAAGGCAAGGTTACGGACTAGACCGTTGATTAATACATTTTGCACCGAGGTAAGTTTCTGTGTAAACGTTACATCTTTAATAGATATGTTGTTACTTATTGGTGCATTGCATGGTTATGGAAATGTGAATTGTTCTTGCTTAGTATGTAATGTTATTGATTAATTAGCATATGTTATGATGCTTATTGTTTACATGTAAACTTACTAAGCTTAAAGCTTACTCCATTTCTTTTCCCTTGTTTTATAGTGTCAAAGAGCCAGCTCGGGATACGGAGATAACCAGAAGATCATCCACACTATCAGCTCATCTCGGTATATTTAGACTTAGCATTTTGAGTACGGCATGCATAGGGGCTAGACTTAGTGAAATGTTTTGTTGTTTTGGCCAAGTGTGTTGGCTCTTTTAAAGATGAACTTTTTGTAAATAGCCATAGTTAATGGTTGAATGTAAATTATGTTGTATGAGTTAGGGTGATAAAAAGGGCTTGAAAGATAGCCTTATTCTTGTCCACACGGATAGGCACACGGGTGTGTGTCTACGCTGTGTGTGACACACGATCAGTCCCACGGGTGTCTGCCTAGGCCGTGTGCCCCTTATGAGGTTGCTGTCGTCATAAATAGAATACCCAGGTTTTCACACACGGATGAGGACACGGGCGTGTCTAGGCCGTGTGAAGGACACGGGCCAAGGACACGGGCGTGTGTCCGGCCGTGTGAAAACCCCCTATAGGTTTGAAAAGAAAAATAAATTCCACACGGGCTAGGGACATGGGCGTGTGTAACCACACGGCCTGTCCATACGGGCGTGTCCCATTTCACACGGGTGTGTGGCCCTGTTTAAGCAAAAAAATTCTAATTATACAAAAGTTCCCGGTTTGATTCCGAGGCCCTCTGTTTGCATGTTTAAGGCCTCGCAGGCCCATAATAAGGATGCTTTGAATGTGAATGGGAAGTTTTAAGTTGAAATGAAATTTATAGCCCAAAGTTGTATGTTCAAGTGAGTTATGCCCAGTAATGCCTCGTACCCGATTCTGGCGATGAATACAGGTAATCGGTGTTAACCATACTTCCATAACCATTTTAATAGGCAATTATGCCAATCTTCCCTTTTTCTCATATCCGATAAATCACAATTTGTGTGAATAAAACATGCTATATCATAAATCAATTTGGCCCGAAAGCCAATCACATAATCGTCAACCAAATTTACCATGTATTTCATACATCTCAAGTATGGACCAATAATCACAAGGTTTTCACAAAAACATTCTCGTGGAAACCATGAACTCATAATATCATGAAGTCAATGCTTATAAAGTTTATGTACATACCTGTACTAATTCGTAATACTTACATGCTCTTTCTCTTCTTTGACATACCCGTTGAATTTCCCGTTGAATTTCCCATTGAACCACTTGGAATACTATCGGATACACGAAAAATTTTGCACATAAGTGCCACATATGTAGCCAATGTTACCTCATATCTCATAACACATATAGGCTCGCTCTCGAGCTATCCGCGGGCCTGCTCACACAAGCTGTCAGTTGAGAAGTAGCTATGCGGTGCTGCTCACACAAGCTGTCAGGGATCCGCAACGAATGCCGGTATACCCAACCACCGGTAGGACGTACAGGACCAGCACCCGGGATCACATAAATCACATAATCTCATGGTTTCCTAGTGACATGTCACTTGTATCCTAATCTATTCCTAAGGTTCAACCGGGATTTCTCTCTTGTCGAAACTTTGTCAAATACATCCACAGATTCAAACATACATTTCATGAAAAATTAAAGCATTAAAATATAAATATTACATTACATTATTTATATACGAACTTACCTCGAAATAAAAATGGCAAAAAGGACCTAACCATCAAATACTTGTTTTTCCCCGTTCTAATTTCGAACCTCGTTTTCCTTGATCTATAATATCAAATTTAACTTATTTAATCATTATACTATTCAGATCAGCCCAAAATCACATTATGGAAAAATTACATTTTTGCCCCTAAAGTTTGACATTTTTACATTGTAGTCCCTAGGCTCGTAAAATGAAATGTACTCAATTTCTTCAATACCCATGCCTAGTCGAACCTTATACATGCTTATAGCAGCCCACATTTTTCTTTTATTCACATTTTAACACCTATTTTACAACTTTTTTTCCAAATAGCTCATTTTTAGGCATTTTCATCGAAAATCACTTAGCAAAAGTTGTTTATCTAACATCTATCATGAATTTTCTATGATTAAACATCAAAATACATACATGTTCAACATGGGTCAAACCCTAGAGCTTCAACCATTTCTCAAATTAGTACTAGAAATAGGTAGATCATGTTACAAGGATTTCAAAAACATAAAAATCATTAAAAACGGGGCTAGAACGGACTTACAATCGAGCTTCGATGCTTGGCCAAAACCCTAGCTATGGATTCTTGGTATATTCAGCCATGGGAGGAAGAAGATGGACAAATTTTGGCTTTATTTTGGCTTTTAAATTCATTTAATTACAAAATTACTAAAATGCCATTCATGAAAAACTTTAGTAACATACCTAACCATGTCCATTTTTGTCCACCAACTTAACCAATGGTCTAATTACCATTTAAGGAGATCCAATTTAAAATTTCATAACAATTAGACACCTTTAACCTATAGAACTCACATTTTACACTTATTACAATTTAGTCCTTTTGACTAAATTGAGTGCCCAAACATCAAAATTTTTGAACGCAATTTTCATGAAATCATTCCATAAAATTGTAGACATAGAAATATAATAAAAATAAATTTTTCTACATCAAATCTGTGGTCCCGAAACCACTGTTCCGACTAGACCCAAAATCAGGCTGTTACACAATATCTCAGCAACATCATACTTAACCTACTGCCGAGAAGAGTTCTAAAGTGGCATGCTTCTTTTGAGAGCAGAAACCTTAAGTTACCTTGCCTGTGTCTTAGGACTTTAATATGGTACCCTGCACTGTTCCCTTCTGTATGAACGCTTCTCTATGTTTAGAGTTTACTACAAGTATCTATCAAGTACTTGCCCATATCATTCAACCACGGCCTAACTAATCTAACCTTTTCAGAAATTAGATTAGTTTAAGGGTATGCTACACTGTCGACTATGTCTAAGGATTGCTCACATACATTGCAAAGAATAAAATAATTGAATGAAATAGTAAAATAACTCTGATTTATACTGCAACCATTAAACACAGTTAAAGTTTCATCAAAGTAATCCCAACCCTATGAGATTTAACTCATAGGTTGGCAAATAAAGTTCAACTTAAACATCATTTTCATCATTGTAATTCACGAAGTAACAAATTAGAAATAATGGGAGAACGTTGGGAAGACATCGTTTGCTTGTCCAATCCACACTCCAGCTGTGTAGTGTCCTGAGGTGGCTAAAAGGGGTTGCCTATGTCTTTCCTCTTACTATCTCTATTCAGCTTCTACCTTCTAATTTGCCTAAGGATATCTACCCGTAGTTCCACGCCCTAGGGTTTTCTCCTTTGCTTCTTTTTAAATCGCTTTGTTTTTCTTTTTCAGGATAATTCCAACAGCCGCAAGATTTATCTTCTCCTCTTATCTAGGTAGATTGATTTGGTATTGATATGTACTGAATGCTGACTAGACATCTTCCTGGCTTGCTATGGCATACGAGCTGGCAATCTGACCACCCTTTTGCCCTGACAAAACTTCACTCATTTATTTATTTTTCCTCATCCTACACCTGTCAATACCACAAAGCACAACCCTTTTACAAGCAATTAAAAGCACCTAATATTTAAACGCATCCCAAGTTTGAATGCAATGCTAAAAATGCTAATGAAATGTCCTAAAATGCAACTAGATGTACTTAAGTACAGACAATTAACTAGGTCCCAAGGCATAAAATATAACTCTTTTCAAGAGTTATCAGTCTCTCTAAAGATGTGCGAAGGTGGACAAGGGAATGTCTGGTTTGTCAAACATGCAAATGGGACAACTCGACCTATCTTGGTTATTTACAGCCTTTTCCAATTCACGAAAAGGCTTGATGTGCCATAAGTTTGGATTTCATGGAGGGGTTGCCAATTTCAAGGGAAAAAGCACCGTTTTGGTGGTGGTGGATAGGCTAACCAAATATGGTCATTTTATAGCCTTGATTCATCCTTTTACCACTGCTTCAGTAGCTGCTGAGTATTTACAACATACTTACAAGCTCTATGGAGCCCCAAAATCAATAGTCTCTAAAAGGGATAAGGTTTTCTTGAGTCACTTCTGGTAGGAGCTGTTCAAAATCTTTTGATCTTAGTTACATCTTTCCATGGCATATCATCCCCAAACGGATGGTCAAAATGAGGTATTGAACAAATGCTTGGAGGGGTACTTACGATGTATGTCGGGGGAGAAACCTTCAGAATGGGCTACATGGTTTCCTTTAGCTGAATGGTGGTACAACACCACCTATCAGTCAGCCATTCATATGACTCCGTATGAAGCCTTGTCTGGGCAGGAGTCACTAATTCATTTGCCTTACTTGGCTGGAGTATCTCAAGTGGCTGCAACATAGATAAAATGTCAAGGAGTTGTTGCGGTTTCATTTGAAACGAACTTAGGATCGAATGAAACAGATAATTGATCACAAGCAGTCTGATAAAGAGTTTCCAGTAGGTTATTTGGTGTATGTGAAGCTTCAACTTTATCAACAACACTCGTTGAAGAAGTTCAGGAGCCAGAAACTTGGCCCACGTTATTTTGGCCCTTTGCCTGTTGAGTCACGAGTGGGTAAGGTTGCTTATAGGTTAACATTGCCTGTCACAATGAGGATACATCCCACTTTTCATGTATCCCAACTTAAGAAACATGTGGGCACAACCATTGTCTCAACTTAACTGTCAGACACCAATACAGATGGTTCTCTGCTCAAGGAACCACTATGAGTCTTAGATAGAAGGATGGTTAAGAAGGGAAACGCAACTATCACAGAAGTCTTAGTGGAGTGGGCAAATACTTTTCCAGAGGACTCAGCATGGGAGAATTGGAATGATCTTTTCCATCGTTTTCCACAGTTTCATCCTTGAGGACAAGGATCTGCTTCGAGGGGAGGATACTTATTAGGGGTTGATATCTTTACCGTTAATCACCTTTTTAAATATTTGTTATGTTAGTTAATTTTGATTATGTTTTAATTATAATAATGAAAACGCAACGTTTGGGGGGTCTATTATCGTTAATGAAATGACGTGTATTGGCTTAGAATTATTAGAAAAAAACACACCGTTCTGGGAAGTAACCGTTGCTAGGATGTAATTGGTTGTTTCTCCTCTTTATCATGGGGAAAAGACATAAGAATTTTATTATGAAAAGAAAAGGAAATATTTCTCTCTTCTCCTCTCATCTTTTTGGGTTATTCTCTTCTTTTTCTGCTAAATTCTCTGACGATTTCTTAGTTCGTTAGATTAAAATTTCAAGATTAATTTAATTTGATATATAAAATTTAAATATTCGCAACAATATCCTCTATTTTGTACTGTTTTTGTATCAAAAGAATCATCGAATCTAGATGACAACTTTGTCCCTTGTAGTTATTTTAAAAAAGAATTTTCTCTATTTTATCATTTGCCTTGAGCTATACCTAACATGTTTGTAACACCCCAAACCCGGTCAAGACACCACGACCGAATTTGGTATGTCACAGGGGAAAACGTTTTGAGGAAAAACGAGTTACCGATTAAATTTTAGTGAAAAACTCTTTGTTATTCTAAGTTCGTAGAAATCGTGTGTATAATAAATTAAAAACTGATAATTTACTTTGAAATCCCAAAAATAAATCTTTAAAACTTAGTTGGAGCTTAGATTTGTAAACCTTTTATAAATTGAAAAGAAACTAAAGCGATTAGGTTGAAAACCGTATCTAATAGAAATTTGAAACCGGAGTTTTGGAAAATAGTATGAGTTATCAAAAATACTTAAGTTGTTAAATACTATCAATTGATTTATGTTACCCGATGGTAACGTTTTAAAACCATCGCGTTTAGTAGTTTAGAAAACTTGGTGCTCAAATTATTATATCAACCATGTAATTTATAAGCCATATTTAAAACAAATCCAAAGCATATAAATAATCCAAAAATATAATTAAAGAGGCCTTATTACAAATTCATAAAAAGATGAAAACGAATTAAAATAAAGTACCCAAATGGAAGTTCATGTAAAACCAAATTTTATTGCATGGCCTCCTCGAGTTCATCCGTCTCATCATCCGCGATTTTACGAATCACCTGAAAAAATAAGGGAGAAGGTGAGTCACCAAGACTCAGTGCATAATCCCTCTCCCGGGTAAATGCCACATACTTACACAAATTATAACCAAGCAATATATATATAATGCACCCAACCTAGCCATCCAAAACTCCTTTTCTACCCCGTGTGCTACCAAACCACTGGTGACCCAAAGTCACGATATCCAATAATGTGATGCCAAATCACTGGTGACCCAAAGTCACGAATAATCAAGTTGTGGGGCCAACCCACGTGTGATACCAAATCACTGGCGACGATCCCAATACATCAATGTGGGGCCAACCCACGGTGGTGTGAAACCACTCGGACGAGTCGCTATGAGGTGCCAAACCTCTGGTGTCCCAAAGACACGAAATATGTGGTACCAAACCACTGGAGGTGCCAAACCTCTGGTGTCCCAAAGACATGGATATCAATCTTCCCCCTCCTCTCATATCGCCCATACCAATGCAATAGATAACAAATCATGTCATTATACTTTGATATAAACATATAACCAATATATATCGTAGATCGTGATATTAACAACATATATCAACATCATATCGAAACGGACTTACCCGTATCCGTGCTCATACCCATCAAGGTATCATTTCAAGATCTCATAGTTTTCGGCTTTAACAACATGAGTAGTTATTAACACACACATATATATATACCGAATTATAAAGTGTGTAAGGTACACACCTTTCACTAACGCAAATACTAACTTCTGAAGATCCGATCTACCGCACTAGATCACCTTGTCCTACATTCGGCCATACCACAAAACTATAAGCAAAAATCCATTCGGCCAACATCACATCTTAATCCCAATAGCCTTAGTCTTTATCCTCAAAAAGAATAATGAATCGACATGAATCTTACCACTTGACTTACCAACTTCGATTGCTAATGGAATGGCTTAGATCGATTGCTTCCAACGTCCCAAAGAGCCTAAAGGAAAAATCGGTTCCTAAATAATGGTTAGAACCTTGCAAACAAATGCCCAAGGATTCGGCCTTTGTCCACAAGAAAACGACTTAGAAAGGAGAAGGAAATAACGGAAATACGACCATGAACACTTACCTATCTTCCAAAACCGATTGAAGAAAACCCAAAGATTATCTACCCTTGATGATATTCGGCAAATATAACACCAAAAGAGAGAAAGAAGATTCGGCTATGGTGGAGTAAAAAGAAAGGAAAAATAAAAGTGAAAGTGAAATAGGAGAAGGATGATTCGAAAATGGAAGAAAGAAGAAAATAGAAAATGAAAATAGAATGGTAATGGATGTTTTTAACTTTGAAAAAAAATGAAAGAGATGGGATTTGGGAAGGAGGAAGATTCGGCCAAGAGGAAGTGAAAAAGGAAATGTGGTTTTTGAGCAAGTATCAAAAGAAAGAAAAGAGAGAGATGGGAGAAAGAGGTTCGGCCAAACACCTAGTTTTCCGAAAAGAAAAGTGCACAAAAATGCAAATTGTGGTTTCGGTTTCAAAAGGGAAATGAGAGGAAGAAATTAGATTTTGGTTCAAACACAAATGAGAGCTAAATCAAAAGCAAAATTGCACCAAAATGCCTAAGATACATTCGTCCAAAGAGAGAGTTTTTTGAAGAGGAAGAGAAAAATGCCAAATGATGCACAAAATGCTAAAGTTGGCCAACTATTCCCCCCCAAACTTCCTATCAACATTCGGCCACCCCCTAGCCACACATGCCGTCCACATTCATGCACTAATGGCCATAGGAGAGTTTCCAAAACAACACCCTTAAGCCAAGCCTTGAAATCCTCTACATTCCCAAAGTTGAAGAAATTTTATCCCCAAAATCTAGCAATTCTATCCCTTATTTCATGCTTACCATAACCTTAAGTCTTCTTGCCATAAAAAGAAAATTGTCCATCTTATCCATATGAATAGTTGACTGACACTTAATGCTAGGATGCATAAAAAAAATAAAATCCTTAATATGCCTTCCATGCTACTCGAACCACTTCCCTCAAGCAACCTGTCATGCGCCTTATCCACTATGCCACTAACTCCTCTTGTGTTAGAATTTAACACTTAAATTAACTTAAGTGTCAAGTTCATCTAATCCACTTCACTATATTTTAAATACTAAAAATCATTCTAGCTTAGCTAATAATTCCAAGCCTTCATAAAACTATACTAAGCACATAATAATAATCATACTCGAGCTAACACAAGTAATAAGATGATACTAAATTTTTTTAGGATATTACAATTCTACCCCCCTTAAGAAAATTTTGTCCTCGAAATTACCTGCTCAAAAGAGTTGAGGAAACTGCTGCATCATCACATCCTGCGGTTCCCACGTAGCTTCTTCTACGCCATGGTTACGCCATAAAACCTTCACTAAAGGAACTGACTTCCTACACAAAACTTTCACATCTCGATCTAGAATCTGCACAGGTTCTTCTTCTACCGTCAGATCTGGACTCACCTCTATTTCCTCTACTGCCACAACATGCGATGGATCAGAACGATAGCGTCTAAGCATGGAGACATGGAACACATCGTGAATGTGACTCAGCTCTGATGGCAACTCGAGCTGATAGGCTACTGGTCCCACTCGTCTCAACACCTTATATGGCCCAATAAACCTTGGACTTAACTTGCCTTTTCTCCCAAATCTTAACACTTTCTTCCATGGCGAGACTTTCAGAAAAACTTTGTCACCCACGAAAAATTCTATATCCCTCCGCTTGAGATTGACATATGACTTCTGCCTATCCGAACCTTCCTTCAACTGAGCTTGAATCAACTTCACCTTATCTTCGGTTTCTGCAACCAACTCTGGTCCTAACATTTGACGCTCACTCAACTCGGTCCAGCATGTAGGTGTGCGAAACCTCCTACCATAAAACGCCTCATATGGTGCCATCTTAATGCTTGCCTGATAACTATTGTTGTATGCGAACTCTGCTAATGGTAAAAACTCTTCCCAGCTGCCTCTGAAGTCCAATACACAACCTCTCAACATATCCTTTAAAATCTGTATAACTCTTTCTGACTGCCCGTCACTGTGGATGAAATGCGGTACTAAAATCCAACCGCGTACCCAAAGCCTGATGTAACGTTCTCCAAAACCTCGACATAAATCTAGGATCTCTGTCTGAGATGATCGACACTGGTACACCGTGCAACCTTACTATCTCCGCCACATACAACTTAGCTAACTTCAAGCGAGTAATCCACCCTTACCAGGAATAAAATGAGTCGACTTAGTCGACGATCCACAATCACCCAAAGCGAGTCCTTCTTACTTGGCGTAAGGGTAGTCCATCGACAAAGTCCATAGTGATCCTTTCCCACTTCCACTGTGGAATCTTCACCGGCTGAAGTAACCCAGACGGCAACTGATGCTCCGCCTTGACCTGCTGACACGTCAGACATTTACCCACAAACTCAGTTACCACGCGCGCACTGCCACCAAAATCGCTCTCTTAAATCTCGATACATCTTGCTACCTCCAGGATGCATAGCATATGGGCTGCTATGTGCATCCCGAAGAATCCTTTGCCTCAACTCAACATCCTTTGGCATACAAGCTCTTCCTTTAAAACACAATACTCTATCCTTGGACAAACTATAATCCTCTAAACCACCATTCTGAACCTGTAACCTCCGATCATTCAAACCATCATCCTCTAACTGTTTCTCCTTGATCTGCTCTAACCAAGTCGGCTTGACTTGCAATTCAGCCAAAAGACTCCCATCGTCATATAAGCTAAGACGAGCAAACATCGATCTTAAGTCTGATACAACCTTACGGCTCAACGCGTCTGCCACCACGTTAGCCTTGCCCGGATGATACTCAATCGAACAGTCATAGTCCTTCAATAACTCTATCCATCTACGCTGCCTCAAGTTCAAATCCTTTTCAGTCAAAGGATACTTAAGACTCTTGTGATCCGTGTAGACTATCGACTTCTCTCCATACAAATAGTGTCTCCATATCTTCAAAGCAAAAACCACTGCAGCTAATTCCAAGTCATGCGTCGGATAGTTAACTTCATGTGGTCTCAACTGTCGAGATGCATAAGCCACTACCTTCCCTTCCTGCATCAGCACACATCCCAAACCAATATGTGATGCATCACAAGAAACCGTGAATTCTTTGCTCGCTCAAAGTTGAATCAAAACCGGATCTTGATCGAATCTTCTTCAACTTGTCAAAACTTCCTTGCTGCTTCTCGGTCCACACAAATGGAATTCCTTTCCTCAATAACTTAGTCATAGGTCTTTGCTATCAAAGAAAATCCTTCCACAAATCTTCGGTAATACCCCGCCAGACCTAGGAAACTCCGAATCTCAGCCACTGACTTAGGCGGCTTCCAATCCAACACTACTTCAATCTTTCAGGGATCCACTCTAATCCCCTCAGCTGATACTACGTGACCCAAGAAAGTCACCTCCCTAAGCCAAAACTCGACTTACTAAATTTTGCATAAAGTCGCTTTTCCTCAAAATCTACAACACTACTCGCAAATGCGCATCATGCTCCTCCTCTGACTTGGAGTATACCAAAATATCGTCTATAAATACCACAACAAACTGGTCCAAAAACTGTTGGAATACCCGATTCATCATGTCCACGAATGCTGCCGGCGCGTTAGTCAACCCAAATGGCATTACCAGAAACTCGTAGTGCCCATACCGAGTGCAAAATGCCGTCTTATGGATATCAGCCTCTTTCACCTTCAGCTGATGATATCCAGACCTTAAATCAATCTTGGAGAAAACCGCTGCCCCCTTAAGATGATCAAACAAGTCATCTATCCTCAGCAAAGGATACTTGTTTTTGATCGTCAGCTTATTCAACTGGCGATAGTCTATACACATCCGCATCGATCCATCCTTCTTCTTGACAAAAAGTACCGGTGCTCCCCAAGGCGAAACACTTGGTCGGATAAAACCTCGATCCAACAACTCTTGAATTTGAGCCTTCAATTCCCCTAATTCCTTCGGTGCCATCCTATACGGAGCAATAGACACCGCGCATTAAGGCAACAGATCTATACCAAATTCAACTTCACGATCCGGAGGCAATCCCGAAAGTTCTTCTCGAAATACGTCAACATATTCCTTTACCGTTCGGACATTCCCCACAGTAGACTCCTTAGCCTCCAACGCACACACATGAACCACAAATGCTTCACGGCATTCTTCCGACCAACTTCACACGACTTTCAACGCAGATACCACGTTGGATAGATAATCTCTTCTATTACCTATCATGACCACCTCTTTGCCCTCGGCTATCTTCAAAACCATGCGCTTAGCAGCGCAATCCAAACTTGCTTGATACTTGTCCAACCAGTCCATCCCAAGAATCAGATCGAACTCCTCAAATGGCGGTTCCATCGGATCGACTACAAACATTTCCCCTTGGAGTTCTAGGGGTACATCTCTATCTGACTTATTTACTTCTACTGAGTGACCCGGAGGGCTAAGTGCATCGTCATCTTCCTAGAAGTAGTCTCGAGTCTAGATTCATAGTCTCTACTATGTTACTAGCAACATACGAATGTGTCGAACCCACATCTATCAAAGCAAAGATATGGTTCACCAAAGATTAAGAACGCACTCGCTTATGACGTTCGGTCGTCGCCGCCTCCTCTCGACGTCTCATTGCATACACAAAACCAGCTGTCTTGCCTCGGTGTTGCCAAAGCACCTCCGCCAGATGCTCCGCGGCCTCGACCAGAACCATTACCTCCTCTACCATTACCACGACTCTCTGCGGTGGCGGTCCCTCATTTTCGAACTAAGCACGACCTTGACCCTCAGACTGATTCCTGGCTAACTTACGTGGACAGTCTCTCACACGATGATCCAGTGAACCACACTCAAAACATCCTTTCCCTCCGGTCCAACATTCGCCCCAATGAAATTTTCCACATCGGTTACACTTTGTCTTTGGTCCCCCGATTAGCGATAATGAGGCCTCCCAGATTGATTCGGCTCACTCTGCCTAACCCTCTTCTGAGAATTACCGACTGACCCGGATGATCCAAAACTTCTCTTATGTTTATTCTTATTGTGCCTCTGCCTTACTGATTCCTTTATCCCTTCGTTATCTTAGTCTTTTCAACTAGCGCGAGAAACTCGCGCTCGATGTGGAGCAATCAAGCAATCTCGATTCGTCCCTCAATCCATCCTCGAACTGGACACATCGCTCGTGCTTCAAGCCACGATACCTCTAGCATACCGGCTCAATCTTAAAAATTCTCGCCTCATATTCTAATCTGAGACTTACTTCCTGGACCAAACTCGGAAATGCCTTACGCTGCGCATCAATGTAACTAGACCCAACATATTTCTTCCGATACGCGCCTTAAAATAATCCCAAGTGAGATCCTCCATTGCAAAGACTATTCCGCATCGTGAGCCACCATCGATATGACTCATCCCGGAAGAAGCGACACTATCCCTTTCGGCTTTTCTTTGGCATTGAGATCCAAGTCATCCATGATTCGTTCCGTCGCCTCTAACCAATACTCTGCCGTACTGGGAGCCACACCTGAAACACCTCGAAATACCTCAGCTCCATTGGCTCGGAGTCGCTCGGGTACATATTTCCGAGCTCCCGCGCCTCCACATATTCCAGCTACCCTCTCAAGGACTCGCAGCATCGCCTGAGACACTACGTCATCCCCCGTTTGATCCTGATGCTTAACTCCAACCGCTGGTGGTGGGGGTAGTGGTACCTCATTTTCAGATCCTTGACCAGACCTCACTGGCTCAGACACAGCCATCCTACCCCGACCGCGTCCACGAGTAATACGACCCCGACCTCGAATACTCATGTCTAAAGTCTCGACTTATCTAATTTAAAAGTGTTATGCATTAGTCATTATTCCACTTTCTTTAAAACACAGTTTTATGAATAATTTTAATAAGAAGTTGTTTCGCGAGTACATTCAACCTATAGTTTGAGTCTCTAGAGTAGTTTCTACTACTAATCAGTCATACTAACATCATCATATCATCAAGATCAACAGTTTAAAGTACTTACCCGAGCGGATCGGTGCCGGAGACTCGGTGCCATGCCTTTCAGATCATATAATTTTAAACAAAAACATTTTAAGATCATACTTTAAATCATTTTGGGCCTTGGGCCCATAGTCGAGCTTTTGAACTTGGCTCTGATACCAATTTGTAACACCCCAAACCCGGTCAATACGCCACGACCGAATTTGGTATGTCACAAGGGAAAATGTTTTGAGGAAAAATGAGTTACCGATTAAATTTTAGTGAAAAACTCTTTGTTATTCTAAGTTCGTAGAAATCAGGTGTATAATAAATTAAAAACTGATAATTTACTTTGAAATCCCGAAAATAAATCTTTAAAACTTAGTTGCAGCTTAGATTTGTAAACCTTTTATAAATTGAAAAGAAACTAAAGCGATTAGGTTGAAAAACCGTATCTAATAGAAATTTGGAAACCGGAGTTTTGGAAAATAGTATGAGTTATCAAAAATACTTAAGTTGTTAAATACTATCAATTGATTTATGTTACCCGATGGTAACGTTTTAAAACCATCGCGTTTAGTAGTTTAGAAAACTTGGTGCTCAAATTATTATATCAACCATGTAATTTATAAGCCATATTTAAAACAAATCCAAAGCATATAAATAATCCAAAATATAATTAAAGAGGCCTTATTACAAATCCATAAAAAGATAAAAACGAATTAAAATAAAGTACCCAAATGGAAGTTCATGTAAAACCAAATTTTATTGCGTGGCCTCCTTGAGTTCATCCGCTCCTCATCCGCGATTTTACGAATCACCCAAAAAAATAAGGAGAAGGTGAGTCACCAAGACTCAGTGCATAATCCTCTCCCGAGTAAATGCCACATACTTACACAAATTATAACCAAGCAATATATATATAATGCACCCAACCTAGCCATCCAAAACTCCTTTTCTACCCCGTGGTGGTACCAAACCCTTTGGTGGTGCCAAACCACTGGTGACCCAAAGTCACGATATCCAATAATGTGATGCCAAATCACTGGTGACCTAAAGTCACGAATAATCAAGTTGTGGGGCCAACCCACATGTGATACCAAATCACTGGCGACGATCCCAATACATCAAATGTGGGGCCAACCCACGGTGGTGTGAAACCACTCATGACGAGTCACTATGAGGTGCCAAACTCTCTGGTGTCCCAAAGACACGAAATATGTGGTACCAAACCCACTGGAGGTGCCAAACCTCCGTGTCCTAAAGACACGGATATCAATCTTCCCCCTCCTCTCATATCGCCCATACCAATGCAATAGATAACAAATCATGTCATTATACTTTGATATAAACATATAACAAATATATATCGTAGATCATGATATTAACAACATATATCAACATCATATCGAAACGGACTTACCCGTATCCTTGCTCATACCCATCAAGGTATCATTTCAAGATCTCATAGTTTTCGGCTTTAACAACATGAATAGTTATTAACACACACATATATATATATACCGAATTATAAAGTGTGTAAGGTACACACCTTTCACTAACGCAAATACTAACTTCCGAAGATCCGATCTACCGTACTAGATCACCTTGTCCTACATTCGGCCATACCACAAAACTATAAGCAAAAATCCATTCGGCCAACATCACATCTTAATCCCAATAGCCTTAGTCTTTATCTCTCAAAAGAATAATGAATCGACATGAATCTTACCACTTAACTTACCAACTTCGATTGCTAATGGAATGGCTTAGATCGATTGCTTCCAACGTCCCAAAGAGCCTAAAGGAAAAATCGGTTCCTAAATAATGGCTAGAACCTTGCAAACAAATGCCCAAGGATTCAACCTTTGTCCACAAGAAAACGACTTAGAAAGGAGAAGGAAATAACGGAAATACGGCCATGAACACTTACCTATCTTCCAAAACCGATTGAAGAAAACCCAAAGATTATCTACCCTTGATGATATTCGGCAAATATAACACCAAAAGAGAGAAAGAAGATTCGGCTATGGTGGAGTAAAAAGAAAGGAAAAATAAAAGTGAAAGTGAAATAGGAGAAGGATGATTCGAAAATGGAAGAAAGAAGAAAATAGAAAATGAAAATAGAATGGTAATGGATGTTTTTAACTTTGAAAAAAAAATGAAAGAGATGGGATTTGGGAAGGAGGAAGATTCAGCCTAGAGGAAGTGAAAAAGGAAATGTGGTTTTTGAGCAAGTATCAAAAGAAAGAAAAGAGAGAGATGGGAGAAAGAGGTTCGGCCAAACACCTAGTTTGCCGAAAAGAAAAGTGCACAAAAATGCAAATTGTGGTTTCGGTTTCAAAAGGGAAATGAGAGGAAGAAATTAGATTTTGGTTCAAACACAAATGAGAGCTAAATCAAAAGCAAAATTGCACCAAAATGCCTAAGATACATTCGGCCAAAAAGAGAGTTTTTTGAAGAGGAAGAGAAAAATGCCAAATGATGCACAAAATGCTAAAGTTGGCTATCAACATTCGGCCACCCCCCTATCCACACATGCCGTCCACATTCATGCACTAATGGCCATAGGAGAGTTTCCAAAACAACACCCTTAATCCAAGCCTTGAAATCCTCTACATTCCCAAAGTTGAAGAAATTTTATCCCCAAAATCTAGCAATTCTATCCCTTATTTCATGCTTACCATAACCTTAAGTCTTCTTGCCATAAAAAGAAAATTGTCCATCTTATCCATATGAATAGTTGACCGACACTTAATGCTAGGATGCATAAAAAAAATAAAATCCTTAATATGCCTTCCATGCTACTCGAACCACTTCCCTCAAGCAACCTTTCATGCGCCTTATCCACTATGCCACTAACTCCTCTTGTGTTAGAATTTAACACTTAAATTAACTTAAGTGTCAAGTTCATCTAATCCACTTCACTATATTTTTAATACTAAAAATCATTCTAGCTTAGCTAATAATTCCAAGCCTTCATAAAACTATACTAAGCACATAATAATAATCATACTCGAGCTAACACAAGTAACAAGATGATACTCAAATTTTTTTAGGATATTACAATGTTAGACAAAATTTAAAAAAAAATAATTAAAGAATGCAATAATGATCTGAATCGCCTAATAAAGAAAAAGAATCTTCCTTGATTTCTACTTTGTTTGGCTTTACTTGCTCAACTTCTTTTCTATCATCAACAGCAGCCATTATAGCTCCTGTCAGTTGCTTAGCTCTTTCAGCCTCAAAATCCCAATCTGTCCTAACAAGAACCACCATCATGGTCAGCATACATGAGCCTTGGGCTGCTAAAAGTCCTAACCACAGTCCCTTGAAATCAAATCCTATGAAGAAAGCCAGCTATACTTTCACCGGCATACCAACAAGGTAAAAGCAACCCAAGTTTATGTTTGCTCCTTCTTTAGGCCTGGTTGTGCCCCTTAGCACCCCACAACCTATAGTTTGTATGCAGTTTACAAGCTCACATAATCCAATTATCGGCAAAATAAGAGAAGTCAATTCTATGATCTCTGTATCATTTGCAAACATGATGGCCCATACGTTCCCAATCATTACTGCAAAAACAAGTGTCGAAAAGCCTAGAATGAAGCCACAGTTAATGCCAACAAAGGCGGCAGATTTGGCCCTTTGGGGTTGGTTCGTGCCGAGTTTATTTTCGACTCTCATTGAGACACTGAAGCTTAGAGAAGATGGGAATATGTAGATTAATGCTGTAGTTTGAATCAAAATTCCCATTGAAGAAACTGTAGCTCTAGGGTTTATTAAGAGCCCGCATAGAAGAATCATGATATCATACCACCACTATTCAAGCCAGACTGAAATGCAGCTGGGATTGGCCAAACTCAACAAAGATTTCCATTCTTTAAAGCACTCCATTGAAAACCCTTCCCATGTCTTGTTATGGACACCAAAGTAGAGGATATAGATTATTAATGAGCCTACAAGATTGAAGTTGGTCCATACCCCGCTGAGAGCAACTCCCTTGATCCCTAATTTAAGGTGTGTCACAAGAAGGTAATTGATTTGTATATGTAGAAGGATGGATAAAAAGGCGAAAAATGTTAGAGGTAGAGTTATGGATTTGGTTCTGAGATAGATTCTTAATGGGTGCAAAACAGACTAAGCTAACAGGTCAGGAACAGAGTAAATAAGATACAACTGTGCTTCAATAGCTAATGTTTCATCTTGGCCATAGAGTATGAGTATTCTCTTCATGTTTATCCATAGAAGAGCAATGGGCAACGAAGAAACCAATAGCAAAAGGACCGTTCTTTGGAGCGTGATTCCGAGAAAGGTATATTTTCTAGCACCAAAGGCTTGTCCACAAATGGATTCCATTCCCATGGTAAGGCCAGAAAGAAAAGAATAACCGGTGATGTTAGCAAAGCCAATGGCATGTGAACCACCTGCCAAGGAAAGCTCGCCGAGGCGGCCAAGAAAGAGCATGGAAATCAGGGAGCGGGAGTACAACATGAGCTCTGTTAGTATCATAGGAAGTGCTATCTTAGCTATGGAAATGGCTTCCTTGACTGCAACATAAACAAAAGGTTCCCGAATCATTGGGTAGTGCTTTTCTTCTTGTTTTGACGTTGAGCTTTTAGGAACCAAGGGTGCGCTAATGTTGGACTCATCCGAGTCTATGATTGAGAGAAGGTAAGGAACGTTTGAATTACATTTGCAAGAGTGATGAGAGGATTTAAGCTGACACATCTTTTTGTATTACTGAAATCCTCAAAGAGAGAGAGAGAGAGGGTTTTGAGGGGGAGTTGTACAATGGTGGAGTATTGGGGTTTTATAGTGGGTTTTTGGGGGACTGCTCTAACATTCACAAGAAGCATTTTCAAGTTTCACTAAGCCAAGACTCAAACATGACTTACAGAAACAAAAGGATAGAATAAAATCAAAGAAATGAGAGTAAAAATATTTTACAAAAAAAAAAAAAAATTCCATTGGTGTGGTTAAGAGGCTTTAATCTTGTTATCATGGCTTGGCATTCATCTATTAGAGGTGATAGGAGTTTAACTAGAACTCTCAATGTTTATCTTAGTTTATGATTTTTTATCATTTAAAGGTGTTTTATATTTAATCATTAGAATTTATTGTAAATAAAACTCCAATAAAAATGATTGTTTAGGATAATTTAGTTAGAAGTTTGTTTATGAGATTAAAAGTTTGTTTCTTTAATGATTACGTTATAGACTTGTAAAACCAAATTTTTAATTAGTTTTTAGAAGTTTAAATTTCTTTTAAACTTTTTAAAATATTGAATGCTTATAAATTCTTGGCTTGACTAACCATTATAAATATGGAGATTTGAGTTTAATAAACTTAACTGCGTAATTTCTTTTCAAGGTTGAGAGATTCATTTTATTTATTTTTCCACTTATCCTTATTTTTAAATATAAGATATCTAAAAGTGAGTTAGGGAGTCTTCAATTATCTTTGTTGCTAGTTACAAATTAATTAAAAATGACATAGGACAATTATTTGTTAATTTATACATATATGCTGAAAAAGAAAGATAATTGAGAAAGTAGGTTGAAAATTTTAAAATTTGTCGATTTATACTATTTTTGGAGAGAGAAGGAAAATGCGCCTAGTACCAAATTGTATAATTTGTTTTACATATTAAATGTACCCTTATTTAGAATATACGAAACAAATCTATTAAATTGGTTTGCTTTGTAACATATTATATTGTGAGTTTAAAATTTATAATTATTTCTATTACTTTTTCATTTAAGTATTTTTTGGTCGATTTGTTAGGTACAATATTTTTACAAAGCAAAAAATTGATCAGAAGCTTCTCAATTTTGGATTAAAACTTTGGCTTGCGTATTGTAATGTATCTTACTTGAAGAAGTAGTAATAACTTACAGTTTACAAAAAAAAAATTAATGAATAAACAAATAAGTTAGTGTTTTAATTATCTCTTATACTCGATGCTCCTGGGTTGTGTGGACATGTTGGCTTCTTATGCCTTGGGTTCCTACAGTATGTGCATAACCTCGGTGTGTCTCCCTTCTCCCAAATATTCATATTCCTCGTATTCGAGTTGAGTTCGGTTGACCTTTTGGCTTGCACCGCAAGTTCTTATTTGGTACCAACTCGAAAGAAGCGTGCGAGGTAGGAGACCAAATGCTTTCATCAGGGACAGATGGGAATTCAGATTTCCAAACATTATACATGCGCTCAAGTCTGTAAAACTCATCAATGTAGGTCATGCAATCTATTCATTTCAAGGCACATGCAGTAATTGCATGTGCGCATGGATAAATAAGTGCTTGAAATCTCCCACAGTCGTAATGCATTTATCTGAGGTCTACGCGGTACGCTCCATTGAAAACTCCACGGTCGGGTCTATTGGGCTGCTTAACTTGAAATATTAGATTTTATCGCACGTGACACACTGAAGTCATTGAGTCCATGATTTCTACATTTTCCCTAATATCTTTCAGCACTGACTCGCACCAAACATGACTGCCCTTTAGCTGTCCCGCGCATGTCTCAGTCTATATTTGAAACAAGGATGCTAATAAAAAATATGTTTCCTTGACCACTGAGTTTATAGGAAAATGACATGTCCCCTTCTATATAGAATTAATGCATACAGTTAGGTTTGAGGTCATGTGCCCGTATCTTAGCCCTCTGTCATATGATTGCATCCACTGCTCTAGAGGTATCCCATTGAGGTATCGCGTACCTAGTTGATTTACAGGCTGTAGTCTCTCCAATATTTCATGGAATCAATGTTGGATGAGCTCTTAATCTATCGATGACAATCAACAACACATTCAATAAAAGCGACTCAAAATATATATGTCAAACTGTTTTATAGGAAACCAATTCTATGCATAACGAACACATGTTAATGACATGTCGTCGCTCCACATCCTTATGGTATTGGTCGATGTAGTTAGACCCTATGTGACGCAAATAATACCTATGGTGTGCACAATCCCATAGGCTTGAATATTGTTCGAATGCGACCTATATTCTGGTGCCCCTGTCAAAAATGATGCACACATCAAGTTGCGACACAACATACCTTTTCAAGTTAGTTAAGAAAAAATCTAAGTTATCGATGGATTCTTCCGGAGTTATTGCAAAAACTATTGGTAGGATTCTTCGGTTACCATCCTGTGAAACAACTATTAACAACTTATACTTGTATCTCCTGTATAGGAGTGTGCCGTCAATTTGGACAAGTGGCTTACAATACCGAAATGTAGTTAAACATTGCTTGAAAGTCCAAAAAAATGGTGGAAAACTCTTTTTCCAAGGACTAAGCAATTGTCATAATACATAGGCTCCGTTACAAAACCTGGTACGTACCGCTCCAGTACCTGACACCATTACCATAATTTGTTGGAAGATTTCTCCCACCTATTGTGCATATTCTCCAATGCCTTTTACTTTACCAACCATGCCTTTTGCTAGGACACGGTGTAATTGAACTCGCTGCGGATGTGTACGACCAAAATATGGACCAAAATCTTAGGACTCGCTTTAACCATGGGTAATATAAAGTTAGATATCATATCCGGATTCACTTTCAAATGATTGTTCGACATGCCTAAAAAATAATAAATTGGGTCACCATACAGAGTATATTATCGAGAAAAAAATGTCAAAGTTTGAGTTGACGTTGTTAACCATAATACATACCAACTACAACACATGTTTGTGGCGCGGTAAACAACCAGATCGCCCAGAACGATGACTTATTCCTCACAAATGCCATGATTTTCCACAGACATCTTATTCCATGCATTGCATACTTCACCTCATATTTCTCGGACCGAGGTAATGTAACGGTCAACTTGATATCAAGTTCTATGCTATACTGCTTGACAACATCTACGAAAGCATCCTTGGAATCAAACTCCATTCAAACCTCTAAATGGCCGAAATTTGTTGATGAAGACGCATGACCTTGTCTTCTATAAGGAAGGCCTAAGAATTCTAAAACTTCCTCAACAGTAAGATAAAGAGTTCACAAGTGTGGTGGGGTTGGTAAGCCATGAAACCTAGGTCATTCCATCGAGCAATGTTCGTAGCTCCAGTGACAGATCCATCATCTACTGGTTAAGTAGGAATGGGGTCCGATTGTTAAATTACTGTAATTTTTGCACCATCAGGACTTGCACCTCTATTGAGTTGTTATTTGTTTCTTCGTCCTCTTCGTCCTCTTCGTTCTCTTCTCATTCTTCGTTATCTACTCCGGTTGCAAATCCAAAGTTGGATGTGCCCTCGCCGGTCTCACTGACAGATCCACTGCCTTCTGGTTTAATAGGAATGTGTCACATCCCAGAATCGAGCCTAGAAGTTTTGAGGGTATTTTCGGAATGTTAGGCTATATATACTCAAAATTTTGTAAGTTTGGTAACTAATAATTTTTTCAACAAAGGCTATTAGGATATTAAACTAGTTTTAGAAAATGAGTTTTAAATATCTTTAGTTTTGAAAATAGGACTGACTTGTAAAAGAGTCAAAACTAAGAGTTTTTATGAAGTAAATTATCTAGAATTTTAAAATCAACCTAAAAACCCCAATCTACAACATGTTTCACATTATTTATTTCTTCTTTGCTAGTTGTGTTGTCCCTTACTCTCCTCTTGTGCTTCCAATTGCATTTGATCTCCAATTCCTAATCCCTCTTGATTTCCAATATCCCTTGAACTATAAATCTCCATTGAAAGCAAGAAAACACCCAAAAACTTCATTAATTTCATCTTCTTTAAGAGTGGATTTTTCAAAATTTTGCCAAAGTTCATTTTTCTTGCATTCAAGGTAACCAACCATCTTCCAATTAGTTTTAAATGTTATCTAGACTTTTAAATCCAATTTCTAGCCATTAAAACACATGTTTTAGATAAAAGCCAAAATTTTTGTCATTAATGGTGGATTTCGGGTTTGTGGATTAAAACTTGGTTTTAAAGTGTATTTCAAATTTTAAGTTTTGTTAAGGAATTCTCGAGTTTTAATAAACTTTCGTCATAAAGGCCAAAACTTATTGAAAACTGTCGATACCATAAAACATGTAGTTTTGTGTAGTTTAAAGGTTAGGAATTAGTCGTAGATGATTATGTAGATGAACGAAATTTGTTTCGTGCAAAAAGATTAAGTGTAGGCTGAGATATTTGAATTTAAAGTTTTTCATGTTGAAGGTTCCAGTTAATAGTGAACATAGCTTAGGCTATTGTTTAAGGTGAGTCGATGATTTATTGTTGATTGTGTGTTTGTGTGGTTTCTCTTGTTGAAGTGTCAGAGTCAATAGGACTTTCAACGAGTAGAGACAAAGGCAAGGAAAAGCTTGTCTAAGCATTCGGCTTTTCGGTAAAAGCATATTTCTGGTGAGTGTTTTGGGATCGCTACTCATAGATAATTCATTATGTATTTGGGAATCTAGATGTAGCCTAAACCCCTACTATAAATTCTGAATGTAAGTGTTTTCACACTTATCATTAAATGTGAAATATGTTTGCTTGTGAATTTGTGAAATTGTGAAGTCATGAACATATATGAGATGCTATGATATTTTCTATATGCTTTTTATGACCGTTGTGAAAGTGAATATGAGGGTATGTTATTCATGCCATGTGACAGAAAATATGTGGATATATGTTCATGCCATATGACAGAGATTATATTGTGCTACTAATGTGAATATGCAGTAAATATGTGCCGAAAATTGGTAAGTAAATATGTTATAATAGTGTGGATATTTTGACCTTGTGACCTTATGAGACCATTGGATATAGTTGACATGCCATAGGATTGTGAGTACTCACCTTTGTGTTGTGATATATGTGGGGCGTTGAGGCCCAGGGATTGTTTCAGAGAGATAAGAGAATGTGAGCTAAGCTCCATTCATCATGATATGTTTGTGTAACACCCCTTACCCGTATCTAATGCCGAGACAGGGTACGAGGCATTACCGGGCTTAACTTACTCAAACATACAACTTCGGGCTATAAAATTTTGTTTCAACTTTAAAACTTTTCATTCATATTCTTAACATCCTCATTATGGGCCTACGAGGCCCTAAACAAACATTCAGGAGGTTTCGGGATTAAACTGGATACTTTTGAACACTAAGAAATTTTTTCCCTAAAATAGGGCCACACGCCCGTGTGGGCAGGCCGTGTGGTCACACACGCCCATGTTCCCAGCCCGTGTAGAATTTTTTTTTCATTTCAAACCTTCAGGGGTTTTCACACGGTCGGACACACGCCCGTGTCTGTGGCACATGTCCCTCACACAACCAAGACACGCCCGTGTCCTCACCCATGTGTGAAAACTTGGGTATTCTGTTTATGACATCAGCATACCCTTAATAACACATGGCCTAGTCACACACCCGTATGCTGGCCCGTGTGGCGAATCGAATTCTCGCAAATTTGATGCAGGGGACACACGGCCTATCAACACACTCATGGGGTTGGCCGTGTGTCACACACGGCCTAGACACACGCCCGTGTGTCTACCTGTGTGGACAACTAGAAGGCTATTTTCCAAGCCTATTGCCACCCTGAAACATAAACAAGCATATACCAACACAAGCAACACAAGACATGGAAATAATACACTATGAAGACTCACAAATCATCATTCATGCCCAACATAGATCTCATCATCATTAAGTTATAAAACTTGACAAATCTTGGCCAATTCTTAATGGCCATTTACAAAATGAGTGTATAACATTAATAGCCAACACTTTGACTTTCAAATATGACATAACACAAAATGACCAAGTTCCTATACATGCCATACTCAAAATAAATCAAATTTAATATACCAAATGAATAGTTGATAGTGTGATCCGAGCTCCGACGTCCTACGATCTCTGAGCTAGCTTGCCGATGCTACAAGGAAAAGGGAAAAGAGAGGGGTAAGCATATAGCTTAGTAAGTTTGCATGAATTAAAATAGCAACATAAGTACTCATGGTAAAAATCCATTCATCTCATAGAATAATAATAATAACACAAGTTCTAAAGTACTTTGACATACTTACTCGTACTTATGTTTACCCAATTACATATCACATTAGAGTTTCACAACTCGTATTTTACTCATGGTACCTGTACCACTTCATCACATACTTTAGCACTTATGCTATCATAAACATAAACTTAAATCGTAACTATCTTTCACTTAAATGTAACTCTTTGTATAGCTTAACTCTAGCCATTTTTGTATACTTAGCTCTCTTGCCCGTTGAACTACTCGGAATGTCAGAGGATACTCAATCTCATTATACATGTATCACGATACCAATGCCATATCCCAGATATGATCTTACATGGGATCACCTATTGATGCCGATGCCATATCCCATATATGGTCTTACACGGGATCTCTTAGCTCGATGTCGATGCCATGTCCCAGACATGGTCTTATACGAGATCGTACATAGATGTCGATGCCATGTCCCAGACATGGTCTTACACGAGATCTTTTTTTGGTACCGATGTAACAGCCCGATTTAGGGCCTAGTCAGAATAGTGGTGCGAGACCATAAATTCGAAGTAGAAATATGTGTTTAAATGATTTCGTAAGGCTTATGAGATATTTTCATGATTGTGTGAAAACTTCATGAAGGAATTTTATTAATTAATGAATAAATTGTCCATTAGGACTAAATTGCAAGGATTGGGAAATATGAGATTCTAGAAGATTTAAGCATGAAACAGAATTATAAAGATTACTAAAGGTCCTTATTTAGCAATTAGACCATTATATGTTAAGATGGACAAAAATGGACATGGGAAGGAAAAATCTCAAGAAAGGGGCATTAAGGGCATTTTTTTCATTTGGTAAATAAAAGATTAAAAAAGGAAAAAGAAGTCAAAAATGGTGTCCATCTTCTTCTCCCTTAGCTGAAATTCGCAAGGAGCCATAGCTAGGGTTTCTTCAACTTCCAAGCTTGATTGTAAGTGCATCCTAGCCCCGTTTTTAATGTTCTTCGTATTTTTGAGACCCTCGTAGCTCGGTTTAGCTATTTCTAGCTATATTTTGAGCTAGGGTTCATGTTCAAAAATTTTCCCATGTGTGACATGCATGTATTTTGATGTTTTATGGAAGATTCTGAAAGTTTGATGTATGATAAACATCTTTTTCTAAGTGATTTTCATGAAAAATGCATAAAAGGACCAAATTGTAAAATTTATAAAAAATGGTCATACATGAGTGAAATAGTTGAAATTGAAGGTTGCTACAGTTGAGAATATGATTCGTCTAGGATTGAAACACAAGAAAGTTGAATGAAAATCATTTTACGAACCTAGGGGAAAAAATGTAATTATGTAAAAGTTTGCGGGCAAAATCATAATTTTGCCAAAATATGAATTATGAGTCAATTTAGTTAATGTGTGTATTTAACAAGTTAAATTGTTATTATAGATCAAAAAACATGAAGCCCGAATCAAAACCGAGGCAAGAACAAAATCGAGGACTAAATCGAGCATCTATACACATTTTGAGAATCGAGGTAAGTTTGTATGAAGTTAGAGTTTCATAATGTTCAATATTTGAAATTATTTAATATTCTGACAATGTATGTTATTGCTATGAAAATCGAGTGATGAAGCCTCGATGAGGAAATGGTGAAAATAAGTTATGTGAAATTTCGGATAAAAACTCGGAATAATGAAGTTACCCATGTATTAGCATTGAATAAATAAGGTCCCGTGTAAAACCATGTCTGGGATATGGCCTCAGCACCAAAGGAAGATTTCGTATAAGACCATGTCTAGGACATGTCATCGATATTCATGTATGATCTCGTATAAGACCATGTCTGGTACATGGCATCGACATCGAGTTATAAAATCCCGTGCAAGACCATATCGGGGATGTGGCATCGGCATTAAGGGGTGATCCCATGTAAGACCATATCTGGGATATGGCATTGGCATCAAATTTTATGAACAATGAGTTTGAGTATCCTACGATAATTTGGTTAATTTGTGGGCAAAAGAGCTAAGTATGTAAAATTGTATAGAGTTAAATTCGTTTATGGATGACCTTGGGTATCACCTATGATAAGAACGTCAGAGCTCGGATCACACTATCAACCGTTCTTTTAGCATAGTAAAGTTAATTCATTTTGAGTATGGCATGTATAAGAACTTGATCGTTTTGTGTCATGTCATGTCATGTTTAAAGGCCAAAGGGTTGGCTATTAATGTTTCACACTCATTTTGTAAAGGGCCATGGGGAATTGGCCAATATTGTTAGGTTTATGTTATAAAGTTGATAAGTTAAATGAAATGAATGTTCATGCAAGTAATTGAGTAAAATACGGGCGTGTGCTTAGGCCGTGTGCTCCTTAAGGGGTTGCTGACATCATAAACAAAATACCCATAGTTTTCACACACGGGTGAAGACACGAGCGTGTCTAGGCCGTGTGAAGGACACGGGCCATTGACACGAGTGTGTGTCCGCCCGTGTGAAAACCCCTGCAGGTTCGAAATAAAAATAAATTCTACACAGGCTAGGGACATAGGCGTGTGTGACCACAAGGCCTGCCCACACGGGCGTGTCCCAAGTCACACGGGCGTATGACCTTTGTTTAGGCAAAAATTTTCAAAGAGTGTAAGAGTTTCCGGTTGAACTCTGAAACCTTTCGGAGGTATGTTTAAGGCCGCGTATGCCCATGATATGTGTGTTATGTTTAAGAAAGAAAAGTTTTAAGTTTGAATGAAATTTTATAGCCCGTAATTACATGTTCAAGCAAAGTCAAGCATGGTAATGCCTCGTATCCGGTTCCGGCAACGGACACGAGTAAGGGGTGTTACATTTAATGGTATCAGAGCTACGATTTAGTCGATTCTCGGACTAACATAGCGTGAGTATGAGTCTAGCTATACATGCGATACGTAAGAGTACTTGTGTAATGATAGTGTGACGACTCCTGACGATTTGAATTGTATTTTTATATAGTTAATGGATCCTGATCCTGACCGAGCTGCAGCCGATGATGCTGCAAGTAATGCACCGACTCCTGCACAGGGGACCGCGCCAGTAGAGAGTAGACCCGAGACTTTGGGTCAGGGAGAAGAGGCCCGGGAAGCCTTTCTCCGTATTATGAGCAATTGGTACACAGAGTACATTTGAGCAAATCCTAATGCTCCACCTCCTTCACCCTCGCCTATCCCTTAACCTACCCCTGTAGCTCCCCAAGTGGTAGAAGTTGTAAGAAGAGAAAAGCCTCCGGTTGATAGAATCTGGAAACAAAGAGCCAAGGAATTCCGGGGTAGTAAAGATGATGATCCGGAAAGAGCCGAATTTTAGCTTGAAAATACCATCAGGGTATTTGATGAATTATCTTGCACACACAAGAGTGCATGAAGTGTGTGATTTCCTTACGAGAGATTCCGCTTATCGGTGGTGGAATACCCTTGCGTCGGGCTTGTACCAAGGGAAAGAATTACATGGGAGTTTTTCCTAGAAGAATTTCGGAAGAAATACATAAGTCAAAGGTTTATTAACCAGAAGAGAAAGGAATTCCTTAAACTGAAACAAGGTAAGATGACGGTGAATAAGTACGAGCGCGAGTTTGTAAGACTCAGCAAGTATGCCCGGGAATGTGTGTCCTCCGAAGCCATCATATGTAAGAGGTTTGAGGAAGGACTAAATGAAGATATCAAATTGTTCGTTGGTGTCCTCGAGTTGAAGGAATTAGTGAAAGAGAAAAGAAAAGTTGAGAAGGAGTATCGTGACTCAAGAAAGAGACAATGGAGCAAGTCATTTCAGTCATCGTCCAAGAAGTCGAGAGATTTTCCTACCCGATCAGCTACTTCAGTCGGGTTTTCAAACAAAAGTAAGCGCAAGCAATACTCAGTGTCTAAAACCCAGACCACATCAGTTGCTAGTGATGGCAACGCCCAACCGAGTAGACCAGAGTGCCCCTAGTGTGGCAATCGTCATTCCGGTGAATGTCGAACAAATGAAGAGTCTTGTTTCAGGTGTGGGTCTCTAGATCATTACCCAAAATGGATGAGAAAGAGAAGCCTCAAGATGCAAGAACGGGAGGCACTATTAGAGGGAGATCACAGAGAAACACGGGAAGTGAAACAAGTAGTGAAAATGCGCCCAGAGAGCAGGCTGCAAGATCGGAGGGTAGAGCGCCTGCGAGGACCTATGCCATTCGTGCCCGCGAATAGGCATCATCTCTTGATGTAATTATGAGTACATTTTCTCTTCATAGTACTAAAGTTATTGCTTTAATAGATCCGAGATCTACCCATTCATACATTTGTATGAAATTAGTATCTAGAATGAGTATGCCCGTAGAGTCTACAGAATTTGTGATAAAGGTGTCTAATCCTTTAGGCAAAAGTGTGCTAGTTGATAAGGTATGTAAAGATTGCCCATTGATTATTAGAGGTCATTGGTTTAAGGCAAATCTCATGCTATTGCCATTTGATGAATTTGATATAATTCTTGGTATGGACTGGCTAACCACTCATGATGTGACAATAAATTGTGGAAAGAAATATATTGAGTTAAGATGTGAAAATGGGGACACTCTTCGTGTTGAACCAGTTGATCAAGACAGATCGCGCGGTATTGATCTCTCACATGTCGGCTCAGAGGTATGTAAGAAAAGGGTATGAAGCCTATCTTACCTTCGTTATGAATGCTAAAGAAACTAAATTAAAGATTGAATCAGTGCCGATAGTGTGTGAGTATCTAGATGTGTTTCCTGAGGAATTGCCAGGATTGCCTCCGGTGAGAGAGGTTGAATTTGGCATTGAGTTAGCTCCCGATACTCCTCCTATATCGATTGCTCCGTACAGAATGGCCCCAACTGAGTTGAAGGAATTGAAGGCACAGTTGCAAGAGTTGACGGACAAAGGTTTTTCTAGACCGAGTTATTCTCCATGGGGTGTTCCAGTGCTATTTGTTAAAAAGAAAGATGGCTCTATGAGATTGTGCATAGATTACCGACAACTTAATAAGGTAACGGTGAAGAACAAGTATCTGTTGCCAAGGATCGACAATTTGTTTGATCAATTGAAGGGAGCCACTGTCTTCTCCAAAATAGACTTGAGGTCCGGCTATTACCAGTTGAGAGTAAAAGAGTCAGATGTGCGAGGGACTGCATTCCGGACGATGTACGAGCATTATGAATTTTTAGTCATGCCTTTTGGTTTAACTAATGCCCCCTGCTGTGTTTATGGATTTAATGAATCGTATCTTTCGGCCATACTTGGACAAGTTTATTGTGGTTTTTATTAATGACATACTGATATATTCTCGCGATGAACATGAGCATGTTGAGCACTTGAGGATTGTTTTACAGATTTTACGAGATAATCAGTTGTATGCTAAGTTCAGCAAAAAGTAATTTTGGCTCAAGGAAGTTGGATTTCTAGGACATATTGTCTCGGGAGATGGAGTCCGAGTTGACCCAAGTAAGATTTCATCCATTGTCGACTGGAAACCACCGAGAAATGTATCTGAAGTTAGAATTTTTCTGGGCCTAGCTGGCTATTATAGACGGTTTGTCAAGGGGTTTTCTATGATAGCTACACTGATGAAGAGATTATTACAGAAAGATGTAAAGTTTGAATTGACAGAAAAGTGTCAACAGGGTTTCGAGAAACTAAAGGCAATGTTGACAGAGGCTCCAGTTCTAGTACAACCGGAATCGGGAAAAGAATTTGTGGTCTACAGCGATGCGTCCTTGAATGGATTGGGCTGTGTACTTAAGCAAGAAGGTAAAGTGATAACATATGCCTCCAGACAGTTAAAGCCACATGAGAAGAATTACCCGATGCATGATTTAGAGTTGGTTGCTATTGTCTTTGCATTGAAGATTTGGAGACACCATTTGTATGGTGAAAAATGTCTGATATTCACTGATAACAAAAGTTTAAAGTACTTGATGACTCAAAATGAATTGAATTTAAGGCAACAGATATGGTTAGAGTTGATAAAAGATTATGAGTTGGTCATTCAATACCACCCGAGAAAGGCAAACGTGGTCGCCGATGCTTTAAGTAGAAAATCCTTATTCGCTTTGAGGGCTATGAATACATAGATGACTTTGACCGACGATGGTTCCATTCTAGCTGAGTTAAGGGTTAGACCGATGTTCCTTCAAGAGATTTATGAGGCTCAGAAAGATGACAGCGATTTGCAAGCCAAAAGAGTTCAATGCGAGTCAGGTGTTGAGTCCGAATTTTAGATCAATTTAGACATATGTTTAATGTTCATGGACCGAGTATGTGTACCGAGGAACGATGAGCTCATTCGTAAAGTTTTTCATGAGGCACATAGCGGATGCTTCTTTGTACATCAGGGCAGCACCAAGATGTATAATGATTTGAAGAAATGGTACTAGTGGCCGAGTATGAAGAAAGACATTTCTGAATTTGTTTCAAGATGCTTGATTTGTCAGCAAGTAAAGGTCGAGCACCAAGTACCCTCAGGTTTGCTTCAACCTATAATGGTACCTGAGTGGAAATGGGACCAAGTTACCATGGATTTTGTAACGGGTTTGCCGTTGACACCGAGTAAGAAAGATGCTGTATGGATTGTAGTCGATAGACTTACGAAGTCAGCCCATTTCATACATGTTTGAGTTGACTACTCACTTGACAAGTTGGCAAACTTGTATGTTTCAGAGATAGTAAGGCTTCATGGAGTGCCGTTATCAATCATTTCGGATAGAGATCCGAGATTCACGTCCAGATTTTGCAAAAAAGTTGCAAGAGGCTTTGGGCACAAAGTTGAGATTTAGTACGGCTTTTCACCCCCAAACCGACGGACAGTCGGAGAGAGTAATACAAGTACTTGAAGATATGCTACGGTGTTGTATTATCGAGTTTTAGGGCAGCTGGGAGAAATATTTACCTTTAGTGGAATTTGCCTACACAATAACAGTTTTCATCGAGTTTGAAAATGGCGCCTTATGAGGCTTTATATGGGCGTAAGTGTCGAACGCCTTTATATTGGACTGAAGTTAAGGAAAACCAGATTCACGGGGTTGATTTGGTTAGAGAAACCGAAAAAAAAGTAAAAGTGATTCGAGAATGTCTAAAAGCTGTTTCTGATCGACAAAAATCCTATTCGGATTTAAAAAGGAAAGAAAATTGAGTATCGAGTCGGTGATAAAGTATTCTTGAAAGTGTCACCATGGAGGAAAGTTCTTAGATTTGGCCAGAAAGGCAAATTGAGTCCGCGTTTTATCAGACCATATGAGATCACCGAGAGAATAGGGCCGGTAGCTTACCGATTGATTTTGCCGTCAGAGTTAGAAAAGATTCATAATGTTTTTCACGTGTCTATGTTGCGACGCTACCGATCAGACCCTTCGCATGTGATTACACCGACAGAGGTTGAGATACAACCCGACATGACTTATGGTGAAGAACCAGTTAAGACTCTAGCCCGGAAGTCAAGCAATTAAGGAATAAAAGTATAGCTCTCGTGAAAGTTTTATGGCAGAGACATGGGGTAGAAGAGGCTACAAGGGAGCCCGAGGAGGCTATGAGGAACAAGAACCCAAACCTTTTTGCTGGTAAGATTTTCGGGGACGAAAATCCCTAAGGGGGGAGAATAGTAATAGCCCGATTTAGGGCCTAGTCGGAATAGTGGTGTGAGACCACAAATTCAAAGTAGAAATATGTGTTTAAATGATTTCATAAGGCTTATGAAGTATTTGCATGATTGTGTGAAAACTTCATGAAGGAATTTTATTAATTAATGAATAAATTCTCCATTAGGACAAAAATTGCAAGGATTGGGAAATATGAGATTCTAGAAGATTTAAGTATGAAATAGAATTATAAAGATTACTAGAAGTCCTTATTTAGCAATTAGACCATTATATGTTAAGATGGACAAAAATGGACATGGGAAGGAAAAATCTCAAGAAATGGGCATTAAGGGCATTTTTTTCATTTGGTAAATAAAAGATTAAAAAGGGAAACAGAAGTCAAAAAGGGTGTCCACCTTCTTTTCCCTTAGCTGAAATTTGCAAGGAGCCATAGCTAGGGTTTCTTCAACTTCCAATCTTGATAGTAAGTGCATCCTAGCCCCGTTTTTAATGTTCTTCGTCTTTTTGAGACCCTCGTAGCTCGGTTTAGCTATTTCTAGCTATATTTTGAGCTAGGGTTCATGTTCAAAAATTTACCCATGTGTGACATGCATGTATTTTGATGTTTTATGGAAGAATATGAAAGTTTGAAGTATGATAAACATCTTTTTCTAAGTGATTTTCATGAAAAATGCATAAAAGGACCAAATTGTAAAAGTTATAAAAAATGGTCATACATGAGTGAAATAGTGGAAATTGAATGTTGCTATAGTTGATAATATGATTCGGCTAGGCTTGAAATACAAGAAAGTTGAATGAAAATTGTTTTAAGAGCCTAGGGGCAAAAATGTAATTATGTAAAAGTTTAGGGGAAAATAAAAATTTTGTCAAAATATGAATTATGAGTCGATTTAGTCAATGTGTGTATTTAACAAGTAAAATTGTTATTATAGATCAAGAAACACGAAGCCCGAATCGAAACCGAGGCAAGAACAAAATCGAGGACTAAATCAAGCATCTATACACATTTTGAGAATTGAGGTAAGTTTGTATGAAGTTAGAGTTTCATAATGTTCGATATTTGAAATTATTTAATATTATGACAATGTATGTTATTGCTATGAAAATCGAGTGATGAAGCCTCGATGAGGAAATGGTGAAAATAAGTTATGTGAAATTTCGGATGAAAACTCGGAATAATGAAGTTACCCATGTATTAGCATTGAATAAATAAGGTCACGTGTAAGACAATGTCTGGGATATGGCCTCGGCACCAAAGGAAGATTTCGTATAAGACCATGTCTGGGACATGTCATCGATATTCATGTATGATCTCGTATAAGACCATGTCTGGGACATGGCATCGACATTGAGTTATAAGGTCCCGTGTAAGACCATATCTGGGATGTGGCATCGGCATCAAGGGGTGATCCCATGTAAGACCATATCTGGGATATGGCGTTGGCATCAAATTTTATGAACGATGAGTTCGAGTATCCTACGATAATTTGGTTAATTCGTGGGCAAAAGAGCTAAGTATGTAAAATGGTATAGAGTTAAATTCGTTTATGGATGACCTTGGGTATCACCTATGATAAGAATGATGAAGATGTGATTTTATGTTCATTATAGCAAATGTGCTAAGTCATGTGACCAAGTGATACAGGTACCACGAGTAAAATACAAAGTAAGAAATCATATTGTGAAATGAGAAGGGTAAGAGTAAGTATGAGTAAGTATGCTTGAGCACTTGATGCTTATGTTGTTCATGTATCATGAGATGGATGAGTTTATTCTGAGTATTTATGTTGCTATATAAATTTCATGTAAACTTACTAAGCTATATGCTTACCCTCTCTTTCCCCTTTTCCTTGTAGTTTCGCCAAGTTAGCTCGGGGATCATAGAACGTCGGAGCTCGGATCACACTATCAACCGTTCTTTTGGTATAGTAAAGTTAATTCATTTTGAGTATGGCACGTATAGGAACTTGATCGTTTTGTGTCATGTCATGTTTAAAGGCCAAAGGGTTGGCTATTAATGTTTCACCCTCATTTTGTAAAGGGCCATGGTGAATTGGCCAATATTGTTAAGTTTATGTTATAAAGTTGATAAGTTAAATGAAATGAATGTTCTTGCAAGTAATTGAGTATAATACGGGTGGAATGAATGATAATTTAAGGATTCTTAAGAGTTTGGTATTGCTATGTTATGTGCTTCTTGTGATGAAATGAATGAGTTTATGTTTCAGGGTGGCAAGAAGGCTTGGAAAATAGCCTTAAATTGTCCACACGGGTAGACACACGAGCGTGCACGGCCAGCCCCATGGGTGTGTTAGTAGGCTATGTGTCCCCTGCATTTAATTGCGAGAATTTGATTCGTCACACTGGCCAGCACACAGGCGTGTGCTTAGGCTGTGTGCTCCTTAAGGGGTTGCTGACGTCATAAACAGAATACCCCTAGTTTTCACACACGGGTGAGGACACGGGTGTGTCTAGGCCGTGTGAAGGACACAGGCCATTGACACGGGCGTGTGTACGGTCGTGTGAAAACCCCTGTATGTTCGAAATAAAAATAAATTATACACGGGCTAGGGACATGGGCGTGTGTGACCACACGGCCTGCCCACACGGGCGTGTCCCAAGTCACACGGGTGTGTGACCTCTGTTTAGGGAAAAAAATTCAAAGGGTGTAAGAGTTTTTGGTTGAACTCTGAAACCTTCTGGAGGTATGTTTAAGGCCTCGTAGGCCCATGATATGTGTGTTATGGTTAAGAAAAGTTTTAAGTTAGAATGAAATTTTATAACCCGTAATTACATGTTCAGGCAAAGTCAAGCATGGTAATGCCTCGTATCCGGTTCCGGCGTCGGACACGGGTAAGGGGTGTTACAGCCGAAGCCATGTCCCAGACATGGTCTCATACAGGACCTTCCTTTTTCGGTACCGATGCCATGTCCCAAACATGGTCTTATATGGGACCTCCTTATTCGGTGCTAATGCCATGTCCAAGGCATAGTCTTATACGAGACGTTTCTTATTCGTTGCCGATGCCATGTCCCAGACATGGTCTTATATGGGACCTTCCTTATTCGGTGCCACTAGACACCCCCATGTCACCAGCCATGTGAAAACAGGGGGTACATACTGACTTGGGTCACACGGCCAACCACACGCCCGTGTGTCTAGCCCGTGTGCCCTTCGAAGTGGCCACACATGCCCGTGTGCCAGGCCGTGTGCTCGGCCATGCTAATCCTATAGGGTATACTAACTTATGCGACACGGCCAAGTCACACGCCCATGTGCTAGGCATTGTGCCAAATAGGGGGTATACTGACTTGTACCACACAGCCAGTCACACATACGTGTGTGAGACCGTGTGGAGCATACTGACTTTAATTTAATTCCAACACCAGGGGACACACGGCCGTGCAACATGACCGTGTGTCACACAAGGCTGAGACACACGCCCGTGTCTTTGCCCGTGTAGACAAAAATAGGCTATTTGTAAAGCCATTTTGCCACCCAATTTTTACATGCATACACAAGCATAAATTGCAACATTATATAACCCAATAGGCAACCATTCCATAACATTTCATACACATTTTATACCATTTCAACATAGCATTCAAATACCTAAATAATATCATGCATTTTCCATTCATGTGACTATTACATATCAAGACATCATTTGCATATTTCCATTCCATCTACTACTTGCCAAAACATACCATATTTGAATACTCATACACAACCAAAACACTATACCAAGTTAAGCCCAAATCACATGGCTTTAACTTATACCACAAAATGTATCAAAATCACAATCTCAAATAGCCATAATTATCATCTTTATAACAAGCCTATACATTGATCAATGGAAACATGTTAAATCTTTAACAATCTCAAAATCTAAGGTGCGGGCTAGCTAGAATAGGAAGCAATGATCTCAAAAAGGTAGAACTCATTAAAAACCGAGCAAAAATGAACTTACAATTTGATCTTGAAGTGGCCGAATATTTCATGCTTTAAAATGGCTTTCTTCTTTGCCATACACGGTTTTGAAAGATGAATGAAACAAAATATATTGGTTTTTTTAATTAAATTAACCTTATTAAACATATTACTAAATTAACCTTATTAATAAACCATTTTATAACATATAAAAGGTGTCCATAAAAGTCCACTCATAAATAAAATGGTTTAATTACCATTTAAGACCACCATATTTAAGAGCCAAATCCAATTGACACCTTTAACTAATAGAACGTGCATTCTACATTTTACGCGATTTAGTCCTTTTTACCGAATTAAGCATTCAAAAAGTAAAATTTCTTTACGAAACTTTCACACAATAATTCTATCATGCTGTAAACTTTAATAAAATAATAAAATAAATATTTTGGCCTCAAATTTGTGGTCCTGAAACCACTTTTCTGATTTGACCTAAAAAGGGCTATTACAACTCTCCCCCTTAGGGATTTTTGTCCTCGAAAATCTTACCAGTGAATATTTTAGGGTACTGTTTTCGTATAGCTTCCTCGATCCCGTGTTTATGCCAAAGAACCTTTACTAAGGCTATACGTTTATTTATAAACTCTTTGTTTTCACGAGTTAAAATCCTGATCGGTTCTTCGCTATACATCAAATCAGTCCGTATCTCAACTTCTACCGGAGAAATCACATGTGACGGATCTGATCTGTATCAACGTAACATAGAAACATGAAAGACATTATGAATCTTTTCAAGTTCTGATAGTAAAGCTAGTCGATATGCCACTGGCCCTATTCGTCATACGGCCCGATGAAACGCGGACTCAACTTCCCTTTACGGCCGAATCGAATAACCTTTTTCCACGGTGACACCTTTAAAACCACTTGGTCCCTGATTTGAAACTCAATTTCTTTACGTTTCAAATCCGCGTATGATTTATGTCGATCTGAAGCTGCTTTTAAACTATCGCAAATTGTTTTCACTTTTTCTTCAGTTTCTCTGATAAATTCAACCCTGTGAATCTTTTTCTCACTTAGTTCAGTCCAGTATAGCGGAGTTCGACATTTGCAACCATATAAAACTTCGTATGGTGCCATCTTTATACTCGTTTGAAATTTGTTGTTATACGTGGATTCAATCAAAGATAAGTATTTTTCGCAACTGCCCCCAAACTCTAAAATACAACATCTTAACATGTCTTCAAGAATCTGAATAACTCTCTCAGTCTGACCGTTAGTCTGAGGATGAAAAGCAGTACTAAAATTCAACTTTGTACCTAGGGCTTCTTTCAATTTCTTCCAAAATCGCGACGTAAATCTCGGATCTCTATCAGAAATAATAGATAGTGGCCCCCCATGTAGTCGAACAATCTTAGAAATGTACAATTCAGCTAATCTATCAAGTGAGTAATCTGTATGTATCCGTATAAAATGAGCAGATTTCGTTAGTCGATCAACGATAACCCAGATAGCATCTTTCTTTTTTAGAGTCAGGGGCAACCTCGATACAAAATCCATTATAACTCTATCCCATTTCCACTCAGGAATCATTACAGGCTGCAGTAAACCCGATGGTACTTGATGTTTAGCTTGGACTTGCTAACAAATCAAGCATTTAGAAACAAACTCTGATAAATCTTGTTTCATGCCTTGCCACCAGTAAAACTGTTTCAAATCGTTATACATTTTGGTACTTTCTGGATGAACATATAAGATGCTATGGTGCGCTTCGTGCAAAATCTTCTGAATAAATTCTGAATTTCTCTGTATGCAAATTCTATTCCGGAACCTTAAACAATCATCAGTTCCAATCTGAAACTCTGAATCAGGGATATTCTCACATTGAATTCGTTTAACTTGCAATTCACGATCATTTTTCTGAGATTCATAGATTTGTTGAAGGAATACTGATTTAGCTTTTAATTCAGCTAAAATAGACCCATCATCACAAATCATCAACTGGGTATTCATTGCTCGCAATGCAAACAAAGATTTTATGCTCAGGGCATCAGCAACAACATTAGCTTTTCCCGGGTGATAATCAACCACAAATTCATAATCCTTCAATAACTCGAGCCATCTTTATTGTCGCAGATTCAAATCTTTCTGTGACATCAGATATTTTAGCTTTTGTTATCCTTATAAATGTTGCATTTTTCACTGTACAAGTAGTGTCGCCAAATTTTCAATGCGAACACAATTGCAGCCAACTCAAGGTCATGCACAGGATAATTATTTTCATGCGGTTTCAATTGTCGAGAAGCATAAGCTATAACTTTTCCTTCTTGCATGAGAACACATCCCAGGCCATTTAGTGACGCGTCACTATAAATCACAAACTCTTTCCTCGATTCAGGTTAAACCAGAACTGGTGCTTCAGTTAATAATACTTTCAACTATTCGAAACTCTGTTGACACTTTTCTGACCATTCGTATTTCACATCTTTTTGAAGCAGTCGTGTCATCGATGTTGCAATCATCGAATATCCTTTCACGGATCTTCGGTAATAACCCACTAAGCCAAGAAAACTACGGAATTTTGACACATTTCTCGAAGGTTTCCAATCAACAATAGCAGAAATCTTATTCGAGTCTACTTTAATACCGTCAGTTGAAACAATATGCCCCAGAAATCCAACATCTCGGAGCCAAAACTCACATTTGCTGAACTTTGCAAATAATTTCTTATCACGTAGAGTTTGTAACACAACTTTCAAGTGCTCGGTATGTTCAGATTCATCTCGCGAATAGATCAGAATGTCGTCAATGAATACAACAACAAATCTGTCTAAGTACGGTCTGAATATCCGGTTCATCAAGTCCATAAAAACCGCAGGAGCATTAGTTAATCCGAAAGGCATAAGAATGAATTCATAATTTCCATACCTTGTTCTGAACGCGATTTTTGGCACATCCGACTCTTTAACTCGCAACTAATAATAACCTGATCTCAAGTCAATCTTTGAAAATACTGTAGCCCTTTTCAATTGATCAAATAAATCATCAATCCGCGGTAGAGGGTATTTGTTCTTTATAGTCACTATATTAAACTGTCTGTAATCGACACACATTCTCATCGTGCCATCTTTCTTTTTCACAAACAATACCGGTGCACTCAGGGCGAATAACTCGGTCGTGCAAAACCTCTGTCTATTAATTCTTGCAACTGAGCTTTCAACTCTTTTAATTCTGTTGGAGCCATTTTGTATGGAGCTATCGATATTGGTGTTGTTCTCGGTACTAATTCAATACCAAATTCAACCTCTTTGATCGGTGGTAAACTCTATAATTCTTCTGGAAATACATCCAAAAACTCACAAATAACAGGTACAGATTCAATCTTTGATTCAGACACCTTTGTATCCAATACACATGCAAGATATGGATCATAGACCTTTTTCATACATTTCTGAGCTAACATAGACGATATCACAGTAGGTAATTCACTCGAATCATCAGGCTCAATCCGAAGAGTTTCACCGTTTTGACATTTCAATTCGATAATCTTTTGTTTACAATTCACAACTACATCATGCATAGTCAGCCAGTCCATACCCAGAATCACATCAAACTCATCGAACGGTAGAAGCATCAAGTCAGCCAAAAAACAGTAACCCTGAGTCATCAAAGAACAATTATTACAAAACTTATCAACTAAAACAGACTTGCCTAAGGGGTTCGATACTTTAATGACAAACTCTGTAGACTCGACATGTAAACTTTTTTTAAATACTAAATTCATACAGATATATGAATGGGTTGATCTAGGATCTATCAACGCAACTATATCAGTATCGAAAAGAGAAAAAGTACCAGTAATAACATCTAGAGATGATGCCTCCTCCCGTGCACAGATGGCATAAGCTCAGGAAGGTGCTCGTGCCTCAGATCTCACAGCTGAATCTCTCATAGCACCTCGGTTACAACTCGTATTTCCACTGTTTCGGGGTGGTCTCCCTTTAGTAGCCGTATTACTCATTTTCGCTAGTTGATCTCTTTCAGCTATAGACTTTTCTGGACAGTCCCGAAGATAATGATCAATAGATCCACATCTAAAACAAGCTCTGCTCACTATTCTGCATTCACCGTAATGTCGCTTGTTGCAGTGCTTACATTCAGGTACAACATTTCTAACACTACCCACACTGGCAACAGATATCGTCTGAGGCTTAGAGCTGAAATTTCTTGCATCTCTATCTCTAATCAAAATACCCGCAGAAGTAGTAGAACGAGGATGATATTCTTTAGATTTCTTTAATGCTAACTGATGTGATTTGCCCGCAAATATTTTTCTAAAGTCTCTAGCCTCAAAATTGGATTTTCTTTTCTCTTTGCTAAGCTCTTCGACTTTGCAAGCTGTCTCAAATAGAACGACAAACTCTTCCAGCTCTAGAATTGCAACTAATAGTATGATTTAACCCATCTTCAATTAACCCATCTTCAAACCTTTTACACATTATAGGCTCAGAAGAAACATATTCTCAAGCATATTTGGTGAGTCGTACAAACTCTCTTTCGTATTTTATTACCGACATACGACCCTATTTCAATTCAAGAAATTCCTTTCTTTTCTGATCAATGAACCTTTAGCTGATGTATTTCTTTTGGAATTCAACTTGAAAGAACTCCCAAGTAACTCTTTCTCGCGAAACTATGGATATCAAGGTATTCCACCACTGATACGCAGTGTTTCTCAACAGTGATATAGCACATTTTAAACATTCTTCAGGTGTGCAAGACAGTTCATCAAATACCACAATCGTGTTCTCAAGCCAAAACTCTGCTTTCTCAGGGTCATCATTAACAGTAGCTTTGAAGTCTTCAGCCTCGTGTTTTCGTATCTTATCAATAGGTGGTTTATTCAATCGCAAAGGATCCATACCTTGAGGAACTACAGGGATCGGTTGGGGAATAGGTGGGGGTGGAGGTTGTTGAGTAGTCAGGTTTGTACAAATGTATTGTGTGAACCATTCGTTCATCATTTGGAATAAGGCTCCTTTATCCTCTCCTCCTTAGCCACCCGTCACGGGTCTAGAGTCAGATGGCGCTGTCCCTTGCGCGGGAGCAGGCGCGTTACTCTCAACCTCATCAACTAAGGCTCGATCAGGATCCATTTACTATATAAAAACACATTTAAAAAAGTCAGGAGTCATCACACTATCACAGTTTATATATATGGCATGTATAGCTAGACTCACATACGCTACGTTACTCCTCGAATCGACTAAACCGTAGCTCTGATACCAATAAATGTAACACCCCTCACCCGTATTCAACGCCAAAATAGGGTTATGGAGCATTACCAAAATTATAACACATATAACCGTACTTTTCTCAAGCATTCGATCAAATCATACAATCATTATTCAATCTCAATCATTTTGTCCCTTATAATAGCCTTCAAGGCATTGGACATGTAGGAACGGTTTGGGACTAAACCGATAACTTATAAAATTTTCATGAAACTTTGAAAAATTTCTCAAAATAGGAGACACACGCCTGTGTGCTAGGTCGTGTGTCTCATACGGCCACTAGACACGCCCGTGTCACCAGCTGTGTGAAAACAGGGGGCACACTGATTTCAATTTAATTCCAACACCAGGGGACACCCGGCCGTGCAACATGACCGTGTGTCGCACACGGCTGAGACACACGCCCGTGTCTCTGCCCGTGTGGACAAAAATAGGCTATTTCCAAAGCCATTTTGCCACCCTATTTTTACATGCATACACAAGCATAAATTGCAACATTATATAACCCAATAGGCAACCATTCCATAACATTTCATACACATTTTATACCATTTCAACATAGCATTCAAATACCTAAATAATATCATGCATTTTCCATTCATGTGAATATTACATATCAAGACATCATTTGCATATTTCCATTCCATCTACTACTTGCCAAAACATACCATATTTGAATACTCATACACAACCAAAACATTATACCAAGTTAAGCCCAAATCACATAGCTTTAACTTATACCACAAAATATACCAAAATCACAATATCAAATAGCCATAAATATCATCTTTATAACTAGCCTATACATTCAACAATGGAAACATGTTAAATCTTTAACAATCTCAAAATCTAAGGTACGGGCTAGCTAGAATAAGAAGCAACGATCTCAAAAACATAGAAATCATTAAAAATCGAGCAAAAATGAACTTACAATTTGATCTTGAAGTGGCTGAATATTTCAAGCTTTAAAATGGCTTTCTTCTTTGCCATGCACGATTTTGAAAGATGAATGAAACAAAATATTTTGGTTTTGTTTTAATTGAATTAACCTTATTAAACATTACTAAATTAACCTTATTAATAAACCATTTAAAACATATAAAAGGTGTCCATAAAAGTCCACTCATAAATCAAATAGTTTAATTCCCATTTAAGGCCACCATATTTAAAAGCCAAAGCTAATTGACACCTTTAACTAATAGAACATGCATTTTACATTTTACGCGATTTAGTCCTTTTTACCGAATTAAGCATTTAAACAGTAAAATTTCTTTACGAAACTTTCACACAATAATTCTATCATGCTGTAAACTTTAGTAAAATAATAAAATAAAAAAATAAATATTTGAGCTCAAATTTGTGGTCCCAAAACCACTGTTCCAATTTGACCTAAAAATGGGCTGTTACAAAGCAAGTGACGTGTTAGCAGGAAATTTTGAGGATGAAATTATTTTTAGAGAGGGAGAATTGTCACACCCCAAAATTAGGCCTAGAAGTTTCGAGGGTATTTTAGGAATTTTAGGCTATATGTATTCGAAATTTTGTAAGTTTGGTAACCAATAATGTTTTTGATAAAGGCTATTAGGATATTAAACGAGCTTCTGAAAATGGGTTTTAAATATCTTTAATTTTGAAAATAAGATTGATTTGTAAAAGAGTTAAAACTGAGAGTTTTTATGAAGCAATTTACCTAGAATTTTAAGATCAACCTAAACCCCCCATCTATAGCATGTTTCACATTATTTCTTTCTTCTTTGCTAGTTGTGTTGTCCTTTGTTCTCCTCTTATGCTTCCAATTCCTTTTGATCTCCAATTTCTAATCCCTCTTGATTTCCAACATCCCTTGAACTATAAATCTCCATTGAAGCGAAGAAAATACCCATAAACTTCATTAATTTCACCATCTTTTTTAAGAGTGGATTTCTAACACCCTAAACCCGGCCCAGAAGTTAGGCCCGAATCTGCCGTGTCACATTAAAGTGTTTTTTGAAAACCATGTTCTCATTGAAAAACCTTCTTAAATAAAAGCTTGAGTAAAATCCCAGTTACGTTAGTTTATTTTTATTTTATTTTAAACGTGGTATATAGAAAAATTATTAAGTTTATTCCCAAAATTTCTTTTCAGTTGCAGAAGCTAAGTTTAAAAGTAACCGATTTACGAAAATGTGATGTTTAATGATTAAATTGTGAAAACGTAGTGTTTTGAAAACAATTATTATTTTGGAAAACCGCGATCTACTTTTAACAAATAGGAAACGTAATAACTAAAAATCTCAAATTAAAACCCAGAAATTAAAAGAGGCGTTATTACAACCCAATAAGAAAGAGGTTAAAGTAAGGTAAACTAGACTACTAAAATTTAAAGTTGTTCGTAGTGTGGCCACCTCCGAGTCCTCCAGTACGTCGAACCGCTTACTAAGGATTACCTGAAAAATTAAAAAGAGAGGGTGAGTTTACGAAAACTCAGTGTGTACAACCCGCATCGATCATAAAGCATGCATCACATCAATTTGGGCCTAAGCCCATTACAATAACCAATGTGGGCCTAAGCCCAACACAGTAATGGTGGCATTTGGGCCTTAGCGCATAATAGCCTCAGTTGGGCCTTAACCCATAACAAATGTCACATATCACATCTATCTGGGACTAAGCCCATCTCAATATCAGTATCAGTGTATGCAATGCATAAATGCCCAAACCAACCCTGCACTCCGTCTCCTGTCCAACCGTGCACTCCTGTGGGGATTTAATCGACCCACCCATCCCTACACTACTTATGTAGCAACGGTTGCGGCACTAACCAATGTTGCAGCAGAGCTGCCAATCACATAATCGGCTTAAAGCCATCGGTGGATCCACAGTCGTCAAGCGACCATGCGACCTTAACAATTAATATACTTCCTCCAGGTCAATAATCCCATCCCCCATGCAGCATAATATCACATGAATGCAGACATACCATAAATAACATACAGTAACAATCATATAACATGTAGGGGCATCTTGGTCATTTTTCCCTTCAGGGGCATAACGGTCATTTTACCCTATGGGGGTATTTCAGTCAATTTACCCTACAGGGGTATTTTAGTCAATTTACCCTACAGGGGTATTTCAGTCAATTTACCCTGCAAGGGTCTTTCGGTCAATTTATGACCTTCCCGAAGGTCTACAGTCGCCTCGAGCGACATCGATAACATAAATGGTCATAACGGTGTAAATGGGCCCAAGGCCCAATTTTCGACCCAAGTGGGCCCACACGCTCGTGTGGCCCATTTAGCCCAAAACTGCCTTTGGCCCTGTGATCGTCATGGCCGGCTCACTATTTCCTATCCATCCACAAAATTTACTCGCGTAGGGCCCACGACCCATTGGGCCCTACTCTGCCCATTTCGGTCCATTTGGCCCCAAAACGGCCTAAGACCACGAGATGCTTACGGTGGCCTCAACCATCTTACGCCCATATTCATGGGCTCGATCCACCACATGTGCGATCACACGCTTGTGTGGCATCATTCGCCGATATATTGGCTTTTCGACATTTGTCGATCTACTTGGAGTGGTGTGTGTGCATACACACGCTTTTTGGCTTTTTTGCCGACACGGTCCTGTGGTATTTCTACACACTGTTATTTAAAACATGCGATCGATGCGCAAGCACTCCAACCCTAGATTCGAACATAAACCACCATCAGTCCTCTTTACCACAAGATCCATAATCTTATTTTTTATAACACTTTTAATCTAGATTAGTAGTAAAACTTGCCTTGATTGATAAAGGTGCTTAGCCCCCTAATAACGCTGATGAAGGTTATCTACAATCTCCTTACCGAAAATCTGTGTCACAGCCGGGTTGTTTAGTTACATAGCTTAAATCTATATGTAAACTTATTGCAACCGCAAAACCTTAGACTTGATTACTTGGACCAATTGAACGACTTACCAAAAGTAGACAAAGAGTGAGTTGCGGCAGAAATTGGCTCGCAAAAATGCACCCTCAAACTGAAGCACGAGATGGTGCTCTAATCCCAACAATTGGAACAACAGAGATAAACAGGTGTAATGTTGCTCTAATCCCCATATTCGTGGGCTTGGTCCACCACACGTGCGATCACACGCTCGTGTGGCATCATTCACCGGTATATCGACTTTTCGGCATTTGTCGATCTACTTGGAGTGGTGTGTGTGCGTACACACGCTTTTCAGCTCTTTTGTCGATTATCGGTCACAGGGTATTTCTACACACCTGTTTACGAAAATGTGCAGTCAGTCTGCAAGCACTCCAACCCTAGATTTGAACATAAACCACCATCAGTCCTCTTTACCACAAGATCCATAATCTTATTTGTTATAACACTTTTAATCTAGATTAGTAATAAAACTTACCTTGATTGATAAAGGTGCTTAGCCCCCTAATAACGTTGATGAAGGTTATCTACAATCTCCTTGCCGAAAATTAGCGTCACAGTCGGGTTGTTTAGTCACATAGCTTAAGTCCATATGTAAACTTATTGCAACTGCAAAACCTTAGACTTGATTACTTAGACCAATTGAACGACTTACCAAAAGTAGACAAAGAGTGAGTAGCGGCAGAAATCGGCTGGCAAAAATGCACCCTCAAATCGAAGCACGAGATGGTGATCTAATCCCCACAATTGGAACAACAGAGATATACAGGTGTAATGGAATACTTGGGCGATTACCAGAAAACAATTATCCAACCCGAAACCCCAAAGAAAGAATAAGGGATGAAAACGGAGAAAGGTACTATTCGGCCACTATGAAGAAAAAGCAACTGGGACGCGAAGAGGAAGAAAGGTAAATGAAGAGGGAGGAAAGGAAAGTGAATTCGGCTAGGATTATGAGAGGAGAAGGGGAGAAGAGAATGGAAATAAATTTGCTCGAATGACAAGCCAATTGATAGGAAAAATCGGCCAAAAGAGAAGAGTAAGATTTGGCTTGCCACAAAAGGGAGAGTTGAGAAAACAAATAGGACCCGAAAGAAAAAATGCCTATTCGACCAAGGGGAAAAATGTGTAAAATAAAGAAAAGCACCACAATCCCGAAACAAAGACTGTCGAAATTGAATACTAAGCATTCGGCATTTTCCCTACCTGAAATGGCGTCCCAAATGATTCCCAAACCGAACCCAAAGTTCCCATAGAGTCCTTATTCGACTACAACATACCAACTTTGAATTTCCTTGATTTCCTCCAATTATCACTCCATAATCCACTCTTTGAATCACTCACTTGACCAATTCAAACTCTCCAACACAGAGTTCAAATCCAACACAAACTCTTGCCCACACAAGAGTAAAATAAATAATCCATTTTGCATGCAGTGAGACTTGAACCTCTGTCCTCCTTGCCATTCCTGTGACGCCACAACCACTACACCTCAGGCTCTCTTGTGTCTCTTTTTAATCACAGTTACTTAAAAGGCTTAATACCAGGAGTTAGGGTTCCCCTAATGCTAAAAATAAAAAATTTCCATATGACATGGCTTGAACCCAGGACTTCATAGAAGCCCCCTAACCTTCCAAAATCACTCTCCCAATAGATCCAACATGTAATTGTGTCATTCTCTTGTTCTCAAAAATTTTAAACGCTCCCATACCCAAGGCCCAATAGGCCCAATTCTACTAGGCCCAATTTCAGGGTGTTACGGGATTTTTCAGAATTTCCCCAATGTTCATTTTTTTGCATTCAAGGTAACCAATCACCTTCCAATTAGTTTTTAATGTCATCTAGACTTTTAAATTGAATTTCTAGCCATTAAAACGCAAGTTTTAGATAAAAGCCAAATTTTTTGCTATTAATGGTGGATTTTGGGTGTGTAGATTAAAACTTGGTTTGAAAGTGTTTTTCAACTTGCTTTAACATAATTAGAAGGTTTCTAAAGCTACGTTAAAGTTTCATTAAGGAATTCTCGAGTTTTAATGAATTTTCGTCATAATGGCCAAAACTTGTCAAAAAATGTCGATACCTTAAAACGGGTAGTTTTGTGTAGTTTAAAGGTTTTGACTTAGTCGTAGATGATTATGTCGATGAACGGAATTTGTTTCGTGTGAAAAGATTAAGTGTAGGTTGAGATATTTGAATTTAAAGTGTTTCATGCCGAAGGTTTCGATTAATAATGAACGTAGCTTAGGCTATTATTTTTTACTGTTTAAGGTGAGTCTATGATTGATTTCTGATTGTGTGTTTGTTTGGTTTGTCTTGTTGAAGTGTCGGAGTCAATAACCTTTAACGAGTAAAGACAAAGGCAAGGAAAAGCTTGTCTAAGCATTTGGCTTTTCGGTAAAAGCATATTTCTGATGAGTGTTTTGAGATCGCTACTCATAGATAATTCATTGTGTAATTGGGAATCTAGATGTAGCCAAAACCCTTACTATAAATTTCTAGTGTAAGTTTTCTCACACCTATGATTAAATGTGAAATATGTTTGCTTGTGAATTTGTGAAATTGTGAAGTCATGAACATATATGAGATGCTATGATATATGCTATACGCTTGTGATGGCCGTTGTGAAAGTGAATATGAGGGTATCTTATTCATGCCATGTGACAATAAATATATGGATATGTGTTCACGCCATATGACAGATATCATATTGTGCTACTAATGTGAATATGTAGTGAATATGTGTGAAAAATAGGTAAGTAAATATGTTATAATAATGTGGATATTTTGGCCTTGTGAACTTATGAGACCGTTGGATATAGTTGGCATGCCATAGGATTATGAGTACTCACCTTTCTATTGTGATATATGTCGGGTGTTGAGGCCTAGGGATATTTTTGGAGTGATAAGGGAATGTGAGCTAAGCTTTATTCATCGGGATATGTATGTGTGGTTTGTTGGAGAGTGTTAGCTAAATGCTTCACTTATGAGACATGTTCTACTCTTTGAGTCATTATGGTGTGATGGAGATCCCCGTATCCGATTTGTGGTGATGGAGTCCATATTATGTTTCATAACCTCAAGAGTCAAACTATTTTACAATATGATTGAATGTGACTAAATATGGTCTATTTATGCTATGATATATGCTCAAATAATCATGTGGCTAAATGTGTGAAAGATGGTATTAGAGTTAAATATGTTATGAATATGAGATATCTCTGTTTAGTTGATGCACGATGACTTGTTGTAAAAGGAAAAATATATAGGATTTTTCCTATGTAATTTATCACCTTTTTACTTAAATCCATTGTTAAAACTAAATAATTGTTTAATAAATTAATGAAATATGTGAAAATATGAAATTAGGACATAGAAATTATTAAAATTTGATTTTATGCTTTATTATATAGTTTTCATGTAATAAATGGCTTATTTTATATTAATTTGAATATATTATATTTTTTAAGACATAAAGTGGGCCATGCATGATTAAATTAAATAATAAAATGTAAAATTATATTTAATAATTCATTCTAAAATAGTTCATTAATAATTTGGGTTTAAATTAATTAATTAAATTGGATAAATTTCATTCCATGGTCCTTTAACTTGTTGATTTATTCTGGACATGTCTAATAATCTTGCTGGATTACAAAACCGTCCAAATTGGAGACCAAGTCAACCCAATATTCGGCTACACATGGCTGTCCATTTAAACCATTTCTTTGGTTTAATTACACAAGGTCCTTGCAGTATTGAAGAAATTAGAGATTTGCCCGAAGATTTACGATTGACCGAGTCTCAATCCTGAGTTGTGGCATTCAAAATTACTTTAAAATCAAGAAAAAATCAAGTTAAAAGCCACTAAGCATGGCCGACCACCATTTGAGGAGATTTGAAGAGGTTAACATCCACTATTTTTAGCAAACTATCCCCCTCTCCTCACCTATAAATAAGACCTTCTTATTCCCTCATTCATCATCCCTCAATCATTCCTCATTCATTCTCATCATTCATCATTCTCTCTTCTCTCCAAATTCCCTTAGTATTTTCCATTCCTACGCCTAGCATCATCTCTTCATAGAGAATTTAGCAATTAAGCCTCTTAAAGAACCCTTAGTCGGCAACCTTGGAGAGCCATCAGTAAAGAAGCAAAGCAAAGGAATGAAAGAGCCTCGTCAGTCAGAGTCTTGGGTGACAACAACTTTGAATTGGGTTTAATCTTTCTTTTCTTTAATTTAATCTAAAGATGTTTGCTATGTGTTCTTTGTTCTTGTTTACAACAATGTTAGCTCAATTTTATTTAAGCTAGGATGATTACTTTGATTAAATAATATTTATTTGATTCATGCTTATAATGTTTGTGCCTCAATCGATCATGTTTTCAATTAAAATCAAGTATTTATTTCGTTTATACGTGATTGAAATGCACCTGAATTAGCTGAGTGATCCTGACCAGATGACGGCTAATGGACACATGATTGAAATGTGCATACTCTGACCAAGCTATATTATCTGCATAGTTTTTAGATTTGTGTGATTAAACTGTTTCAAACCTAACACGTCCCTGTTACCTCACACGAATGCTAAGTAACCCTTAGTAAGTAAGGATCAGTAAAATGCGTATTTACTAAGTAAAAGATTCCGAAAGGACCTAATGTGGTTTCCAAACTCATGAAAGAACGAGTTTCCAAGGAATGTTTTTTCGAATGTTATTAACCATGTTGATAATAAATCGAGTTTGATTAAAGTAATTGTCCTAGTTTATTTATGTTATAATGGTTGAAAATTGTGTTTAATTTTACTAAAAATCTATTTCATTCATATAGTTTGCATACCTAGGATAATTTGCATTACGGATCATTGCATTTAGTTTAATACATTTTAATCACGACTTCTCAACTATATTGTGTTTTTATTTACAAAATTGTTAATATAATTTTACAAATTAAGTGACTTAGCACAAATACAATCCCTGTGGAGACGATAACTCGATACTTACTTATTACTTGATAACGATTGTGTACACTTGCACAAACCTATGCGTTACAAGTTTTTGGCACCGTTGCCGGGGATTGTCAACTGTTGCCATAGTCATTTCTTTCGTGAAATTATTTATTTTCAATTTGATTCATTCCTAACATTACTAACTTATTCTTTTTAATTTTTTGTGATTTTCTTTTGAGGTGTTTATGAGCATAGATCGGATTATCGATTATCGAATTATCGGGTTATCGGTATTATTTTTGGGAGGATCGGTTTTTGTTTAAAAAATGTGCAGATAATATAATTCGAAAGTGTGTAGCTGAAAGCGAGATTGCTGAGATCTTGTATCATTTCCATTCATCTCCAAGTGGGGGACACTTTGGTGGTTCACGTACTGCAGCAAAGATTTTGCAAGAAGGTTTCTTTTGGCATACACTATTTAAAGATGCTTATGCTTATGTGAAGAACTGAGATAAATGCCAAAGGACTGGAAATATATCAAGAAGGAATGAGATGCCCTTGACAAACATTTTGGAGATTGAATTGTTCGACGTATGGGGCATTGACTTCTTAGGCCCGTTTCCTTCTTCGTATGGGAAAAAATACATCTTAGTTGCTGTGGACTATGTATCCAAGTGGGTTGAAGCTGAAGCATACCCTACAAATGATGCTAAGATAGTCATGTGATTCCTACATAAGCATGTGTTTACACAATTTGGGACACCAAGAGCTATTATTAGTTATGAAGGTTCTCACTTTGTGAACAAATGACTTAAGTGGTTGCTTGAAAAATATGATGTGAAGCACAAGATTGCTACTGCCTATCACCCCCACTCCAATGGGCAAGTTGAGAGAGTGAACCGTGAAATCAAAGGTATCCTTGAAAAGGTAGTTCACCCTAGCAAAAAAGATTGGTCTCGAAGGCTCGATGATGCATTATGGGCCTATCGAACAATATTAAAGGCACCGTTAGGAATGACTCCTTATTGATTAGTCTTTGAAAAGGCATGTCATTTGCCATTAGAGTTGGAGAATAAAGCTCATTGGGCGTTGAAACAGTTGAACTTTGATCTTAAGCAAGCCGGTGAGAGAAGGATGTTACAACTTGATGAGTTGGAAGACCTGAGGTTGTTTTCCTATGAGAATGCCAAAATGTGTAAAGCAAGATCAAAGAGATGGCATGATAGTCATATACAACCTGGCGAGTTTAAAGAAGGTCAGAAGGTTTTATTGTTTAATTTAAGGTTGAAGTTATTTCCTCGGAAGCTTAAATGCCGATGGAAAGGACCCTATACCATCTACCGAGTTTATCCTTATGGAGCTATTGAATTATACAACAATAACGGAGGTATGTTTAAAGTTAATGGTCAACGTCTCAAACACTACTGGGATGGTGAAGTTGAGCGAGTTGAAGCCTCGTTCAAATTAACAGACCCTTAATTTTTCATGAACTCATTTTGTAAATAAATAAATAATTAGAACTTATTTTCTTAACTTATTACATTTAGTTAGTTCTTTCTAAGGAGATTGTAACTTAAGCGGAACCGTTGTGACCTCTCCAACCTTTCCTGGGAATTAATTTAATGTAATTTGTTAAGAAGAAATTTTCTAATTAAGATTTAAAATTTTTAAGTTTCATTTGTTCTGTTTAAATTTTAAATTTTTATGTTAATAAAGGGGGTCAAATTTGGCCCAAGTACTAATCAATTTTTTTAGTAAGATGCAGTCTGAGTTTGAGGCCCAAGTCAGCAAAAAGGAGGGAAAAATCCATGCCTTGCCGTCCAACCCATTGCTTGCCGCCCAAGTAACCCTAATGTAGCTAAATTTTTGCTACATGTTGCCCTAATGTTTCCTAATATAAACCCCTCTCCATTCTACTAATTTTCATATCCCTCAAAGCAATTTTCTTACACCCTAAAAATCCCTAAATCTCCCTTTTATGCCGTCAACCTCAAATCCCGAAAGAAACCATAGTTCTCTTCCCTTTCTGCTGAAATTCCCTATTGTCGCTGCAAAGAGATTGCCGAAGCACCGCCGTTGCTGTCGCACACCGTTGTTGCCGCTGCACCCCATCGTTGCTGTCACACGTCGTCGTTGCCGCCGCACCATCCTTGCTGTCCCAAGTTTTTTGTCGTAGCAAGTTCTACCCACTTTGTCGATTTCTTTTTTCTTTCTTGTGCAGAAACTTTGTCGAATTTTTGGGAAAAGATAGCATGTCTCGCAAAAGAACTAGATCTTCAAACACTACTCCTGAAAACCCGATTTTGATCGATGAAGAAGTGAAAGAGAGATTTGATTCAATCTTCAAGCATCAACCTATGATGTCGGAAAAAGGTTTTGACTTGAAGAGTAATGATTTGATGGTTGTTCCTATACCGATTAGAAAGAAAATAAATGCTCTCAAGTGGGGACGATTTTGTGATGCTTGTTCACTACCCGATGATGAACTAGTTCGAGAATTCTATGCTAGTTTGACCATAAAAGATGCTATTGAAGTCATCGTTCGAAAGAAAAAGGTACCTCTTACTTCTAAGTCGATCAATGATTTGTTTAATTTACCCGATGTTGAAGAAGATGAGTACTACCCTTTGGTGAACAATATCAATTGGGATTTTCTTCAACAAGTGCTTGATGTTGTGACAAATCCGGGATCCCAATGGATTATAAGAAAGTATGGAAGCCATTCTTGTCGAAGGGAATACTTAAAACCAGTAGCAAAGGTATGGTTTTATTTCGTTCGCTACAGTTTTATGCCTATCTCTCATAGTTCCACCATCTCGATGAAACGAATGCTTTTGTTATATGCAATTTTGACAGAAAAGTCCATTAATGTTGGGAAAATTATCCTCAAGGAGATTCACGATTGTGCTAAAAAGAAGGCAGGAAGTGCTTATTTCCCATCATTAATCACTTCATTTTGCTTAAGGGCCCGTGTTAAAACACAAGCAAATCTGAAGGGGCTATATGTTCAAGGGTGCATTACAAATTATGATCTTGAAAGGTTAGTAGAGAGGGTGCATGAGCTAAATCGAGGCGAGCAAGAAGAGCCAACTAAGCTAGGTACCGAGGAGTCAATAGATGGAACTGAGACTGAAGCTAATCCAGTTACAGACACTGAAGAGGAAGAACCTGATAAGGAACCAAACAGTCCTAAACCAATTGAAGGATCTGAAAACCCTGAACCAAGGGTTGAGCCAGAAGAAGAACCAGCCAAGCTAAGTGTTGAACCTGAATATACAACTCCCATGCCGACTTTTGCAAGTACTTCAAGGAAATCTGCAAGGACTTCTACAACCTAAAATTTCACTATAAAATTTACAGCACATACATTCTATAAAATTAAAAAATTTTCATCAAATTTCACAACTTTACCTTTTAGTCCCTAAATCATGTTTTCATCAAAAATCACTTTGTAAAAGTTGTTTATCTATCAACAACCTTTCATTTTCTACCATAAATGTCAAATTTTCAGCATATTCGTCCATGACATAATTTCCATACTTTGATATCTTTTCAAATTGATCCCCCAAATAGATAGATTAAGCTATCCCAGTTTCAAAAAAATCAAAATTACTAAAAACAGGACAAGTAAACTTACCCAATTAAGCCAAGAAAGTTTCTTCTCTCTCTCCTAGGGTTTCCATGTATTTTGGGGATGAAGATGACATAAAATAAGATGATAATTTCTTTTTTAATTATTTATCATCTTTTAATTATTTCTATTTCCAATTTAGTCCCTAGCCTTTTTCTAAATTTTCATGTATGAGTCAACAAAAATATCTACTAACTTTTGATTAATGGTCTAATTACAATATAAGGACCTCAAGTTTTGAATTCCATAGCTATGTAATCCTTCTAGCTACTAGAATTCAACTTTTGCATTTTATGCGATTTGGTCCTTCCCTTAATTAAGCACATAATCGGTAAAAAAAATTTATCAGAATTTTCACATGACGTCTCTATCATAATACGAACCATGCAATAAAATTAAAATAAATTTTATTTTCGGCTCAGATTTGTGGTCTTGAAACCACTGTTTCGATTTCACTGAAAATGGGCTGTTACAACTCTCCCCCTTAAGGATTTTCGTCTCAAAAATCTTACCAGTAAAGAGATTTGGGTATTGCTTCCTCATGGTATCCTCTAATTCTTAGGTAGCCTCTTCTATGCCATGCCGTTGCCAATTTTTTTTACTAATGCTACCTTTTTATTTCTTAATTCTTTTGTTCCGCGTGCCAAGATTTTGATCGGTTCTTCACTGTATGTCATGTCAGGCTGAATCTCTACCTATGTTGGAGAGATAACATGTGAAGGATCGGATCGATATCGTCGTAGCATAGACACATGAAAAACACTATGAATCAGATCAAGTTCTGATGGCAAAGCTAACTGATATGCAATAGGTCCAATTCTTTCTGTAATCTCATATGGCCCAATGAATCGTGGACTCAGTTTTCCTTTACGACCAAACCGAATAATTTTTTTTCCAAAGCGATACTTTCAAGAATACCTTGTCACCGACTTGAAATTTTATTTCTTTTCGTTTAAGATCAGCATAGGACTTTTGACGATCAGAGGCTACTTTCAAACTATCTCGAATTACTTTCACTTTTTCCTTGGTTTTACGGATTAAGTCAACTCCGTGTAACTTTTTCTCACTGAGTTCTGTCCAATACAATGGAGTTCTACATTTACGACCATACAAAGCTTCATACGGTGCCATTTTGATGCTGGACTGATAACAGTTATTGTAAGCAAATTCTACTAAAGGCAAATACTTTTCCCAGTTACCTTCAAACTCAAGTATACAACACCGAAGCATATCTTCAAAAATCTGTATAACACATTCAGATTGACCAACTGTCTAGTGATGAAATGCAGTGCTAAAATGTATCTGAGTACCCAGATCTTCTTGCAATTTGCTCCAGAATCAAGATGTAAACCAAAGGTGTAACACCCCTAACCCGTATCCGTCACCGGATTAGGGTTAAAGGTATTATCGGATAGATCGGAAACTTTTACAGACATTTCATGATACAAGTTATCAATTGGAATCACTGTGTCCCTTAGATAGGTCACCAAGACCTTAAGCATGCTTTAAAGAAGGGTCGGGACTAAACCAAACACATATGGAAATTCTCAGAAATTTTAAAACTTTTTGAACACTGCAGAGGTCACACGCCCGTGCAGTCAGGCCGTGGGCCTCCCACGACTACTAGACACACCCATGTGTCCTGGCCGTGCCAAAATAGAGCATGTATACTGACTTATCCCCACGGCCACCAGGCACGCCCGTGTACCTTGGCCGTGTACTCTTAGGCTAGATGCTGACTTATTCAAACGGCTACCAGCCACGTCTGTGTACCACGACCGTGCACACTTAAGCTAACTACTGACTTAATCACACGGTCATTAGGCACGCCCGTGTGCCACAACCGTGTATGCATAACAGGCCCTTTGCAAGGCCAATATGCCACCCACACTAGGGTCATACCAACAAGCATAAACAAGCCTATTTCCACAATCAATTGGCAACCAAAAACACACCAAATGGTCATCATATTGTTCCATTCAATCTTATTTCCAAACATGCTAATTTGTACAATCAACTCTCATGTAAATTCAAGTTTAATTCAACCATAACCTCATTAAATCACTAAGGCATCAATTCATTCATAAGCTTACCATTCATAAGGCTACTTCATTGCCATCAAGCCATACCAAAACATGCACCAAATATTATATTTACTCATGCACATTACCAACAATAACTAGCCAAATCACATGGCTATTTACATCTCAAACATATACCAATTCACTAGCCTATACATGCCATACTTAGTATATACATTTTCAAAAGGTACCAAAATGAGTTTGAGTAGTGTGATGACGATCCTCGACGGTCCCCAAGCCTTCAGTAGCTTTAACGATCTGTAACAGAGTAAGCTTTCCAAAAGCTTAGTAAGCCATATACAAATAAAGTTAACATTTAAGCATTCAAGACACAAAATCAATATGAATTCACTAAAAGCTCAATTGCATAGCCATAATTCTTCTTGGCACATTTACTTAGACATTCATCTTTCAATCTTGTATATCATCATATACTTGTTAACTCATAGCTTTTCCATTCATGTATCACATTTACATTTTCATATTCAAATACACAATTCATCTAGGTAAGTTTATGAGTATACTTACATTCTTATACACATAAAGTGTACTTATCAGAAGTACCTGAAACAGATATGCAAACCATATAGTCATTCGTATCTCGGACTTGCCCGTTGAACCGTTCGGAATCTAATAGGATACTCAGAGTGATCGGAATAGTCGAACAATACCAACGTCCCAGACGTGGTCTTACATGTAACAAGATATCGATGCCACTGTCCCAGACAGGGTTTTACACGAATCAATACGATGCCAATGTCCCTAACATGGTCTTACACGTAAATCTCGTATCGATGCCAACGTTCCAGACGTGGTCTTACACAAAATCTCGAATCAATGCCAGTGTCCCAGACGTGGTCTTACATTGTATCACATATCAGACACCTATGTCATGACATATACTATCCTATCTATTCCTAGGTTCAGACGGGACTTCTCGAATGTTGACACTATGTCGATTCCATCTCGGAATTCATGTGTACATCATCTCATGTGCATTCATCCTTATCAATAGTCATATGAATATATATAATTCAATGCAAATACATTTATTTGTATATTGACTTACCTCGGATTCGGATGGTTGATTGAATCCGATTATTCGACTACTTTCGGTTTCTCGCGATCTAAATCTGTTTTCTTCGGTTCTTGATCTATACATATTCAAATTTCATCCTTTTATTCACTAACTTATTCATTTCAATAAAAGAACACATATTTAGGGCAATTTGCAAATTAGCCCTCACATTTCACATTTGGACAATTTAGTCCCTAATTCACAAAATCACAAATTACACAAAATTACCTTATACCCATGCTTAGCCGAATATTCATGTATCTCATACAAGTCCATACATTTCATTTATTTCACAAATTAGTCCCTCAAAATACTATTTTCTCAATTGAGTCCAAAATACTCAAATTTAACAAAACATCAAATACAAACTATGATAATCAAACACATATCTTTCATATTTCACTATTGAACATCAAAAATCACATGAGTTCATCAAAGTCTCATTTCAAAAACATCATCAATTCTCAAAATTAAGACATGGGTTTTGAAGTATACGAAGCAACGATTGCAAAAACATAGAAATCATCAAAAACCGAAGCAAAACATACCTTGAATTTGAATCAAACCTAGTCGAAACTTGAAAGTTCTTACTCTTTCTTTTCTTTTGTATATTCGGTCAAAATGAATGAATAATAGATGAACACTTTCATCTTTTCGTTTTATTATTATCATAATATTAATCTAATTACTAAATTAACCTTATACTAAACATATGTACATGTAAACATCAAGGACATTTATGACCTTTATCCATCCACTATCTAAATATTGGCATAATTGCGTCATAAGGCCACCACTTTAAAAGCCACATCACATAGATGCTTTAACAAATAGCATTCAAATTTTGCATTTAATACAATTTAGCCCTTTTCTCAAATTAAACACACAATTGATCAAATTTTCATACGAGGTTTCCACATAATGCTTAGTCACAAATCAAAGACACAAAAAATAATATTAAAATATTTTCTAACTCGAATTTGTGGTTCTAAAACCACTGTTCCGACTAGGGTCTAAACCGGACTGTTACAATTCTCCACCCCTTAGGGATTTTTGCCCCCAAAAATCTTACCGTTAAACATATTCAGATATTGCTGTCTCATTGAATCTTCAGGCTCCCACGTAGCCTCTTCTATTCCATGTCGTTGCCACAATACTTTCACTAACGGAATTTTTTTTCGCAACTCTTTCACTTCACAATCTAAAATACGGATCGATTTTTCCTCGTAGGTCATATCTGATCAGATTTCAACTTCAGACGAAGTAATCACGTGTGACGGATCGGATCGGTATCTACGGAGCATCGAAACATGGAATATATTTTGTATCCTTTCTAGCTCAGGTGGCAACAACAATTTGTATGCAATTGGTCCAGAACGTTCGATAATCTTATAAGGCCCGATGAACCTCGGACTTAACTTGCCTTTACATCCGAATTGGAGTACTTTCTTCCACAGAGATACTTTTAAGAATACTTTATCACCGATCTCAAACTCAATGTCTTTCCTTTTCAAATCTGCATAAGACTTTTGGCAATCAGACACTACTTTCAGACTATCACAGATCACTTTCACTTTCACTTCAGTGTCTTTTATAAGATCAACCCCGTGTAACTTATTTTCACTGAGCTCGATCCAATACAGAGGTGTACGACATTTACGTCCGTACAAAGCTTCATATGGTTCCATTTTGATGCTCGACTGAAAACTGTTATTATATGCAAATTTAATCAAAGGCAAGTACTGTTCCCACGTACCATTAAATTCAAGAATGCAGCACTTCAACATGTCCTTGAGTATCTGAATAATTCGTTCAGATTGACAATCCGTTTGCGGATGAAAAGCTGTACTGAAATGCAATTTCGTGCCTAAGGCTTCTTGCAATTTCTTCCAGAATTGTGATGTAAACCTCGGATCTCTATCAGACACAATAGATAGTGGCACTCCGTGCAATCTCACAATCTCAGAAATATAAAGCTCGCCTAATCTATCAAGTGAGTAATCAGATCGTACAGGAATGAAATGGGCTGATTTCTTCAATCTATCAACCACAACTCAAATTGCATCTTTCTTTCTCGGAGTCAGAGGCAAACCAGAAACAAAGTCCATCGTCACTCTATCCCATTTCCACTCGGGAATCAGAATCGGTTGTAGCAAACCAGATGGAACCTGATGTTCAGCTTTAACTTGCTGAAAAACTAAACATTTCAAAACAAAGTCAGAAATGTTTCGCTTCATACCAGACCACCAATAATGTTGCTTCAGATCATGGTACATCTTTGTACTACCCGGATGAACAGATAGACGACTGTTATGTGCTTCATTCAAAATAAACTGAATTAACTCAGGGTTTCTAAGAACACAAATTTGATCTCGGAATCTCAAACAATCATTATCATCCACCCAAAATTCAGAATCAGAGTTCGAATCACATTGAGCTTTTTTCGCTATCATTTCACTATCAACTTTCTGAGCATAACAAATTTGTTGTAAAAACAACGGTTTCACTTTCAATTCAGCTAACACAAAACTATCATCAGACAGATCTAATTGAGCATTCATAGCACGTAATGCACACAGTGACTTTCGACTCAATGCATCGGCAACTACATTAGCTTTGCCCAGATGATAGTCTATCACAAGTTCATAGTCTTTCAATAGTTCTAGCCACCTTCTCTGTCGCATATTCAAATCTTTCTGAGTCATCAAGTATTTCAGACTTTTATTATCTGAAAACACATGACATTTCTCACCGAACAGATAATGTCGCCAAATCTTTAATGCGAACACAATCGCAGCTAGCTCAAGATCGTGTGTCGGATAATTCTTTTCATGAGGCTTCAACTGTCTTGAAGCATAAGCTATTACTTTGCCTTCCTGCATCAAAACACATCCCAGACCATTCAACGAAGCATCACTATAAATTACAAACTCTTTACCCAATTCTGGCTGTACTAGCACTGGAGCTTCAGTCAACAGAGTTTTCAACTGATCAAAACTTTTCTGACATTTATCGGACCACTCAAATCTCACATCTTTCTGAAGCAATTAAGCTAACGGAGTAGGTATCATCGAAAAGCCTTTTACGAATCTGCGGTAATAACCAGCAAGTCCCAAAAAACTACAAACTTCAGACACATTCTTTGAAGGTTTCCAATCTAGAGTAGCAGAAATCTTGCTCGGATCAACTCGTATTCCAGAAGCCGATACAATATGTCCCAGAAAACTGACTTCACGCAACCAGAATTCACATTTGCTGAATTTCGCATACAATTGCTTTTCTCAAAAAGTTTGCAACACGATTCTCAAATGTTCAGCGTGTTCAATTTCATTTTGTGAATAAATCAATATATCGTCAATAATACAACAACAAATCGGTCTAGGTACGGTCTGAAAATTCTGTTCCTCAGATCCATAAAAACAGCAGGAGCATTCGTTAGTCCAAAAGGCATAACTAAAAACTCATAATGCCCGTACCTCGTTCTGAAAGCATTTTTCGAAATGTCTGAATCTTTTACTCTCAACTGGTAATATCCCGATCTCAGATCTATCTTAGAAAACACAGTGGCTCCTTTTAACTGATCAAACAAATCGTCAATCCTGGCAACTGATATTTGTTCTTTACGGTCACTTTATTCAACTGACGATAATCTATACACATTCTCATCGTGCCATCTTTCTTTTTCACAAATAGAACGGGAGCACCCCACGGTGAAAAACTCGGTCTGGCGAACCCTCTGTCAGTCAACTCTTGTAGTTGTGACTTTAACTCTTTCAACTCTGTTGGTGCCATTCTATACGAAGCTATCAAAATAGGTGTCGTACCAGGCAATAGGTCTATACCAAATTCAACTTCACGTATCGGAGGCAATCCCAAAAATTCTTCAGGGAATACATCAGAAAACTCACAAACAACTGGCTCTGATTCAACTTTCTTTTCAGACACTTTCGAATCAATTACATAAGTAAAATAAGCTTCGTAACCCTTTTTAATATAACTCTAAGCTTTCAACATTGATATCACAGCAGGCAATCCATTTAAATCATTCGACTCAATACGAACTATTTCACCATTCTGACGACTCAAATCAATAGTCTTTCTTTTACAGTTCACACTAGCATCATGCAATGTCAACCAGTCCATACCCAGAATTATATCAAACTCATCAAATGGTAATAGCATCAGATCAACAGGAAAACAGATATCTCGAAACATTAACGAACAGTTCTTGCATATTTTGTCAACCAAGACACTTTTACCTAAGGGGTTCGATACTTTTATAACAAACTCAGTAGATTCTACCGGAAAAGTCTTACTGGATACTAAATTCATGCATACATACGAATGAGTAGAACCAGGGCCTATCAATGCAATCACAGAAGTATCATAAAGTGTAAATGTACCCATTATAACATCCAGAGATGAAGCTTCCTCACGAGCTCAGATGGCATACGCTCTGGCAGGCACTCTAGCTTCAGCTTGCGCAACAGTATCTTTCATAGTTCTCTGACTACCACTGACATTCATTGCATTTTGAGAAGGTCTACCTCTCACGGAAACATTATCGGATCTTGGATTCTGGGCAGTCTCTTGCTCAACAGATTCTGGACAATCACGGATAAAATGATCTAATGATCCACATCTAAAGCAAGCTCGATCATTCAATCTACAACTTCTCGGATTTCTTTTTCCACAGTGCTTACACTCAAGTCATTCGGATCAAACATTTCCAACACTTGACATTGATGTTGCCGGAGCTTTGGAACTCAAATGTGATCTAGCTCGATCTCTACTAGAATATCCCACATTAGTCTTTGAATGGCTATGTTCATCTCTGAATTTCTTCGACGAAGACTGAAATGATTTGCTCGGAAATCTTTTTCTCACATCTTTAACTTCAGATTCAGCTTTTCTTTTATCTTTCTCAAGTGCCTCAGCTTTGCACGCTCGAACAAGAAGCACAACGAACTCTTTTATCTCCAGAATCTCAACTAGCAAACGGATATTTTTGTTGAGGCCATCTTCAAATCTTTTACACATTATCACTTTCGATGATACACATTCTCGAGTATACTGACTTAACCTCACGAGCTCTCGTTCGTATTCAATGACAGACATACGGCCCTGTTTTAAGTCCAAAAATTCCTTTCGTTTCTGATTGATGAATCTCTCACTAATGTATTTCTTCTGGAACTCAATCTGAAAGAAGTCCCATGTCACTCGTTCTTTCGAAACAACAGAAATCAGAGTTTTCCACCACTGATAGGCCGCGTCTCGTAGCAATGATACAACATATTTAATACTTTCTTCCAGAGTCAAAGACATCTCATCAAATACCCGGATAGTGTTTTCTAACCAGAATTCAGCTTTCTCGGCATCGTCATCACTGGTAGCCCTGAACTCTTCAGCCCCATATTTATGGATTTTATCTACCGATGGCTTGTTCAATATATTTAGATTCATAGTCTGAGGCATAGCAGATGTCTGAGGGGGATTAAGCGGGGGCGGAGTTTGTGAAACAGCCAGATTATTTCTCACAAACTGAGTGAACCACTCACTCATCATCTGGAAGAAAGCTTGTTTAGCTTCTCCCTCATGACCGCTCATAGCTAGTCTCAGATCAGAGGGCGTTGTCCCTTGAGCGGGAGCAGGCGCATTACTTTCTACATCGTTAACTATGGCTCTTTCGGGATCCATTACTATATGAAAATCACATTTTTCACGTCAGGATTCATCACACTATCACAGTTCAGATATATGGCATGTATAGCTAGACTCTGACATGCTACGTTAGTCCGAGAATCGACTAAATCGTAGCTCTGATACCAATCAAATATAACACCCCTAACTTGTATCTGTCGCCGAATTAGGGTTAAAGGTATTACCGGACAGATCAAAAACTTTTACAGACATTTCATGATACAAGTCATCAATTGCAATCACAGTGTCCCTTAGATAGGTCACCAAGACCTTAAGCATGCTTTAGAGAAAGGTCGGGACAAAATTGAACACATACGGAAATTCTCAGAAATTTTAAAACTTTTTGAACACTGCGGAGGTCACACGCCCGTGCAGTCAGGCCTTGGGCCTCCCACGACTACTAGACACACCCATGTGTCCTGGCCGTGCCAAAATAAAGCATGTCTATTGACTTATCCCCACGACCACAGGCACGCCCGTGTACCTTAGTCGTGTACTCTTAGGCTAGATTTTGACTTATTCAAACAGCTACTAGGCACGTCCGTGTACCATGACCGTACACACTTAAGCTAACTATTGACTTAATCACACGGTCATTAGGCATGCCCGTGTGCCACAACCGTGTATGCATAACAGGCCCTTTGCAAGGCCAATATGCCACCCACACTAGGGTCATACCAACAAGCATAAACAGGCCTATTTCCACAATCAATTGGCAACCAAAAACACACCAAATGGTCATCATATTATTCCATTCAATCTCATTTCCAAGCATGCTAATTTGTACAATCAACTCACATGTAAATACAAGTTTAATTCAACCATAACCTCATTAAATCACTAAGGCATCAATTCATCCATAAGCTTACCATTCATAAGGCTACTTCATTGCCATCAAGCCATACCAAAACATGCACCAAATACTATATTTACTCATGCACATTACCAACAATAACTAGCCAAATCACATGGCTATTTACATCTCAAACATATACGAATTCACTAGCCTATACATGCCATACTTAGTATATACATTTCCAAAAGGTACCAAAATGAGTTTGAGTAGTGTGATGACGATCCTCGACGGTCCCTGAGCCTTCAGTAGCTTTAACGATCTATAACATAGTAAACACACACACAGAGTAAGCTTTCCAAAAGCTTAGTAAGCCATATACAAATAAACTTAACATTTAAGCATTCAAGACATATAATCAATATGAATTCACTAAAAGCTCAATTGCATAGCCATAATTCTTCTTGGCACATTTACTTAGACATTCATCTTTCAATCTTGTATATCATCATATACTTGTTAGCTCATAGCTTTTCCATTCATGTATCACATTCACATTTTCATATTCAAATACACAATTCATCTAGGTAAGTTTATGAGTATACTTACCTTCTTATACACATAAAGTTTATTTATCAGAGTACCTGAAACAGATATGCAAACCATATAGTCATTCGTATCTCAGACTTGGCCGTTGAACCATTTGAAATATAATAGGATACTCAGAGTGATCGGAATAGTCGTACAATGCCAACGTCCCAGACGTGGTCTTACATGTAACCAGATATCGATGCCACTGTCCCAGACAGGGTCTTACACGAATCAATACGATGCCAATGTCCCTAACATGGTCTTACACGTAAATCTCATATCGATGCCAACGTCCCAGACGTGGTCTTACATAAAATCTCGAATCAATGCCAACGTCCCAGACGTGGTCTTACATGATATCACATATCGGACACCTATGTCATGACATATACTATCCTATATATTCCTAGGTTCAGACGGGACTTCTCGAATGTTGACACTATGTCGATTCTATCTCGGAATTCATGTGTACATCATCTCATGTGCATTCATCCTTATCAATAGTCATATGAATATATATAATTCAATGCAAATACATTTATTTGTATATCGACTTACCTCGGGTTCGGATGGTTGATCGAATTCGGTTATTTGACTGCTTTCGGTTTCCCGCGATCTAATTCCGTTTTCTTTGATTCTTGATCTATACATATTCAAATTTCATCATTTTATTCACTAACTTATTCATTTCAATCAAACAACACATATTTAGGGCAATTTGCAAATTATCCCTCACATTTCACATTTGGACAATTTAGTCCCTAATTCACAAAATCACAAATTACACAAAATTACCTTATACCCATGCTTAGCCGAATATTCATGTATCTCATACAAGTCCATACATTTCATTTATTTCACAAATTAGTCCCTCAAAAAACTATTTTCTCAATTGAGTCCAAAATACTCAAATTTAACAAAACTTCAAATACAAACTATGATAATCAAACACATATCTTTCATATTTCACTATTTAACATCACAAATCACATGAGTTCATCAAAGTCTCATTTCAAAAACGTCATCAATTCTCAAAATTAAGACATGGGTTTTGAAGTATACGAAGCAACGATTGCAAAAATGTAGAAATCATCAAAAACCGAAGCAAAACATACCTTGAATTTGAATCAAACCTAGCCGAAACTTGAAAGTTCTTATTCTTTCTTTTCTTTTGTATATTCGGTCAAAATGAATGAATAATAGATGAACACTTTCATCTTTTTGTTTTATTATTATCATAATATTAATCTAATTACTAAATTAACCTTATACTAAACATATGTACATGTAAACATTAAGGGCATTTATGACCTTTATCCATCCACTATCTAAATATTGGCATAATTACCTCATAAGGCCACCACTTTAAAAGCCACATCACATAGATGCTTTAACAAATAGCACTCAAATTTTGCATTTAATACAATTTAACCCTTTTCTCAAATTAAACACACAATTGATCAAATTTTCATACGAGGTTTCCACACAATGCTTAGTCATATATCAAAGACGTAGAAAATAATATTAAAATATTTTCTAACTCATATTTGTGGTTCCGAAACCACTGTTCCGACTAGGGTCTAAACCAAACTGTTAAAAAAGGTCTCTATCTAAAATAATGGAGACAGGCACTCCTTGCAATCTGACAATCTCAGAGACATATAATTCAGCCAATCTATCTAAGGAAAAATCCATACGTATAGGAATAAAGTGTGCACATTTTTTCAACATATAGACAATTACCCAAATGGCATCTTTCTTCCCAATACAAAGTCTATAGTAATTCTTTCCCATTTCCATTCCGATATCGTAACTGGCTGTAATACTCCAGAAGGCAACTGATGTTCAGCTTTTACTTACTGACATATCAAACATTTAGATACAAATTTAGAAATATCCCATTTCATACCCGGCCACCAGTACATATTTTTCAGATCATTATACATTTTATTACTACCAGGATGAATAGACATGTTACCATTATGAGCTTCATTCAAAATCTTCTGTACCAGTTCTGAACTTTTGGGTGCACATACTCTACTTCTGAATAACAATCAACCATTAGTCCTGATCTGAAACTCTGAGTCAGGAGTCGATTCACTTTGTATCTGTTTTGCTTGCAACTTACTATCATTTTTTTGAGCTTCAGAAATCTGCTACAAAAACGTTGGTCTAGCTTTTAACTCAGCTATGATTGAACCATCATTAGATATTGACAATCGGGTATTCATTGTTCGTAAAGTGTTCAGGGATTTTCTACTCAGAGCATCAGCAACCACATTGGCTTTTCCCGAATGGTAATCAATAACTAGATCATAATATTTCAGTAATTCAAGCCACCTGCGCTGTCTCAAATTCAAACCTTTCTGTGACATAAAATATTTCAAACTTTTATGATCAGTGAATATATGTCATTTTTCACCGAACAAATAATGTCGCCATATTTTCAATGCAAACACAATCACTGCCAATTCAAGATCATGTATCGGGTGTTTCTCTCATGTGATTTTAGCTTTCTTGAAGCATAGGCTACTACTTTACCTTCTTGCATCAAAACACAGCCTAAACCATTCAATGATGCATCACTATAAATTATAAATTCCTTACCCGATTTAGGCTGGACTAACACTGGTGCTTTTTTCAATAAAGCTTTCAATCTATCAAAACTCTGTTGGCATTTATCAGTCCATTCAAACTTTACATCTTTCTATAGCAAACGAGTCATCGGAGAAGCTATCATTGAAAAACTTTTTACAAACCTCCGATAATAACCAGCTAGTCCCAAAAAACTTCAGACTTCAGACACATTCTTTGGTGGCTTCCAATTAACAATGGCTGAAATTTTACTCGGGTCCAATCTGACACCTTCAGCATATACAATATGCCCAAGAAAATCAACCTTCCGTAGCCAAAATTCACATTTACTGATTTTGGCATACAATTGTTTCTCACGCAAAGTTTGCAACACTACTCTCAAATGCTCAGCATGTTCATTTTCATCTCGGGAGTAAAACAAAATATCTTCTATAAATACCACAACAAACCTGTCTAAATATGGTTTTAAAATTCTATTCATCAGATCCATAAACACTGCAGGTGCATTTGTCAAACCGAATGGCATCACAAGAAACTCATAGTGTCCATACCTGGTTCTAAAAGTTGTCTTTGGCACATCTGAATCTTTTACCCGTAACTGATAACAGCCAGAACAGAGATCAATCTTTGAAAATACTGTGGCACATTTCAACTGGTCAAACAAGTCATCAATACGAGGCAATGGATACTTGTGGGTAAATTACCGAAATACCCTTGATGGATAAATTACCGAAATACCCTTGATGGGTAAATTACTGAAATACCCTCGATTGGTAAAATTACCGCAATACCCTTGGTGGGTAAAATTACCGAAATACCCCGAGGGGTGAAATTATCGTGTAACATCCTAAATTAGGGCCTTTGCACTTTATGTGTTTGTATGTGAATGCTAGGTTTGACATGCTAGTTTAGGGTACTTTAGGGTCCAGGAATGAGTTAGGGGTAATCCGGAGTCTTGGTGAAAATTTTCTTTTTGAGCACTTTTAGGGGAAGCTAGCTGAGTTGGGTCTTAAGGGATATTGTTTGTGTTGGATGACACAAAAGAAGTGCCTTAGCAAAGTGGAAAGGAGGCACCACTTAAGGGTAAGGTAGGTGACGCCACAAGGGAGCTGGAGGGAGCAGGTTCAAGTCGCGTTGTTCTCATTTTGAGAACTCTTTTTGGCGTCAAGGGGAGCAGAGGTGGAGTTCGGCTGGGATGCTTGGAAAGGGGAGAGTGGATTGAGTCAAAAGTTTTGAACAGATGGTGGAGAGGAATTTTAGGAGTTTGAATCATTCAAACTTGTTTGAATGAGTGGAGGAGAGGGAATTAAGGAGGAAAAGAATGGATTGAAGGGTGTGAAGGGTTAGCCGAATGGTGAAGGTGTTAGGTGGGGTTGAGCATTCGGTTTTTGGGTGTTAGCTTAGGGGTGACCGATTGTTGGTGATAGCCTTAGGGGGGTGTTGAATATTCGGCTAGATAGGGAGCCTCTAGGGCCTTTTTCCTCTCATTTTCTTGGTGCCTAAACTGAATCACTCCCACCCTCTTGGCTTGCATCCTTTCTTTTCTCTCAATTACCCAAAACTGAATTGTCCCCTAAGCCTCTTCTTCTTTTCTACTTTTTGGTGTTTGGTCAAAACCTACATTGCTCTCTACTCATCATCTTTGTTTATTTCCTTTGCCAATAACATCAAAGCCAAACCCTCCTTTCATTTTGGTTTTTCTCTCTTCTTTCAATTTCTTCTTAGGGTCGAAACTCCCTAACTCTCGTCTCATCTCCAATTTCTTGCAAGAGTGAATACCTTTTGCCCATACTTTCTTTGTCCAAATCCGAATCTCCTAGCTATTCTCTATTGCGTTTTCTCTCAATCTCCCTAGGAGCCAAAATTTATTTCTCATCGTTTCCCTTCTCTATTTGTTTATTCTCAAAATCGAAACCTCAAACTCCCATTCCCTATTCCATTTTTCCCTAAAAGTCGAAACTCCTAAGCCTCTATTTGAAGATTTTTATTGTTATTTTCGGCTTTCCTATCTGATTCTTTTCTACCTTAGCCTTTGCCGAATCTTCTCTAGGGTGGTGTGGTGCCGATTCTTCTTAGGTGTTGATCGAATCTGTTGAGTTAAGGTAAGGGGCGATTTCTCTTATTTCGTTATCTCTCTTTCAGGTTTTCATGCCAAAGGCGAATGGCTACTTGGCCTAATGGTTGGATGCTTGGTCGAATATAGGTGGAAGTGGTGTCGTATTCTTTTGGAGATCTCCGGGATTTGTTTGGCTTGTGAATCAAGCCTAAAGCCTCAGGATTTGTCGATTTAGGTAAGGGTCTTAACTTTGAGTGTTAATTTCTTTTGATTCAATTTCACTGCTTTAATCCGGTCTAGTGACCAAGGTTTGTTCATGGACTCAAATGTCAGCCAAGTGATAGGAGGGGTTAGACCTGTAAACCCAGCCCCTAAGTTTAAGAAGGGAGCAGTGTCAGCAGTTCAGGATCGGCCACCGGGTTGTGGGCCGACTTCTGAGCAGAGTAGTAGGCAGATAGCGGTAGTGCCTGTCAACGAGAGTGTTGACGTAGAAAGTATTGTGTTACGCGTTATCAAGTGTGTAACTCTTACACACTTTATATGTTAAATATGTTATTATCATGTATTGCAAAAAAGAAGTGATGGTAGGGATCACTAAGTTACCCTTGTTGGTAAAAGCAAGGACTCCGGGTAAGTCTATTATGGTTGCTATTGTTAATTGCATATATTGAAACCTGAATGTGCCATGTTATTTAAATCGTTAAGTATGATCATACCATATTGTAATGCGTGTACATGCAATTGGGGCATGATGAGAAGAGGAGAAAATATGATCTTTGGTGTCACGGTGGTTAGGTACCACAAGTGGGTTGGCCCCACATATCATCATTTGTGACTAAGTCTCGGTGGTTTGGAACCACCGGTGGTTAGGTACCACATATATTTATTTCTGTGACTCGTCTCAGTGGTTTGGTACCACAGTGGGTTGTCCCCACATATTGATATAAGGGATTGTCACCAGTGGTTAGGTACCACGAGTGGGTTGGCCCCACATATGATTATTTTCGACTTTTATCACGGTGGTTTGGAACCACCGGTGGTTAGAGTACCACCAGTGGCTATGTGCCACAAATGTTGGGTAGACACGGGGAGATGCGGATGGATATCTAGGTTGGTTGGGTTGCATGACATACATATTTTGCATATGAATCTGTGTGAGAGCCTAAAATCTATTAGATGGGGATTTACACACTGAGTCTAGGTGACTCACCCCTTCCGTTATTTTTTTTGCAGGTAATCCTTAGATCGCGGATATGGAGCCGAGGTGGACTCGAGGTGGCCATGCACGATATTTCAGTTTTTATTTTAAATAGTTATTTCAAATTTATTGTACTTGAAGTTAGATTTTGGTAATGTACTAAGGTTATCTAAATTTTAACTTGGATTTATTTATTTTGTTAATTTTCTTTAATTTTGTTTTGATCGTTAAGGCATGCCTAATAAATTATGAAATGGATGTTTTCAAAACCTAAACAATTTTGGATTTTCAAGATTTTACAATCGGGTAATTAGCAATCGAGTATTAATAACAAAGCAACTCAACTTTTCAAACTAAGTTTCAAAATGGTTTAACTGGTCACTCAATACAAACTCTGTTTTTATAAATTCAAAGGTTTTCTTTCTAATTAAAGACGATAACTCAGTTTTCAAAAATGTTTTCTTCCCTGTGACATGCCAGATTCGGTCGTAGCATTTTGACTGGGTTTGGGGTGTTACAATTGTGGTATTAGAGCCAAGGTTCAAAAGCTCGGCTGTGGGTATAAAGCCTAAATTATTTTACAATAGAGGGTTTGCAAAATGGTTTTGATGAAATACATGTTTTGGGAAGCATGGCTTTGAGTCTCCTACCCGATCCGCGACGGTAAGTCTTCTAATTACTGATTGTATGATTTGAATGTTTTGTGATATGAATGCTAGTATTAGGAAATTTACCTTAGAGATCAGGCTTTGTAGGATTTGTGTGCATTTGCGAGAACAACTACTCGATAATATACTCATAAGGCGTATGTCGTAATAAGCATGATGGGAAGAAAGCTAACTCATAAAATTCTTAAAATCAGTTAAATTGTGAGCGTTAGACATGAGCACTCGAGGGCGTGGGCGTAATGTGCGTGGTCGTGGTAGGGGTAGGATTCTCGTATCGAGAACCGGTAGGGTCGGCCATGGGTCGAGAATGAGGTGCCGCCACCGCTTGGTTTGTGGGCGTGAGTTTTAGGATCAAGCGGGTGGAGATGATGCGGTGTCTCGAGCGATGCTACGGGTCCGGAGAGAGTTCTTGGAGAGCGGCGTGGAGTGCGGGGCTCGAGAAATCTATGTCCGAACGACTACGAGCTAATAGAGTGGAGGTATTTAGGGCGTTTGCGGTGTAGCCCCTAACGCAATTTGAATCATTTGGTTAGAGGCGATCGGCGCATAATGGATGATCTTGACTTCATGGCTGAGGAGAAGTTGCAAGGGATCGTGTCTCTTCTTCGGGACGAATCCTATCAGTGGTGGCTCACGGTCAGGGACGGTGCGATGACTGAGGATATCACCTGGGATTTCTTCAAAGCGGCATATCAGAGGAAGTACGTTGGGTCCAGTTATGTGGATACGCAGCGTAAAGCATTTTTGAATTTGGTTCAGGGGAGTAAGTCGGTGTCCGAATATGAGGAAGAATTCTTACGGTTAAGCCGTTATGCCCAGGGTGTTGTGGCTACGGACTATGAGCGCTGTGTTAGGTTTGAGGACGAGCTGAGAGATGAGCTGCGGGTGTTGATTACTCCACAGTGAGAGAGAGAATTTGCCATTCTTGTGGAAAAGGCCAAGATAGCTGAGGAGGTGAAGCAGTCTGAGAAACAGAATCAAGACAAAAATAGGAATAAAAGGAGTTTTGGGCCATCAGGGTCTGCTGGGGGTTTTCATAAAAGGGCTAGATTTGGCGGGCCGAGTCAGGCAGCGAAGCCTGCTGCTGCTCAGTGGCCACCACAGTGTGCTCGATATGGGAAGTTTCATTCAGGAGAGTATTGGACGGGTAACAGAGGGTGCTTCGAGTGTGGGTCGATGGATCATCGGATTAGGGATTGTCCGCGGAGGCGGTTAGGACACACCGAGGTCAGGGCGTGCACAATTCGAGAAGAGATGGTCAAAACCGCAGAGGGGTCGTGGTCCACCGGAGGTGGTAATGGTAGCAGGCGGGCCGAGAGTACCGAGCGAGGTCTTTGGGAGTACAGATGCAAGACAGCCTGGGTTGGTCTATGCAGCTAGGCGTCGAGAGGAGGGCGAAGCACCAAACGTCATAACTGGTATGTTCTTAATTTATGGGTTGCCTTATTCTACCTTGATTGATATTGGTTCGACACACTCTTATGTTGCTAGTATTATAGCGGGAACTCTAAACCTAGCCTATGGGACTTCTTCTAGGGAGATGACTGTAGTTAGCCCTCTAGGACACTTTGTGGTAGTGAACAAACTGTATAAGGATGTACCCTTAGAACTGCAAGGGGTAGTATTTCCGGCTGATCTGATGGAACTGCCATTTGGGGAGTTCGATTTGATCTTAGGTATAGATTGGTTAGTAAAATATCAGGCAAGTTTGGACTGTGCAGCCAAGCGCTTGGTGTTGAGAACTGTCGAGGATGAAGAGGTGGTGGTGATAGGTGAGAGAAGGAACTACCTATCTAATGTGGTATCCGCTTTGAAGGCAGAGAAAATGGTGAGGAAAGGATGTAAGGCGTTTGTGGCATATGTTTGTGCTTTGGAGGTTAAGGAATCAACTTTGGGGGATGTCCGAACGGTAAAGGAATTTTCTGATGTTTTCCCAGAAGAGCTGCCGGGAGTGCCTCCAGATCGCGAGGTTAAGTTTGGTATTGACCTTCTACCCAGAACAGCGCCAGTGTCTATTGCCCCATATAGAATGGCGCCAAAGGAGTTGGTGGAGCTGAAAGTGCAGATTCAGAAGTTGTTAGATCGGGGTTTTATCCGGCCGAGTGTGTCACCTTAGGGGCACCCGTACTCTTTGTTAAGAAGAAGGACGGATTGATGCGAATGTGTATAGATTACCGTCAGCTGAATAAGTTAACGATTAAGAATAAGTATCCGTTGCCGAGGATAGATGACCTGTTCGACCAACTTAAGAGAGCATCAGTCTTCTCCAAGATAGATTTGAGGTTGGGGTATCACCAGCTTAAGGTCAAGGAGGCGGATATTCATAAGACGGCGTTTCGTACTCGTTATGGTCACTAAGAATTCTTGGTGATGCCGTTTGGATTGACCAACGCACCAGCAGCGTTTATGGATATGATGAATCAGGTTTTTCAACCGTATTTGGATCGGTTCGTCGTAGTGTTTATAGACGATATTCTGGTGTACTCGAAGTTCGAGGAGGAGCATGATACACATATTCGTATGGTTTTGCAAATTCTTAGGGAAAAGCAGTTATTCACAAAGTTTAGTAAGTGCGAGTTCTGGCTAAGGGAAGTTACCTTTTTGGGTCATGTGGTGTCAGCTGAGGGGATTTGAGTTGACCCTCAGAAGATTGAAGCTGTGTTAGACTGGAAACCACCTAAGTCCATGGCAGAGATTCGGAGTTTTCTGGGTTTAGTGGGGTATTACAGAGGGTTTGTGGAAGGGTTTTCTTTGATTGCAGCACTGTTAACCAAGTTGCTAAGGAAAGGGGTTCCGTTTGTGTGGTCAGACAAATAACAAGAAAGTTTTGAGAAGTTAAAGAGGATTTTGACAGAAGCTCCGGTATTGATTCAGCCTAAAGTAGGGAAGGAGTTTACGATTTATTGTGATGCGTCGCATACAGGGTTAGGATGTGTGCTGATGCAAGAGGGGAAAGTAGTAGCGTATGCTTCTTGACAGTTGAGGCCTCACGAAGTGAATTATCCGACGCATGATGGAGAGTTGGGTGCGAGAGTTTTCACCACGAAAATTTAGAGACATTACTGTATGGGGAGAAGTCTATTATTTTACGGATCATAAGAGTTTGAAATACCTCCTTACTCAGAAGGAGTTGAATTTAAGGCAGCGGAGGTGGATTGAGTTGTTGAAGGATTATGACTGCTCGATTGAGTACCATCCGGGTAAGGCTAACTTGGTGGCAGACGCGTTGAGCCGTAAGGTAGTATCAGACTTAAGAGCAATGTTTGCCCACCTTAGTCTATATGATGATGGAATTCAGATAGCGAAATTGCAAGTGAAGCCGACATGGGTGCATCAGGTTAAAGAGAAACAACTATCAGATGATGTCTTGGGCGCTCGATGTTTGCAAGTGTAGAATGGGGGATTAGAGGGGTATAGCTTGAACAGCGATGGAGTGTTATGTTTCCAAGGGAAGGTTTGCATGCCAAAAAATGTGGAGTTAAGGCAGAAGATTCTTCAGGAAGCACATAGCAGACCATACGCTATGCATCCTGGAGGTAGTAAGATGTACCGGGATTTGCGAGAGCAGTTTTGGTGGCCGGGTCTAAAGCGAGAGGTAACTAAATTTGTGGGTAAGTGTTTGACGTGTTAGCAGGTAAAGGCAGAACATTAGTTACCTTCGGGATTGTTGCAACCGGTAAAGATTCCGCAGTGGAATGGGAAAGGATTACAATGGATTTTGTCAGTGGGCTACCCCTCACACCTACTAAGAAGGACTCGGTTTGGGTGATTGTTGACCGTTTGACAAAGTCTCCTCATTTCATACCTGTGCGTGTGGATTACTCTCTTCATAAGTTGGCTGAATTATACATAGCGGAGATTGTAAGGTTGCATGGGGTGCCAGTGTCGATCATTTCGGACTGAGACCCTAGATTTACGTCAAGATTTTGAAAGGCGTTGCATCGAGCTTTGGGTGCAAAGTTGGATTTCAAGATGACGTTTCATCCACGATCGATGGGCGATCGGAGAGGGTAATTCAGATTACGGAGGATATGTTGAGGCATGTCTTAGACATCAGAGGTAGTTGGGAAGAATTCCTACCGTTGGCGAAATTCACGTATAACAATAGCTACCAGTCGAGTATTCAGATGGCACCGTATGAAGCGCTATATGGGCAAAAGTGTCGTACCCCTACGTGTTGGACAGAGTTGGGTGAGCGTCAATTGTTGGGTCCAGAGTTGGTGGCTGAAATAGAAGATAAGGTTAAGCTGATTCAAACTCGTTTGAAGGAAGCTTCGGACAGGTAGAAGTCCTATACTAAACTTAAACGAAAAGATATAGAATTTGCAGTGGCTGACAAGGTTTTCTTGAAGGTGTCGCCGTGGAAGAAGGTGCTAAGGTTTGGTCGGAAGGGCAAGTTGAGCCCCAGGTTTATCGGGCCTTATCGGGTGTTAAAGAGTGTGGGACCAGTAGCTTATCAGCTCGAGTTACCTTCAGGGTTGAGTCAGATCCATGACATATTCCACATTTCGATGCTTAGACGTTATCGTTTAGATCCGTCTCATGTTGTGCCCGTAGAAGAAATTGAAGTAAGCCCAGATTTTTCTTTTGAGGAGGAACCAGTGCAGATCTTGGATCGAGATGTCAAAGTATTACGTAGAAAATCAGTTCTTTTGGTGAAGGTGTTATGGCGGAATCATGGATCAGAAGAAGCCACGTGGGAGCCAGAGGAGGTTATGCGGCAGTAATACCCTCAACTCTTTTGACCAGGTAATTTCGAGGCCGAAATTATTTTAAGGGGGGTAGAACTGTAACATCCTAAATCAGGGCCTTTGCATTTTATGTATTTGTATGTGAATGCTAGGTTTGACATGCTAGTTTAGGGTACTTTAGGGTCCAGGAATGAGTTAGGGAGTAGCGGAGTCTTGGTGAAAATTTGCTTTTGAGCACTTTTAGGGAAGCTATTTGAGTTAGGTCTTAAGGGATATTGTTTGTGTTGGATGACACAAAAGAAGTGCCTTAGCAAAGTGGCAAGGAGGCGCCACTTAAGGGTAAGGTAGGTGACGCCACAAGGGGCTGGAGGAGCGAGGTTCAAGTCGCGTTGTTCTCATTTTGAGAACTCTTTTTGGCGTCAAGGGGAGCAGAGGTGGAGTTAATTTGGGATGCTTGGAAAGGGAGAGTGGATGAGTCAAAAGTTTTGAGCAGGATGGTGGAGAGGAATTTTAGGAGTTTGAATCATTCAAACTTGTTTGAATGAGTGGAGGAGAGGGAATTAAGGAGGAAAAGAAGGGATTGAAGGGTGTAAAGGGTTAGCCGAATGGTGAAGGTGTTAGGTGGGGTTGAGCATTCAGTTTTTGGGTGTTAGCTTAGGGGTGACCGATTGTTGGTGATAGCCTTAGGGGGGTGTTGAATATTCGGCTAGATAGGGAGCCTCTAGGGACTTTTTCCTCTCATTTTCTTGATGCCTAAACCGATTCACTCCCACCCTCTTGGCTTGAATCCTTTCTTTTCTCTCAATTACCCAAAACTGAATTGTCCCCTAAGCCTCTTCTTCTTTTCTACTTTTTGGTGTTTGGCCGAAACCTACATTGCTCTCTACTCATCATCTTTGTTTATTTCCTTTGCCAATAACATCAAAGCCGAACCCTCCATTCATTTTGGTTTTTCTCTCTTCTCTCAATTTCTTCTTGGGGCCGAAACTCCCTATGTAACATCCGAGATTTGGGGGCCCTGCATTTTAATTCCTATCTATGTGTTGGTATGCTTTGTGTGTTGTTTGAATGTGTTTGGGGGCTTCGGGAAACCTTGGGGTTAGGTAGGAGCCTTAGTGAAATTTCTGGTTTAGGCTGATAAGGGGGGAGCTAGGGGAGCTAGGCCTTAAAGGATGTAATGTGGTGTTCCTTGACACAACAAGTAGAGTGGTAGAGTGGCAAGGTGACGCCTAGGAGAAAAGGAGGTTGGCGTTTCAAGGGGGAAGATCAAGGGGGTGAGGTTCGAGCAGCATGGACAGCATTTTGGGGATTTATTTTTGCGTCAGAAGGGGAGGTGTTGGAGATCGGCTAGGACACTTCAAGGATGAAGTGTGGATTGAGTCAACAACTCAAATATGCGGCTAGGAGGGGAGATAGAAGTTTGAATGAGTGGAGTAGAGGAAATTTAGGAGAGAAAAGAGGGGATGAGGAGAGTGGTGTGAGAGTTGGCCGAATATGGGGTGTTGGGGGATGGCATTTTTGGTTTTGTGGGGGGGTGTGCCTAAAGTGTGAGATTAGTAACTTGAGTGTATGCATTTTGGGGCATTTTCTCTTCCTTAGTTTCTTAGCCGAAAGTGTTAATCTAAAGCCTTTCATTGTCTTATTTTTCTTCAGTCAAAAGCCGAAAGTTGGGGTGGTTATTTTGGTGCATTTCATTCATCTTCTTTCTCTCTATTTCCTTCTCTTGGCCGAACCATATGTCCTTCTTATTCTCTTTTTCTTTCTCTTTTTAATATATCTTAGACTCTCACTCTCTAAAAGCCGAATTCACACTTCATCATAGCCGAAACCCCATAAACCTCAACCCTCTCCTCTCATTTTCTTTCCATCGATTTCTTTATCTTCAAAAGCCAAATAACTCCTTTTTCCTTGTGTTTTGGTAATCAAACCTTCTAAGCCATCTCTATTCACTCTTTTTCTTTCGTGGTTGTTATTTTCCAAAGCCGAATCTCCTTGAGGGTGGTGATCATCTTCGTTTGATAATCTCTGAGGGAAGTGCCGTCGTTTATTTTTTGTCAAGTCTCTCAATCGATTGCTAGTAATCGTGGTAAGGGTTCTCTTTTGTTTGATCTTTCTTCCTTCTCTTTCGTTTGTCGAGATCTAGAAGCCTAACTCTGTATTTATGTGTGTGGCCGAATCAATGAAGGTTGGTTTCGAGGTCTTGGTGTAGGCCAACGTTAAGGGAGTAAGGTATCTTTCGGGATTTGGTCAATCAAGGTAATAAGGGTGTACTTTTTGGTTCGGCCAAAGGCCACTTAGTTTGGGCAATAAATGTTGGGCCTAATCTAACATGACTTGTGTAGGGATTGCGACAACCTTCAAGATCAAGTGAGAGCCTTCGGGATTTAGGTCGACTTTGGTAAGACTGTTCTTTCGATTTTAGTATTTAGTTGGTTTCGCTATTCTTTCCTATTCAATGATTTAACCTGGGTCTTCTGACCAAGACTTTGTTTCATGGATACGAGTATCAGCCAAGGAGAGAAAGGGGTTGGACACGTAGTCCCTACCAGTAAATTCAAGAAGCGGTCGATTTTAGCGATTCGAGATTGGCCACCGGGGTGTGGGCCAGCGTCGGAGTAGGATCGTAGGCAAATAGAAGTAGTGTCGTTTAGTGACAGTGTCGACATAGAGGGCGTGATGTTACGAGTTATCAGGTGTGTAATTAACACACTGTTTACTTTCTTGCTTTAATTAAATTACGTATTATGAGTGGTAGCCGAAATAGTGGCTGCGGTGATGCTATTACCTAATTTGGGTGACCCGGTAACCAGGTTAGTATACTACCTATGTTGTAGTTGTGGTTAAATATTGCGGATACATGTAAGCAGGTCATATGTGCCTATCTGGTATGTTCATACATTATCTTGCCATATCATTATAATATGCTGCATGTGCATGCGGTTCGGGATATATTGAATAAGGGGAAGTGTGTACATTTATGTACTTGGATTGATGATGGCCTCGAGCCTCATTGTGGATTGATGACGACCTAGAGTCTCATCGTTGATATTTGTGATGTAATCACGTGGATCGATGGCTTGACCACTAAGTGGACTTTGGCGGTGTTACGCCAAAGAGGTGTGTAGTGGATGGAGGGTCGATTTAGTAATCCCCCGGTGTTTGGTGGTTGGATGTATGGGTGGTGTGTAGCGGATGGATACTAGGCTGGGTTGGGTTAGCATAATGCACTATAACCTGTGGTATATCGATTTGATGTGGGTAGGGGCTAAGCCCATTTGTGGACACATGTGGATTAATTGCACACTGAGTCAAAATGACTCACCCTGTTTTTCAAACAATGCAAGTGATACATGATGTCTTTGACCGGGTTTGGAGTGGATTCGAGATGGCCATGCAGATGCGATTTTACTTACTTAAATACATTTTCTTTAATTTCGGTTACATCGGGATAATTTTTATTGTGTAATAAGGCCATTTTAAGTAGTTGGGATTTTCATTATGTTTTATGTTAGATCGACTATCGATTAATAATTGCAAATGATTTCGAAATCAAATTTTTACAACTTAAAAACTTAAGTTAAGATTTTCAAATCTGGACACTCGTAACAACCCAACTTTCCTAAAGTTTCAAACGTATACGTTTGAAACTTCACACGAACTTTAAAGTTTTACTCTCCGGCAAATTACTATTTTCAAATGATAAACCCCTTATAAGCTGAATAATTATTTTAAGACTTAGCACTTATTTTCACCCTCAAGACAGAACGCTTTTCAAACATTTTCCCGGTAACATTTCGAATTCAGCCGTGGTGTTTTGGGCCGGGTTTGGGGTGTTACAATTTGGTATCAGAGCCAGGTTTTAAACTCGGCCTTTGGGTGTTGAGGCCCACAACATTTTCAAAGTTTGTATTTTAAGTTGGTTAAAAGAAATTTTTCGTGGAATGGGTTCGTGAAGGTATGGCACTTGAATCTTCCGGCCCAGGTCTGCCAGGTAAGTCTTCTGACTTGTTAAATGAATTGATTGGAAATAGTTATGTGATGCATTGCTATGGAAGTGGATATTAGAATTTAAGACATTCTCTCTAGAGACTGAAACCTTTAGGGATATGTGCTCTTTACGAAAGAATAACTTGAAATTCTATATCATAAAACTAATCCTTTAATCAACAAGTGGAGAGAAAGCTAATGCATAAAATTTCTTAAATCAGATTAGAACGCGACGATAGACATGAGTTCTAGGGGACGTGGTCGTAGTGCACGTGGACGTGGTAGAGCGAGAATGACTATATCCGGAACCCGGTTGGGTCTGGTCATGGATCAGGGAATGAAGCGCCGCCGCCAGCTGCGGAAGCTGAGTTTCAAGATCAAACGGGTGGAGACAACGCTATGTCACAGGCTATGCTGCGGGTTTTGGAGAGAGTTACGGGAGCAAATATGGGTCTTGGGCCCGTAAATCGGCCGACGGCGACTCAGGCGAATGGAGCCGAGATATTTAGGGGTGTCTCTGGGGTAGCTCCGAGTGTGGTAGAGTATTGGTTAGAGGTAGTCGAGAGGATCATGGATGACTTGGACTGCACTGCTGAGGAGAAGTTGAAGGGCGCTGTTTCCTTACTTTGGGATGAGGGCTACCAGTGGTGGCTCACTGTTAGAGAGGGTACTCCGACGGATCGAGTAGATTGGGGTTTCTTTAAGGTGAAGTTTGAGGGAAAGTACGTCGGGGCTAGTTACGTAGATGCAAAGAGGAGGGCATTCTTAAACTTAGTGCAAGGGGGCAAGTTAGTAGCTAAATATGAAGCATAATTTTTGCGGCTGAGTCGGTATGCTCGGAGGATTGTTGCTACTGACTACGAGCGTTGTGTGAGATTTGAGGATGGGCTGCGAGATGAGCTGCGGGTGTTGATCGCTCCTCAGCGAGAAAGAGACTTTGCTACTTTAGTAGAAAAAGCTCGGATAGCCGAGGAGGTTAAGCGAACGGAAAGGCAGAATAGAGATAGGGATAGGGGCAGGAATAAGAGGAGTTTTGGACCGTCAGCATCATCGGGGGGTTTTCAGAAAAAGCCTAGGGTTGAGGGTCCTGTTCGCGTTTCTGCGCCATCTACTGGAGGTCAGTTTCGTCCGTGTGTTCAATGTGGGAGGTCTCATGTAGGAGAGTGCTGGGGAAGGAATAAAGAGTGTTACAGGTGTGGGTCCAAAGATCACTTGATTAAGAACTGTCCTTAGGACATGGCTAGGACTCAGACAGTAGGTCATGGGTATGTGCAGCATGGAAGGGGTGGTCAACAGATGTCGAGGGGTCGTGGTCCGAACCAAGGAGGGAATGGTTCTGGCCGAGGCCGTGGAGCACCGTGCAGAGGTCTTTGGGAGCTCGAGAGGCAAGACGCACTGGGTTGGTCTATGCGACGGACGTCGTGAGGAGGGGGATGCGCTAGATGTTATCACGGGTACGTTTCTCATTTTTGGGTTACCCTTTATTGCTTTAATTGATGTTGGATCAACTCACTCCTATATTGCTAGTATGGTGTCTGGAACTTTGGATGTGAAATCTGAAATTGCCACTAGGAAGATGTCAGTACTTAGTCCTTTAGGGCAATCAGTAGTGGTAGATAAACTCTTTAGAGATGTGCCTTTAGAAGTTCAGGGGGCAGTGTTTCCGGCTGACTTGATGGAGCTGCCGTTCGGGGAATTTGATCTGACCCTAGGTATGGACTGGTTAGGAAGGTATCGTGCAAATTTAGACTGTGCTGCTAAGCTCATGACGTTAAAGACTCCCGAGGACAATGAGGTGTTGGTGATAGGTGAGAGGAGAGACTACCTGTCTAATGTAGTGTCTGCTCTTAAGGCGGAAAAGATGGTGAAGAAGGGGTGCTTGGCTTTCTTAATGTTTGTTAGTTCTTTGGATGCAAAGGAAGCATCTGTGAGGGAGGTTAGAACGGTAAAAGAATTTGTGGATGTTTTTCCGGAAGAGCTTCTAGGGTTGCCTCCGGATCTTGAGGTGGAGTTTGGAATCGACCTGCTGCCGGGTACAGCACCGGTGTCCATCGCTCCTTATAGAATGGCACCAAAGGAGTTGGTTGAACTTAAAGCCCAAATTCAGGAGTTGTTAGATCGCGGTTTTATTCGACCCTGTGTGTCTCCATGGGGAGCACCGGTGTTGTTCGTGAAGAAGAAGGATGGATCTATGCGTATGTGCATAGATTACTGCCAATTGAATAAACTGACGATCAAAAACAAGTACCCACTGCCGAGGATAGATGACTTGTCTGATCATCTTAAAGGGGCTGCGGTGTTTTCGAAGATAGACTTGAGATCGGGGTATCACCAGCTTAAGGTGAAGGAAGCTGATATCCATAAGACGGCATTCCGAACTCGATACGGACATTATGAATTCCTAGTAATGCCGTTCGGGTTGACAAACGCTCCAGCTGCATTTATGGATATGATGAACCGGGTTTTCCAACCCTACTTGGACCAGTTCGTCGTGGTGTTCATAGACGACTTCCTGGTATATTCCAAGTCTGAGAAGGAGCATGACGCGCATCTTCAGTAGTGCTGCAGATTTTGAGGGAGAAGAAGTTGTATGGCAAATTTAGCAAGTGCGAGTTTTGGTTAAGAGAAGTTGCTTTTCTGGGTCATGTGGTATCTGTAGAGGGAATAATAGTGGATCCTCGGAAGATTGAGGCAGTATTGGATTAGAAACCACCTAAGTCGGTGGCGGAGGTTCGCAATTTCTTGGGGTTAGCAGGCTATTACAGAAGATTTGTTGAAGGTTTTTCTTCGATAGCAGCACCTTTGACTAAGTTGTTGAGAAAGGAAGTACCTTTTTTGTGGACGGACAACCAGCAGGAGAGTTTCGAGAAGCTAAATAAGGTCTTAACAGAGGCTCCGGTTTTGATTCAGCCTGAAGCAGGGAAAGATTTTGTGGTGTATTGTGATGCTTCTCACACGGGGTTAGGTGGTGTGCTGATGCAGGAAGGGAAAGTGGTTGCCTATGCGTCTCGGCAGTTAAGACCACATGAAGTCAACTATCCGACGCATGATCTGGAGTTGGCCGCAGTGGTTTTCGCTTTAAAGGTATGGAGACATTATCTGTACGGAGAGAAGTCGGTGATCTACACTGACCATAAAAGTTTAAAGTATCTGCTGACTCAGAAGGGGAACTGAACTTGAGACAACGAAGGTGGGTAGAGCTATTGAAGGATTACGACTGCTCGATTGAATATCACCCGGGTAAGGCGAATGTGGTGGCGGATGCACTAAGCCGGAAAGTAGTATCGGATTTGAGAGCGATGTTTGCTCATCTTAGCTTATATGACGACGGGAGTTTGTTAGCGGAGCTGCGGGTGAAGCCGACATGGTTAAGTCAAATAAAAGAGAAACAGTTGGTGGATAAAGTTCTGAGTGCTAGACTTTTGCAAGTTCAGAATGGGGGATTAGAGGACTACAGTGTGAGCAGCGACGGAGTTTTGTGTTTTCGTGGAAGGGTCTGTATGCCAAAAGATGTGGAGTTGAGGCCTAGGATTCTTTGAGAATCAAATAGTAGCCTTTACGCTATGCATCATGGGGGGAGTAAGTTGTATAGGGATCTGCGAGATCAGTTTTGGTGGCCCGGATTGAAGCAGGAAGTTACGGAATTTGTGGGAAAGTGCTTGACGTGTCAGCAGGTCAAAGCTGAACACCAAGTGCCTTCAGGGTTGCTACAACCGGTGAAGATTCTGCAGTGGAAGTGGGAGAGAATCACAATGGATTTCGTTAGTGGGCTTCCTCTTACGCCTACTGAGAAAGACGTGGTATGGGTGATTGTGGATCGGTTGACAAAATCTGCTCATTTCATACCTGTCCGTGTCGACTATTCTCTTTAAAGATTGGCTAAGTTGTATGTTGCGGAAATTGTGAGGCTACACGGGGTGTCGATATCGATCATATCAGATAGGGACCCTAGATTTACGTCGCGGTTCTGGAGGGCATTGCATCAGGCATTAGGCACCAGGTTAGACTTTAGTACGGCATTTCATCCGCAGACAGATGGCCAGTCTGAAAGGGTAATTCAGGTGTTGGAGGATATGTTGAGGGGATGTGTTATCGACTTGTGGGTAGTTGGGAAGAATTCTTGCCTTTAGTCGAGTTTTGCGTACAACAACGATTACCAAGCTAGTATTCGGATGGCATCGTATGAAGCAATTTGTATGGGCGAAAGTGTCGGACTCCTACTTGTTGGACAAAACTGGGTGAACGTCATGTTTTGGCTCCAGAGATAGTGGCAGAATCAGAAGAGAAGGTTAAGGTAATTCGAGCACGGTTGAAGGAGGCATCTGACAGATAGAAGTCGTATGCGGATCTTAAGCGGAAAGAGATAGAATTTACAGTGGGTGATCGAGTGTTTCTGAAAGTTTCACCATGGAAGAAGGTGATGAGATTTGGACGTAAGGGTAAGCTGAGTCCCAGGTTTATAGGGCCTTATCGAGTTTTGAAGCGAGTTGGACCAGTGGCGTATCAGTTAGAGTTGCCTTCAGAATTGAAACAGATGCATTATGTGTTCCACATTTCGATGCTACGTCGTTACCGATCGGATCCGTCTCATGTGGTGCCAGTGGAGGAAGTTGAGTTAGGGCTAGACTTGTCCTATGAGGACGAGCCAATTCAGATTTTGGAGTGAGATGTGAAGGTGTTACGGAAGAAATCAGTTCCTTTAGTCAAGGTGTTGTGGCGGAACCATGGTTCGGAGGAAGCTTCATGGGAGCCGGAGGAGACGATGCGTCAGCAATACCCTCATCTATTTTGACAAGGTAATTTCGAGGCCGAAATTATTTTTAAGAGGGTAGAACTGTAACATTCGGGATTTGGGGGCCTTGTATTTTAATTCCTATCTATGTGTTGGTATGCTTTGTGTGCTGTTTGAATGTGTTTGGGGGCTTCGGGAAACCTTGGGGTTAGGTAGGAGCCTTAGTGAAATTTCAGGTTTAAGCTGATAAGGGGGGAGCTAGGGGAGCTAGGCCTTAAAGGATGTAATGTGGTGTTCCTTGACACAACAAGTGGAGTGGTGGAGTGGCAAGGTGACGCCTAGGAGAAAAGGAGGTTGGCGTTTCAAGGGGGAAGATCAAGGGGGTGAGGTTCGAGCAGCATGGACAGCATTTTGGGGATTTGTTTTTGCGTCAGAAGGGGAGGTGTTGGAGATCGGCTAGGACACTTCAAGGATGAAGTGTGGATTGAGGCAACAACTCAAATATGCGGCTAGGAGGGGAGATAGAAGTTTGAATCATTCAAACTTGTTTGAATGAGTGGAGTAGAGGAAATTTAGGAGAGAAAAGAAGGGATGAGGAGAGTGGTGTGAGAGTTGGCCGAATATGGGGTGTTGGGGGATGGCATTTTCAGTTTTGTGGGGGGGGTGTGCCGAAAGTGTGAGATTAGTAACTTGAGTGTATGCATTTTGGGGCAGTTTCTCTTCCTTAGTTTCTTAGCCGAAAGTGTTAATCTAAAGCCTTTCATTGTCTTCTTTTTCTTCAGTCAAAAGCCGAAAGTTGGGGTGGTCATTTTGGTGCATTTTATTCATCTTCTTTATCTCTATTTCCTTCTCTTGGTCGAACCATATGTCCTTTTTATTCTCTTTTTCTTTCTCTTTTTAATATATCTTAGACTCTCACTCTCTAAAAGCCGAATTCACCCTTCATCATAGCCGAAACCCCATAAACCTCAACCCTCTCTTCAAATTTTCTTTCCATCGATTTCTTTATCTTCAAAAGCCGAATAACTCCTTTTTCCTTGTGTTTTGGTAATCGAACCTTCTAAGCCATCTCTATTCACTCTTTTTCTTTCGTGGTTGGTATTTTCCAAAGCTGAATCTCCTTGATGATGGTGATCATCTTCGTTTGATAATCTCTAAGGGAAGTGCCGTCGTTTATTTTCTGTCAAGTCTCTCAATCGATTGCTAGTAATCGTGGTAAGGGTTCTCTTTTATTTGATCTTTCTTCCTTCTCTTTGGTTTGCCGAAATCTAGAAGCCTAACTCTGTATTTATGTGTGTGGCGGAATCTATGAAGGTTGGTTTCGAGGTCTTGGTGTAGGCCAACGTTAAGGGAGTAAGGGATCTTTCGGGATTTGGTCAATCAAGGTAAGAAGGGTGTACTTTTTGGTTCGGCCAAAGGCAGTTAGTTTGGGCAATAAATGTTGGGCCGAATCTAACATGACTTGTGTAGGGATTGCGACAACCTTCAAGATCAAGTGAGAGCCTTCGAGATTTGGGTCGACTTTGGTAAGAGTGTTCTTTCAATTTTAGTATTCAATTGGTTTCGCTATTCTTTCCTATTCAACGATTTAACCTGGGTCTTCTGACCAAGACTTTCTTTCATGGATGCGAGTATCAGCCAAGGAGAGAAAGGGGTTGGACACGTAGTCCCTACCCCTAAATTCAAGAAGCGGTCGATTTCAGCGGTTCGGGATTGGCCACCGAGGTGTGGGCCAGCGTTGGAGCAGGATCGGAGGCAAATAGCGGTAGTGTCGTTTAGTGACAGTGTCGACATAGAGGGCGTGGTGTTACGAGTTATCAGGTGTTTAATTAACACACTGTTTACTTACTTGCTTTAATTAAATTACGTATTATGAGTGGTAGCCGAAATAGTGGCTGTGGTGATGCTATTACCTAATTTGGGTGACCCGGTAACCAGGTTAGTATACTACCTATGTTGTAGTTGTGGTTAAATATTACGGATACATGTAAGCAGGTCATATGTGCCTATCTGGTATGTTCATACATTATCTTCCCATATCATTATAATATGCTGCATGTGCATGGGGTTCGGGATATATTGAATAAGGGGAAATGTGTACATTTATGTACTTGGATTGATGATGGCCTCGAGCCTCATTGTGGATTGATGACGACCTAGAGTCTCATCGTGGATATTTGTGATGTAATCACGTGGATCAGTGGCTAGACCACTAAGTGGACTTTGAGCAGTGTTCTGCCAAAGAGGTGTGTAGCGAATGGAGGGTCGATTTAGTAATCCCCCGGTGTGTGGTGGTTGGATGTACGGGTGGTGTGTAGCGGATGGATACTAGGCTGGGTTGGGTTAGCATAATGCACTATAACCTGTGGTATATCGATTTGATGTGGGTAGGGGCTAAGCCCATTTGTGGACACATGTGGATTAATTGCACACTGAGTCAAAATGACTCACCCTGTTTTTCAAACAATGCAGGTGATACATGATGTCTTGGACCGGGTTTGGAGTGGATTCGAGATGGCCATGCAGATGCGATTTTACTTACTTAAATACATATTCTTTAATTTCGGTTACATCGGGATAATTTTTATTGTAATAAGGCCATTTTAAGTAGTTGGGATTTTCATTATGTTTTATGTTAGATCGACTATCGATTAATAATTGCAAATGATTTCGAAATCAAATTTTTACAACTTAAAAACTTAAGTTAAGATTTTCAAATCTGGACACTCGTAACAACCCAACTTTCCTAAAGTTTCAAGCGTATACGATTTTCAACTTCACACGAACTTTAAAGTTTTACTCTCCGGCAAATTACTATTTTCAAACGACAAACCCCTTATTAGCTGAATAATTATTTTAAGATTTAGCACTTATTTTCACACTCAAGACAGAACTCTTTTCAAACATTTTCCCGATAACATTTCGAATTCGGCCGTGGTGTTTTGGGCCGGGTTTGGGGGGTTACACCCTAACTCTCTTCTCATCTCCAATTTCTTGCAAGAGCCGAATACCTCTTGCCCATACTTTCTTTCTCCAAAGCCGAAACTCCTAGCTATTCTCTCTTGCATTTTCTCTCAATCTCCCTAGGAGCCAAAATTTGTTTCTCATCGTTTCCCTTCTCTATTTGTTTATTCTCAAAATCGAAACCTCAAACTCCCATTCCCTATTCAATTTTTCCCTAAAAGCTGAAACTCCTAAGCCTTCATTTGAAGATCTTTATTGCTATTTTTGGCTTTCCTATCTGATTCTCTTCTACCTTAGCCTTTGCCGAATCTTCTCTAGGGTGGTGTGGTGCCGATTCTTCCTAGGTGTTGATCGAATCTGTTGAGTTAAGGTAAGGGGCGATTTCTCTTATTTTGTTATCTCTCTTTCAGGTTTTCATGCCAAAGCCGAATGGCTACTCGGCCTAATGGTTAGATGCTTGGTCAAATATAGGTGGAAGTGGTGTCGCATTCTTTTGGAGATCTCTGGGATTCGTTTGGCTTCTGAATCAAGCCTAAAGCCTCGATTTAGGTAAGGGTTTTAGCTTTGAGTGTTAATTTCTTTTGATTTGATTTCACTGCTTTAATCCGGTCTAGTGACCAAGGTTTGTTCATGGACTCAAATGTCAGCCAAGCGATAGGAGGGGTTGGACCTGTAAACCCAGCCCCTAAGTTTAAGAAGCGAGCAGTGTCAGCAGTTCGGGATTGGCCACTAGGTTGTGGGTCGACTTCTGAGCAGAGTAGTAGGCAGATAGCGGTAGTGCCTATCAACGAGAGTGTCGATGTAGAAAGTATTGTGTTCCGCGTTATCAGGTGTGTAACTCTTACACACTTTATATGTTAAATATGTTATTATCTGTGTATTGCCAAAAGTCGAAGTGATGGTAGGGATCACTATGTTACCCTTGTGGGTAAAAGCGAGGACTCCGGGTAAGTCTATTATGGTTGCTAACGTTAATTGCATATATTGAAACCTGAATGTTCCATGTTATTTAAATTGTTAAGTATGATCATACCATATTGTAATGCGTGTACATGCAATTGGGGCATGATGAGAAGAGGGAGAAAATATGATCTTTCAGACTGTCACCAGTGGTTAGGTACCACAAGTGGGTTGGCCCCACATATTATCATTTTGTGACTAAGTCTCAGTGGTTTGGAACCACCAGTGGTTAGGTACCACATATATTTATTTCTGTGACTCGTCCCAGTGGTTTGGTACCACAGTGGGTTGGCCCCACATATTGATATAAGGGATTGTCACCAGTGGTTAGGTACCACGAGTGGGTTGGCCCCACATATGATTACTTGTGACTTTTGTCACCAGTGGTTTGGAACCACCAGTGGTTAGGTACCACCAGTGGCTAGGTGTCACAAATGTTGGGTTGACACATGAGATACGGATGGATATCTAGGTTGGTTGGGTTGCATGACATACATATTTTGCATATGAATCTGTGTGAGAGCCTAAAATCTATTGGATGGGGATTTACACACTGAGTCTCAGCGACTCACCCCTTCCGTTATTTTTTTTTGCAGGTAATCCTTAGATCGCAGATATGGAGCCGAGGTGGACTCGAGGTGGCCATGCACGATATTTCGATTTTTATTTTAAATAGTTATTTCGGATTTATTTTACTTTAAGTTAGATTTTTGTAATGTACTAAGGCCATCTAAATTTTAACTTGGATTTATTTATTTTGTTAATTTTCTTTAATTTTGTTTTGATCGTTAAAGCATGCCTAATAAATTATGAAATGGATGTTTTCAAAACTTAAATAATTTTGGGATTTTCAAGATTTTACAATCGGGTAATTAGCAATCGAGTATTAATAACAAAGCAACTCAACTTTTCAAACTAAGTCTCAAAATGGTTCAACTGGTCGCTCAATACAAACTCTGTTTTTATAAATTCAAAGGTTTTCTTTCTAATTCAAGACGATAACTCGATTTTCAAAAATGTTTTCTTCCCTGTGACATGCCCAATTCGGTCGTAGCATTTTGACCGGGTTTGGGGTGTTACATACCGTTTTACCCCTAAATGACAAAATGACTGTTATACCCTTAGTGGTAGTTTAAATGATGTTTATGTGATATTTTTATAACTGTATATGATTGTGATACACCGCATACATGACATATTGCATTGGGTTGGGTTTTTCTGATTTGGAGGAAGTACAGTTATAGTGGCATTGCCACGTATTCTGATTCTAGTGGCTTAGCCACGTATACCGTTGTTAGCAGCTAGGCTGCACCATTGGAGAGTTTGGTTGGGTGGATCGACATGGTCCCCACATGGAGAGATTGGTTGGTACGGGTGGAGAGTTTGGTGGTTAAGGGTTGGGTTACATGTCCATTGCATTGTTATGATATAGGGCTTAGGCCCAGATTGTTACCGAATAGGGCTTAGGCCCGTACTGGTGCTGTATGGGCTTGGGCCATGACCATGACCGTAATAGGGGATTACACACTGAGTTCTCGTAACTCACCCTGTCTTTTAACTGTGCAGGTAATCCCCAGCCTTAGAAGATTTGGAGCTACGAGGGACTCGGAGGTGGTCACACGTCAGATATGCTTTAAAGTTAAACTTAGAAATTTTTAGTTTAATTTATTGGGTTAAAAATTTTGTAATAAGGCCATTGGAATTTTCTTTTAACTTTTATTTGGTATTTATTTTAATTACAAACTGCTAGTCTATTAAACACGAGTTTTAAAACAATAACTACTATTTTCTAAATATCACATTTCTGCAACTGTTTATATTAGACTTCCGCAACAAAAAAGGGTTTACAAATAATAATATTTTTGCAAGCGAATGACTTTAAGCAGATCTTGTTTTGTTAATAAGCAACGAAAGTCAGGATTTTTAAACGGTAGAAGGTTTTAAATTGAAGAAGGGTTTTCAATGAAAACATGGTTTTCGAAAAACACCTCAATGTGACACGCCAGATTCAGGCCTAACTTCTAGGCCGGGTTTAGGGTGTTACAAATGACCTGTACTAAAACTCACATCTAAATACCAACCTTTTCAAGCATTCAAATTAAGCAAACTCTATCATTCAACATGCATACATGTTTATAATCTTACCTTGGTTTAGTCCATATGTAGACATAATTTGATCAACTACTTAACATATATGTAGCTACCATAGTATGACATTACAAGTATATCAAAACAAACCTTTACTAGCCACTCCAATGGCTAGATTACAAGCATCATTTTCAAGCCACTAATGGCCAAGTTATCCGATACATGCCATCATACCAAAATTATTTTACTATATATACCCAAAATAAGGTAGTGGATAGTGTGATGATGCTCCAACTGATCTCCAACCTTTGTGAGCTTCCAAGCACTAAAAAAATAGGGAAAATAAAATCTAGTAAGCATTACATGGTTTATAACGCCCCTCACCCGTATTCAACGCCAGAATAGGGTTATGGAGCATTACCAAACTTATAACGCATTTAAACATATATTTCACATACAATTAGTCAATTCATATACAATTCATTCACAACCAATCATTTTGTCCCTAATACGAACCTACGAGGCCCTAAACATGCATTTGGAGTGGTTCAGGACTAAACCGTTAACTTTGGAAACTTTTTGAACATTTAGAAAATTTTCTCAAAAACAGGGGACACATGCTTGTCTGGCCCGACCGTGTGTCTCACACGGCCATAGACATGCCCGTGTCACAGGTCGTGTGGACATTCGAAATGAGAGCACATGGCCATGTCTTAACCCGTGTCCGACCCTGAGTAACTCTCTGATTTGGGTCACACAGCCAACACACACGCCCATGTGGCTAGCCTGTGTGCCCTAAAAATGGCCATCCACGCCCGTGTGCCATGCCGTGTACTAGGCCGTGCCAAACTTGTATGGTATACTGACTTATGCCACACGGCCAAGTCACATGCCCGTGTGTGAGGCCGTGTGGAGCATACTGACTTGTTTTCTATTTCAACACCAAGGGACACACGGCAGTGTACATGATCGTGTATCACACACAGTTGAGACACACACCCATGTCTCTGCCGTGTGGACAAAGATAGGCTATTTACCAAGCCAATTTGCCACCTAAACTTGTGCACACCTACACCAAACTCAAATGGCACAAAACATAGCATATAATAGGCATTCAATCAACCTCACTCTAGCATATTTCATACCATTTCCAACACCAACCAATACAAAACATAAATACCATAATATGCCATCCAAATTCATACCAAACTTTACTTTCATAATACATAAACAATGACCAATCTAAAATATGAATTAATGCCTAGATTCACTTGCATTCCAATATTCATAACTCAACCTTTTGACAACAACAATATCTACTATCAATAAACATCACAAAGCCAACCTTAATCACATGGCATAAACCATAAACACACACATATATATATACACAACCAAACCAACCAAATTAAGCCAACTTCCATTGCTATATACAAACCAAAACATTTAACATTTACAATCCAATTTAAATGGCAAAACTCATTACCAAAATACATATCAAAATGACCATAATCCTATACATGCCATATAACCAAAACATAAACTAAAAAATACCAAATTGATAGTTGGATAATGTGATGAAGTCTCCGACGATCCCCTAACCTGAGCTAGCTTTGTAATCACTATAAAACACAGAAAAATGAACAGAGTAAGCTTTAAAGCTTAGTAAGCTCGTATGCAATAAACTCAATATAACCATAAATACACAATTCAAAAAATTAAATATCTCATCATGTACTCATATTAACTAACAAACCTTTCACTTATTCAATCATAAGATTATATGTGATCTTCACAAATCACTACGATCTAAAGCTTATACGGTTCATGTACATACCTGTACTATCTCGTACCAATCTCATACTCATCCACGTCTTTCATTTACCCGTTGAACCATTTGAAATACTATCGGATACTTGGGAAACTCGCACCGAAGTGCCACATACATAGCCAATGCTATCTCAATCTCATATCACATATATGCTCAGTCTCGAGCTATCAACGGGCCTACTCACACAAGCTGTGGGTCAAGACCTAGCTACACGGTGAAACACCCCAAACCCGGCCCACAAGCCCCGACCGGATCTGGCATGTTCCTCGAGTAAAACATTTCAAATCTTGTTTGTCAATTTGGAAAATGTGGTCATTTTGAAGAGGAATCGTTAGGTGTCAAAATATTTAAAATTGTTTCCAAGATAAGTTATTTAACCCTCGATTTAATAATAATCGTATCATAATAAAAATTTGAAACATAAAACAGTTTAATAATAATGGCCTTATTACATCAATAGCAAACCCGAAATAAATCCAAACTTAAAAATAAAGTCTGAAAATAAAATAACTGTAAGCTGAGCATGGCCACCACTAATCTCCCATGACCGGTCCATCTACCGAGTGTCACTGAAAAGATATCCCACAGCGGGGTGAGTCAAATAGACTCGGTATGTAAACCAACACAGTCTCAACGATTTAGGCACTGTCGGATCATACATATTCATATAGCAATTACATATAATGATGCAATCCCGAACCCAACCTAGTTAACCATCCGCTACACATCACCCGTACCTGCCATCACACCGTGGGGATTACTAAATCGACCCTCCATCTGCTACACATCATCGAAGCGATCATTGCGCGGCGACTTGACACATCGCCCTTATAAATTTTGTGGCATAGCCACCAGATAACAATTTGTGACATAAGTCACCACATTCAGATTATGTGACATGAGTCACCAAATATTGTGGTAAAAACCACCAGATCACTTCCCCTTTCACAATCACCCATATGCCCCATGTCATACAAGTCATGCGAATATCATGCCTTAAGCCTTATTTCATATTCATAACCAATTCTCATCTATGCCACATTCAAGGTCCATAATACTATTAACAGAGTTTTGGAGAATAACATACCTGAATATGCCGTACCATTGAATGGAACCTTTAGCCATATCCTTCACATTCTTATTAACACATGTATTAAATTAATACCGTAAATCTATTAAGAATTTGTGTGGGGTTACACACCTGGCACTTAACGTGTCTACTGAAATCCCGGAAAACCTGATCTAATGCTTTAGATCCTTAGTTCCTACATTCGACCAACACTAAGTATTTTAGCAAAAGCCTATTCGGCTATATAATTAAATCCCGAAGGATTAGCACAACCAAAATCCTTACCTTGCGGCCGATTTAGTTACCACTCAAATCCCGAAATTGCTATCTGCTAATGGAGATGTCGAAATCTCTGCATAACCTTTGTTAAAATCGGTTCCAACCCAAAACTCATGAAAGTGGCCTATGGCCGAATACCACCTTGGCTTACCTTGTGAATCTTAAGTCCCGAAATTGCTACTTGGTTGTGGTATCTGTCGAAATACCTATAGACTCATGTTAGATCCAATTTTCAATCACTTAATAAACTTAATAAATGGCCTTCAGCCTAAGATCATACTTTTCTTACCTTAGATATTGAAATCCCGAAGATCTCCTCCTTATAGTCGACTATAGACAAATCCCGAAACCTCCTTTATAGTTTCGGCCAAAGAACATAAATGGTATTAGAGTCTTGATTTCGGCTTAAAGGAAAGAAATAAAACGACGACAATTGAATCCTTACCCTTAATGCTGTGGTCGACGGCACCTTTGCTTACACTCTAGGTGTTATTCGGCTATGGCTAGATGTTGATCAAATGGGTTTCGGCTTTTGGAGTTTGCTGAACAATCGTCTAGGGCAAATGAGGATTCAGCTTTAACAAAAATGAAGAGGAAGAGTATGAGACTTTAGGGGTTGCGGCAATGAAGAAAGAGGGAGAAGAAGATTTCGGCCTTAACAACTGAGAGAAAAAGAGATGAAGGGAGGTTCGGCAATGGTGGTGTTTTGACTTAAGAAATTTCGGCACACCCCTAAAAGAAAAGAAGAGAACCAAAAATACAACTATCCCCTAAAGAAATTTCGGCTATCCCTCCTATACACACCTAGCCGAATTTGTCACCCTAGACTCCCTTGGCCGGCCAACTCTTCTTCCCCTTATCAAATCCCAAATTTTCCTCCTTATTTTTCTCTTTAACCCCCATTCAAAATAATTGAAATAATCCAACATTTATCCTCCCATCTCAGCCGAATTTTAAAAGAAATTAACGACATCTAAAGCTCATCTCCTTGGTGTCCCATTGCCGTCCACCTCTGTCTCTCCTTGCTGCAAAAATAAACACTCCCATTTGCTTCCCTTGCAGCTCGAACCTAGCCCTTGCACCTTGCATATGGCGTCACTTACCAGGGCTTTAAGTGGCGCCTCCTTGCCACTTTAACAAGCTAATTTTTGTGTCCTATTTCCCCTACTAATTTTCTTAAGGCCTATCAAGCTTAGCTCCTCTTTAAAATGTAAAATTCAATATTTTTCTAAGGCATTCACCTACACTCTTAAGGTTCTAAAAATTCATAAAACATATTTACAACACACACAGGCATGCTACTTCACATAATTAAGCAATAATGCACAAGCCCAAAATCCCGGATATTACACACGGTGCTGCTCACACAAGCTGTCAAGTAACCGCAACACATACCGGTATACTCTGCCACTGGTAGGGCGTACAGGACCAGCACCCGGATCATATAATCACAATAATCCCCTAATGACATGTCACCAGTATCCTATCTATTCCTAAGGTTCAACCGGGATTTCTAATGTCAAATCATCGTCAAATCATTGTCGAACATGTTCGTAGTCTCGTATTCACAGTTTATGCAATATCAAAGCATTTAAAATATATTTAAAATGAAGCTTATTACATACGAACTTAGCTCGGATGTAAAAATTGCGAAACGAGTCAACTATTCTGAAACCTTGTTCTTTCCCCTATCTAAGTCCGTATTTCTCTTTTCTTAATCTATACGGTATCAAATTTAACCTATTTAATCATCACTGTATTAAATTTAATCCAAAATTCACATTAAGGCACTTTTACACATTTGCCCCTAATGTTTCACATCTTTTAAAATTTAGTCCTTATTTCATAAAAACACAAATTCATGAAATTCAACCACAACCCATGCTAGCTGAATCACAATTAGGTCCCTAGAAACCCATATTTTCCATTTATTTCACAATTTAACCACAAAGTTTCCACATTTCACAATTTAATCCCGAATTTGCATTTTCACTAAAAATCACTTAACAAAACTTGTATAACTATCATCAAACATTCATAATCTATCGTTAAACATCAAATTACTCATGTATTCATCAATGGAAACATCTAAAATCTTTAACAGTTTTGCAAAATAATCCCTGGGCTAGCTAGACTAAGTTGCAACGATCTCAAAAACATAGAAATCATTAAAAACGGGACAAGAACTGAACTTACATGCAAGGAAAGAGATGGCAGAATGCTTGAGATAAGAACAATGGTGTTTTTCTTAGGTTAATTTCGGCTAGAAGATGAAGAAAGATGATAACCATTTGTTTTTCTATTATTTTTCTAACATATATTTACAAATTTACTATATTAACCTTAATAATAAACCATTAATTCACCTAATTAATGGCCATACTTGTCCACTCATAAAAAAAATGGGTTAATCAAAACATAAGGACCTTTAATTAAAGATTCTATAGCTATTTGACACCTTTAGCTAATAGAACAGCACTTTTGCACTTTACGCGATTTAGTCCTTTTTATCAAATTGACTAATCAAACGATAAAATTTATTAACAAAATTTTCACACAAACATATTATCATGCTGTAAATATTAAAATAATAATAAAATAAGTATTTTGACCTCAGATTTGTGGTCTCAAAACCACTTTTTTGATTTGACTAAAAATGAGCTATTACAACTCTCCCCCTTAGGGATTTTCATCCCCGAAAATCTTACCAGAAAAGTGGTTAGGGTACTGTTTTTTCATAGCTTCCTCGGGTTCCCACGTAGCCTCTTCGACACCGTGTCATTGCCAAAGTACTTTCACAAGAGCTATGCTTTTATTTCTTAACTATTTAACCTCTCAAGCTAAAATTTTAATCGGTTCTTCGTTGTACGTCATGTCGGGTTGAATTTCAATCTCTGCTGGAGAAATTACATGTGAAGGATCTGATCTATATCGATGCAACATCGACACATGAAACACATTATGGATTTTCTCTAACTCAGTCTGTAAAGCTAGTTGATATGCCACTTGTCGTATTCTTTCGATGATCTCATACGGCCCGATAAAATGCGGACTCAATTTACCTTTGCGACCAAATCTAAGGATTTTCTTCCACGGAGATACTTTCAACAATACTTTATCACTGATCTGAAATTCAATGTCTTTACGTTTCAAATCCGCGTACGATTTTTGTCGATCTAAAGCTGCTATTAGACTGTCGCGAATTACTTTCACTTTTTCTTCAGTCTCTCGGATTAAATCAACCCCGTGAATCTTTTTCTCACTCAGCTTAGTCCAGTACAATGGAGTTCGACATTTGCGACCATACAAGGCTTCATACGGTGCCATCTTTATACTCGATTGAAAGCTGTTGTTATAAATCATATTGCATATAAACATAATATTCAATTTAACATATTTACATGCTCGATTAAGTTACACAAACTTACCTTGACACTTGTTCGCGTTTAAAATCTACTAATCCGAAACTTTTTCTTTTCCTCGGTCTAACCTCGAATTTGTGTTGTCCGAAACTATATAAATGAATTTATTTATACAATTATCACATTTCATTTTCAAGTGGGCTCAATTTACATCCTAGGCAAAATTACCATTTCGCCCCTAACTTTTCAATAAATTCCATTTTCGTCCCTAGGCTCGGAAAATGAAATTTATGCAATTTACTCCCTATTCAAAGCCTAACCTAAAATTTCACTATGAAATTTAAAGCACATACATTCTATAAAATTCAATTTTTTTTCATCAAATTTCACAGCTTTACATTTTAGTCCCTAAATAATGTTTTCATCAAAATTCACTTTGTAAAAGTTGTTTATCTATCAACAACCTTTCATTTTCTACCATAAATTTCAAATTTTCAGCATATTCGTCTATGACATCATTTCCATACTTAGATAACTTTTCAATTGCCATAACCGTGGTCTTTACCAGAACTTAATACTCTCACTTCCTTGGAAAACTAGTACTCGTAATGTAGTACAATACTACCTGCTCTTTCAGCCCATCCTTTTTACAATGCTTCATTGGGCACGTGATGCCCAACCTACTATCTTCTTATCAGGTTTTATGCAAAGGTTTCCACCTTTGGTGGATCCATAAAATCGTTTTTGAGTTTCATAGTCCCGACGGACTTCTAACTTCCACACTTCTCTAGCGAACTCATTTTGCTACGCCTCTCATACACCTTCTTATCTAAGAAGTCTCTTTCTCTTCTCACCTTAGCTGGGTTGAGACATCACCTTGACCTCACTTTTCATCGACTTTGACAAATTTCCTCTCATTATCTTGATGATCTATGTCCTTCATACACACTTTCATTCATTCTTGTGACTTGTCGTACCAGTCACACTGCAAGTTCTACTTTGATCCCTTGGCATCCCTCCTAAGCTGCAAACTTCCAATTGTGACCCCATGTTTTATGTCTTGGTAAACTTTCCAAGTTCACTGTCCTAATGGGTAACCTCGTGATTACTGTCCTGATGGACTACCCTATGATTACTGTCCCAACGGACTATATTTTTTTCTATAGCCAAGCTATGGTCTTACACATTAGACCTCTTTTAAGGTGTCACCCCGTAAGACTTTACTGTAATCATCGTGTCGCCCCAAAGGGCCTGCTAACTTTCGTCACGGTGATACTCTATGGAACCTAATTATTGTCAACATAGTGTAACCCTTGATAACCAGTCAATATAGTATCTTTTCCTATTTTACCTTGATGCTCAAACACGGAAGTGTCCCTCCCCGCATGGCCTGGAGCTTCACACATCACGGTTTGCTCCCAGCAATTGCGAATGGAGGAATATTAATGAAATTCCTTTTTTCCCTATCAATCTGCTTATTCTTGCATTTCACATTTCCTAACCTTGATGCTCAAACACCGCAGTGTCCTTTAGTAAGGCCTGGAGCTTTACACATCACAGTTCACACATAGCATCACTGTATGGCAGTATCTAATAGAATTACCCCTTTCCCATCCTAAATTCATCTATCTCATCAACATTTTTCCCTCCACAACACATATATATTACTCAAACATTTCACAAGATTTATTATTATACATACATTACACCAGTTAAACAAACACATATTATCCACCATTAAACAATCAGCATACAATTGGTAAGTTCAAATACATGGCCTTAGGCAATTTCTGTACATAAACAACGTGAAACATGCAAGTTATAAGACGTTATCAATCATCCAAAAGGCATGATACAAAGACTCACCTCACTTCATTGACCTTGATAGCTTAGCTAGTCCAAACGCCAGATCCTCCTTTGTCCTGACAGCTAAGCACAACAACCATTTATCGGTTAATCTAACAGTGTTCAGTCCTTAAAAACCCATAATCTTAAATTATACAGAAGCTTTGAGAGTCTCACTTCACTTCTTTCTTCAATCCATAAGTATAGAGAGGAAAGGAAGCTTACCAGTTTTTAAATTTCTCTACTATCAGACTTCAATTCTTTCATCTGTTGCGACATGTAGAGCTCCCTTCAGCTACATCCTCTTCTTCTTGAGTACGTTTGAAGAAGATGATATGAAGATAATAAGATTTGTAAACATAATTGAGAAAATTCTATTTTTTGACACATATATATACTCCTAAGGCACGGTCTTATCGACCATCTAAACCCTCCATCATTAATCATTTTGTCTCCCACTATGGAACCAGTCAATTCCATCCTAATCGAAACGGAATTGAGATCCAACCAAATCAAAATTTGGCCACTAAAATTTCTAAATTCCCCGGTACATTCTGAAAATTTCCTAATTCTTTCAATTTATTCCCAATATTTTCTTAGATTTTGGGTCAATAGAGATACCTGGGTGTTACACTATGCATTTATTTCTAAGTCCTTTTACTTTTCGAGCAAAAATCTTAACCGAATATTCATCGTATGTCAAATCACACTATAACTCAATTTTATCTAGGGTTAACACATGTGAGGGATTGTATCTATACTTTCGTAGCATCGATATATGAAACACATTGTGAATCTTATGCAGTTTTGAAGGCAAAGCTAGTTGATAAGCTACAGATCCAATTCTATTGAGAATCTCATAAGACCCAATAAACCTTAGATTGAGTTTTCTTTTCCTATTGAAATGCAAAACCGTTTTCCACGGTGAAACATTCAAAAAACTTTATCGCCAATCTCAAATTCAATGTCTTTTCTTTTCAAGTCAGCATAGAATTTTTTTTTGGTTGGAAGCAACTTTTAAGTAGTCTCGAATAATCTAATCTTTTTCTTCTATCTTACGCATTAAATTTGTTCATGCTAACTTTCTTTCACTTAACTCTGACTAACATAGGGGAGTTCGACAAATTACGACCATATAAATCATCGTAAGGTGCCATTTTGATGCTCGCTTGATAACTTTTGTTGTAAGAAAACTTAACTAACAATAAGAATATTTCCCAGTCGCCTTCAAATTCAATCACACAACAACACAACATATCTTTTCGAGTATCTAAATCACTCAGTTCAACTGTCCATAGATCTGAGGACAAAACGTAGTACTAAAATTTAACTTAGTGCCTGGAGCTTCGTCTAATTTACCCCAAAATTTGGAGGTAAATCTCAGATCTCAGTCTGAAATGATAGATATAGGCACGCCATGAAATATCATAATGTTAGAAATATAAATCTCATCCAATTTCTCAACTGAATAGACAGACCTGATAAGAATGAAATCAGTTGATTTGGTCAACTTATCAACTATCACCCAAACTACATCTTTTTTTTTGCCTTTAACGGCTAACCCAATAAGAAATCCATAGTGACTCGCTCCCATTTCCATTCAAGAGTCATTGTAGGTTGTACTAAACCTAACAGGACTTGATGTTTACTTTAACCTGCAAATATGCTAAACATTTTATCATGTACTCAGAGATCTCCCTTTTCATTCCCAACCATTACATCTTATTGTTGCTCGGATGTTCGTGTAAGCGCTACTATGAGCTTTGTAGAGAATGCCTCATTTCAACTTTGAATTCTTCAATACACACAAACAGTTTCAAAAGTATAGACTCCCATTATCATCTATATTGAACTTAGTGCTCTGATTGTTTTCAACAAGTTTTCGTTTCGCTTGGAACTCAATGTCATCTTTTCTCAACTCTTAGATCTTTTGAAAAATATGGGTTTAGCTTTCAACTCGGCTAAAATAGATCCATCTCATTCAAATGACATACAAGTATTCATTTCTTTTAAATCAAGCGGGTTTTCAACTCAAAGCATTCACTACAACATTGGCTTTACCTGGATGATAGTCAATGATCAAAGCATAGTCTTTACGCAATTCGAGTCACTTGCGCTATCTCGAATTCAGTTCTTTATATAACAACAAATATTTTAGGTTTTTCTAATATATGAAAATGTGACATTTTCCCCTGTACAAGTAGTGTCTCCAAATCTTTAAAGCGAAGACCACCGCTGCAAGTTCCAGAACATGAGTAGGATAATTCTTCTCACGGGGCTTAAGTTGCTGATAAGCATAAACAAATAAGTTCCCCTCTTGCATCAATACACAACCTAAACTATTGATTGACGCATTGTTGGACACTAAAAATTCCTTTCTAGCTTCAGTTAACATTATTTTCAATTACTCAAAACTTTGCTGACACTTTTTAGACTAAACAAAACTAACATTTTTCTATAACAATTTTGTTAACGGGATGGATATCATCAAGAATCCTTTTAGGAATCACTGACAGTATCTTGCCAATAGCAAAAAACTTTGTACTTCTGTGACATTTTTTGGAGGCTTCTAGTTCACAATAGTTGAGATTTTACTAGGATTAGCTTGAATACCTTCAGCTGATATCACGTGGCCTAAAAATCTAACATCTTGTGACCATAATTCATATTTGCTTAACTTGGCATACAACTTTTTTTCTAGCAAACTCTGCAACACAGTTCATAAATGTTGATCATGATAATTTTCATTCTTCGAGTAAATCAAGTTATCATCCACAAACGCAACAATGAACCGATAAAAATACGATTGAAAGATTATGTTCATCAAGTCTATAAAAGCAGCAGCGGTATTAGTAAGCCCAAACGACATTACCGAAAACTCATAGTGTTCGTATCGAGTTTGAAAAGCTATTTTTGGCACATTCTGTTCCTTAACTCTTAGTAGATAATAACCTGATCGAAGATCAATCTTAATAAACACGGTTGTTCCCTTCAGTTGATCAAACAAATTGTCAATTCGGGGAAGTAGATACTTATTCTTTATAGTGACTTTATGCAACTTTCGATAGTCTATACACAATTTCAGGGTTCCATTTTTCATTTTCACAAGCGACACTACATACTCAGTCGAATAAATTTCCAATCTAAAAGTTCTTGCATCTTGGATTTTAATTCTTTCAATTAAGTCAGAGCCATTTTGTAAGGTGCAATAGAAACTAGTGTCGTACCAAGCATCACTTCAATGGAAAATTCAACCTACCTCTAAGGTAGTAAACTTGACAACTCTTTGTGAAATACATCTATGAATGTTGGAACTATTGGAGCTTGATCTATTTTGGATCCCAACACTCTAGTCTCTAGAATATAAGCTAAAAACACTTCACACCATTTTCTGGTAAATTCTTGACCTGACAATATTGATATTGTAACGACCCAGTTTTGGTGGGTTTAAAGTTTTAGTGCATAGTAGTAAAAAGTCTGTCTGGCGTAGTGAAATTCGCCCAAATGATTATTTGGCGTATACGTGTGGATGTTTAGTAATCGCTACAAGAGTAAGTAAGAATTCGATTTCTTGATATTTTGTTATATATTAAGGAAAAGTCTGTGTTAAGTAGTTAAGAGTATGTAACAGCCCGCCTGGCAAAGTTCTAGTACATAGTTACTATTTTATGAGATATTAATCAGGTGGAGAAATGATTTTGGAAGGAGTCTTCGCCAAGACGTAGTAAACCATGTTCTTAGAGTTACAATGCTAGTTGCATTATAAGTATAGTAGTTAGGGTCCCTTTGGTTAGGGTAATTGAATATTGTCCACATTGAATTCTTATTTATATTTGTATTTATAGTTGTAGACCATTAACGAAGATATTTGGAAAGGGTGTGACACGTGTCAAGTTTCTATGGGAACATGGGTCTTATCTATAAGTAAACATTAGTTATATGGTCTGGAGAGAGAAAGATATTTTAATTTCTTCATTCTTTTGGAAACATTGCTGTGGATTTCTTTGGAAGCCATCTAGGGTTTGCTACCCTTGAGTTGGAACTAAAAGATTAGATCTTTAGTAGAAGATTACTTTGTAATCTGGCGAGTATTTCAGTTTTGTAGGTGGAATCCTGAAGAGTAAGTTTGTTGATTTTGGTTGAATAATAAGATTAAATAAAACAAAATGGGGAGGTTTGTGCGGGATTGTTAATGTTTGAAAAAAATGATTAAATGTACGTGAATGAGTTCTGATGATGTTTCTATGTTCCTTGGGCAGTGATTGCAAGTTTGATGGTTGAATCTGTTGTACCAGCTGTTTTAGGTGAGGATCGAGTGAGTTTCTACACTAACCGTTGTATATATATATCTTGTTCGTACTAAAATATATCTATGAAGACACTATAAAAGAGATGAAGTTATGTTAAAACTGATAGTGTATTTAAGTGATTGAACTTGATCGTATGTTTTGGATATGAGACCTGGTGATTCTAAATTCATGAAAGAATGATTGTTGAGTTTAGGAATAAGTTTGGTCGAATGTGAGTTCCCTCATATGGGTTCCTGTGAATCTCTCAGATAAGTTATTTCTAATCCAAGTTTCAAAAATAATGAATGAGTGTATGAATGATTATTGAGGATAGTAAGAACATTTGATAAAGTATCTAATGAGTTTAAGTATGTGATGAATTGTGCATAAGTGTTGTGACATTTAATCATGATTATGTATGTGTTCATTTGGAATGTATACTATGACATGTCACATTGTTGATATGGTGGAAATATGTATTGAAGTATAGTTTGGCTAAAGAAATGAGTTAGTCAGCCTGGGTGTGAATTTCTACCCTGGTTCTTACATGTGAATTATTGGTATAGATGATGAAATAATGATAAAACTTGAGTATTGATTAATCGAGTCAAACATAAGATAATTGTGCAAGAGTAAATTTATTATATGCAGAATTACATGAATGAAAAGTAGAATGGTGAGTATGCAAGTAAGGTCTAATAAAAATGGGTATAAATTAGACTTGTAGTTTCATGAAAGGTTAGTTGAGCCTAAGTACATTGGTATTTGTGATGGTAAATCATATGAATGTTTGTATGAATGTTTGTTGAGTATAAAATAAGTTCAGGTATGCACCAATTATTGTTTTTGTATTAAAACATTCAAGTATGGTTGTAATAGTAAGTTTGGAATGTATGATGTGAGATGTGTGCTATATTTATTGTTTGTTAGTAACCTAAGATTATTGTGCTAGTTTGTTCAGTGCATGAAGTGAATTTGATTAGAAACTAAGCCCCAGCTTTTGTTACGGACTCAAAGATACATGTGACACAAATTTAACCTGGACTGGTAATTTGTTGTTTTTTTTAAAGGTTTAGCATGGACTGTTAACCTTACATGTATGATACCTTCTAAAAAGGAATTATGAATGAAGATTACCTAAGGGGTTCTCTGCGTGTCCCAAGATGATGATGGGCAATCCTCAAAAAATGTGAATTTAGGTAGAACCATATCGTAAACACGTTAGAAAAGGAATGTCTTCATTGAAATATATGAAAAGGAATGCCTTCGTGGCAATATGAGAAAAGGAATACCTTTGTACCAATATATGAAAAGAAATGCCTTTGTGGTAGACTCTTAATGAGATGCCTTTGTGGAAAACTCTGAAAGAAATGCTTTTTGTGGCAAACTCTAAAAAGAATGCCTTTTTGGAAGAGTTTGAAGGGAATGCCTTTGTGACATACTCAATATGATGGCCCATGTGGTGGGTTCTGTAACAGACCGAATTTGACCCTAATCGGAACGGTGGTTTCGGGACCACGAATCCGAGTCTGAGAAATATTTAAATATTATATTTTGTGTTTATTATATGTGAATTAATGTGTGTGAAAGTTTCGTAGAAAAATTTAATCGTTTGTGTGTTCAATTTAACAAAAAGGACTAAATCGCGTAAAGTGTAAAAGTTGCATATTATAGTGTAAAGTGCTAGAATGATGATGGCTTTTTAATATGAGGTATTAAATGGGTAAGTAACCCATTTCTAAGTTAGTGGGTGGTATATGACAAGATTAACCTTAAGTTTTATATTATATAATTTTATGATATAAGGTTAAATAAGTAAATAAATTAAAGCCATATTATATGTTAATTAAAACATAAAAAAATAAACATGTTTACTCATCTTCTCTTGGCCGAATATTGAGGAAAGAAAGGGGAGCTAGGTTCTTTGAAATTTCGGCTACATTCAAGCCAAATTCAAGGTAAATTCTTGGTCGGTTTTTTGTAAATTTTTACGTTTTTGAGATCGTTGCTTTGAATGAAGAGGTGACCCATGTTAAAATTTTTAAATCTAAGCATGCTTGATGTTCGGCTATTGACATGTTCATGTGGTTTTGATGTTTGATGATTTTAAATGAAAGATATATGTTAGATTAATATGTTTTGTCTTTGGATTTTTGGTAAATTTGAGTATTTGGGCTAAATTGCAAAAATGAATTTTTGAGGGGAAGAAAATGCAAAATAAATGAAATAAATGGACTTGTATAGTCCCTATGAAAATTTGGCCCTAAGGAATTATAGTGAAATTTTGTGTATTTTGTGTTTTGTGCAAATAGGATTAAATTGTAAAAATGTGAAACATTAGGGGTAATATGGTAATTTGCCCATTTATGTGTTTTGGGACTAAATTGAGATGAAATGTGCTTGAATGAGCTAAATTTTAATGTGTTTAGATCAAGAACAAAGAAAAACGAATTTGGAACGGGGAAAGGCGAAGGTTACCGAATAGCCAGTCTACGTTGTCCGTCGACAGTCGAGGTAAGTCTTTAAGCAAAGTAATTTTCGTAAGAATTGATTATAACATAGAATACATATTGAATCATTAAATTGTGGAATTAATTATGTTAAAGCCGAATGTGGGAAAGAAATTTAGCCATGTATATAATCGAATTCATTGAGTTAATTATGTGATAGTGATGTGAATTATATGTGATATTTGTGATACTGTTAATGTGTAGTGTGAATGAGTTGGTTTGGAAATAAATGTTTCGGGCTTATTGCCCAGCAGTGCCTTGTCTTGGTAAAATATTTGGGCTTATTGCCCCAGCGGGCCTTGTGCCGGTGAAATGTTTCGGGCTTATTGCCCAGCAGTGAATGCTGGGTGATTAAATTTCGACTTACGGTCTAGCGGAGCTTAATGCCGGTGTACATTTCGGGCTTTGATGCCGAAAGCGGAGCTTATTGCCGGTGATGTGTTATAATGGAGAAATTATGAATCATACAAAGTGAAGCATATTTAATGCAATGAGCTAAAAGCTTAGGTAAGTATAAGCCTTTTCTTTTATAATTATAAAGAGTAAGGTAAGTTGGCATAGTATTATTTGAATTAAGTATGATATGGTATGGTTGATGATTTGATAAGAATTATGATATATTTTATTGAGATTATTATTGATGTGTATGAACATTATATAATAGAATTTGAGTTTAAATATGCTATTTTGGGGAATCGGTTATAAGTGAAAGTGTTAAGGATGAAAGAATTTGAATGTTTGCATATGTGCATAAATAAGTTTATAAGGTTGATATTAATGTTGTACTCATATGACTTGGAGTATGCGAATACATATGGTATATTTCTTTGGTTTTGATGAATTATATGTTTATGGAAATAATGTGTAAACATTTAGGTTAATGAATTAATAGAATTCGGCCATGTTTAAATTCACATATGGAAATGTTTATATTCAATTCGATAAGCTTAAATATTAAAGGTTTAAGTGTTTAATTGTTATATTATCCTTTGTTTGAGACTTACTAAGCTAGTAAGCTTACTCTGTGTGTGTTCAATGTTACATTTTATAGATTTTGATCAAGCTACGAGCTCGAGAGGATCATCGGTGAAGTCATCCACACTATCGACTTGTTTTGGTATTTTTGAAATTTAGATTTTGAACTTAAGGCATGTATAGGCTAACTCTATGTCTGAATATCGTTTTGATGATGTATTATAGCCATACCAAAATGGCTTAAATTTTCATATTAAGTTCGGTTCTATTTACCCTTGACTATGTGATTAATATATTTGGTTCAACTATTCGGCTAGGGGCTGTTCTTTTATTTCTAGCTTACATATTATGCGTACTATATGATTGCTTGTTTGTAATGTCAATGTTTGTGTTAAATTAGTCAAGTGGGTCGACATTTAAGTTAATATTCGCAGGTATAATTCAAGGTAGGTATGTGTAGTTGAGCATCATTCAGAATTTATGTATGCATGTGAACTTTATGTCGAGTACGAGATATGAATTATATTTGGTAATTCATATATGTGTATTCGGCCAAACCTAGGTGATAGTTGCAAATGTAGTCAACATGTTTAAATAAGTAATTGCTTAGGCTCATAGTCAAATATGGAAAATATGTATAACCATGATGTATTCATTATATATATATTTGGCTTGTGAGATTGCTTAACTTAATTGAGTGCATGAAACTACCAAACTCGATTTGTGCTAGGTAACGAACATGAAATGTTATGAATGAGACCTTGTACATTCGGCCAAATATTTAAGCACATAGGTGATGTGTAATATGTTGCATGAATTCGATTATGTGAGAATAGGTTTTATGCCATGTGAAATTGGTCTTAATAGAAAGCATTATGCATTGACATTTATAGTATGGTCATTTTGTGTTCATCGATGATTATATCGTATATGACTTGGATTAATATATCAAGTATGTGTTACACATGTGTGATTTGTCTATTTATGATTAAATTATTTGATAAAGATGATTAACAGAGATTCAATCGATTGAACTGAAGTTTTAACTTACATGGTAATACCCGTAACCCTAATCCGGCGACGGACACGGGTTAGGGGTGTTACATTTTATTTGTATCAGAGCTACGGTTTAGTCGATTCTAGGACTACCGTAGCGCGTGTGAGTCTAACTATACATGCCTTAATTATATAAACGATAGTGTGGTGACTTCTGATATTTCAAACTATGTTTTATATAGTAAATGGATCCTGACAGAGCCGTAGTTGATGATGTAGAGAGTGTAGCGCCTGATCGCGCACGCGAGTCAGCGCCGGTAGACTCTCGACCTGTCTCGGGTAGCCATGAGGGGGAGGCTAAGCAAGCCTTCTACCAGATGATGAATGAATGGTTTACCCAGTTCATTCAGACTAACCCGGCTGTACAACAACCTCCACCCCCGAATAATCCAACTCTGGTACCTTGGCACTCTCGATGTTAGATCCGATGAGATCTAGTAGGCCTCCCTGTTGATAAAATCAAGAAATATAAAGAAGAATTCAAAGCTAATGATGGTGATGATGCGGAGCGGGCTGAGATGTGGCTTGATAACACTATTCGGGTACTTGATGAGCTATCCTGTACTCCAGATGAATGCCTGAAGTGTGCTATATCTCTACTACGGGACACTGCATATCACTGGTGGAATACACTAGTATCGGTGGTTTCAAAAGAAAAAGTGACTTGGGATTTCTTCCAGATCGAGTTCCGTAAGAAATATATCAGTCAGAGATTCATTAATCAGAAACGAAAAGAATTTCTGGAACTAAAACAGGGTCATATGACTGTGACGGAATATGAGCGGAAGTTTGTCAGATTGAGCCGATATGCCCGAGAGTGTGTATCAACTGAAGCCATTATGTGCAAAAGATTTGAAGACGGTCTGAATGAAGACATAAAGTTGCTAGTGGGCATTCTTGAGATCAAAGAGTTCGTAGTACTTATTGAACGAGCTTGCAAAGCTGAAGAGCTTGGGAAAGAGAAAAGAAAGGCTGAAATAGAAGCTAAAGACACTCAAAAAAGATCATCGAGTAAGACTTTCCATTCAGCGTTTAAGAAGTTCAAAGATGACTTCGGTCGACATAAAGCTACTTCAGACCTGTCTAGACGAGATCGACCTCCTGTGAGTTCCCGAGCCACTTTGATGGCTAGTGTTGGTAATGTTCAGTAGAACCGGGTTGAGTGCAAGCATTATGGAAAATGGCATTCTGGGAGTTGTAGATTCCATGATCGGTCCTGCTTTAAATGTGGATCATCGGATCATTTTATTCGAGAGTGCCTGGTGCTAGCCGACCAAAATACGGTTCAGAACACTAAACCGAGCAACACGTCAGCACGAGGCAGACCACCCAGACATTTAGGCAATATAGGTGGCAGTCAGAGAGGGACGAAGGACACTGCAGTTCGATCAGAGGCTCGAGCACCAGCTAGAGCTTATGCTATACGAGCCAGAGAGGATGCTTCTTCCCCAGATGTCATTACCGGTACTTTCACACTTTATGATACTACTGTGATTACATTGATTGATCCTGGTTCGACTCATTCATATGTGTGTGAAACTCTAGTACCCTTAAGACTCTGCCTGTTGAGTCTACTGAATTTGTGATCCGTGTGTCCAACCCTTTGGGTAGATATGTTTTCGTTGAAAAAAGTGTGTAAAGGTTGCCCGTTGATGATTCGAGATTTCTGCTTTCCAGCTGATTTAATGTTGTTGCCTTTCGACGAGTTCGATATAGTTTTTGGAATGGACTGGTTAACTCTGCGTGATACAGTGGTGAATTGCAAAAGAAAGATTATTAATTTGAGATGTCAGAACGGTGAGATCATCCGGATTGAATCAAATGACTTGAATGGGTTACCGGCAGTAATATCCTCGATGTTAGCTCGTAAGTATGTGAGAAAAGGATGTGAAGCTTACTTGGCTTATGTGTTGGATAATAAAGTGTCCGAAAAGCAGATTGAATCCGTACCAGTTGTATGTGAATACCCAGAGGTGTTCCCTGAAGAATTGTCGGGTTTACCGCCAATTCGAGAGATAGAGTTTGGTATTGAATTAGTACCGGGGACGACTCCGATTTCGATAGCTCCGTATCGGATGGCACCTACTGAATTGAAAGAGTTGAAAGCACAGTTGCAAGAGTTGACGGATAGGGGCTTTGCACGACCGAGCTTTTCTCCTTGGGGTGCACCAGTTCTATTTCTGAAAAAGAAAGATGGAACTATGTGAATGTGTATTGATTATCGGCAGCTGAATAAGGTGACTATAAAGAATAAATACACATTGCCTCGGATTGATGACTTGTTTGATCAGTTGAAAGGAGCTTCAGTATTTTCGAAGATAGATTTGAGATTGGGTTATTATCAGTTGCGAGTCAAAGATTCTGATGTGCCAAAGACTGCATTCAAAACGAGACAGTATTTGGATCGGTTTGTGGTAGTGTTTATAGACGATATCCTGATCTACTCCAGAGATGAAAATGAATATGTCGAGCATTTGAGATTGGTGCTACAAACTTTGCGAGATCAACAGTTGTATGCAAAGTTTAGTAAGTTTGAGTTCTAGATGAAAGAAGTCAGCTTCCTGGGTCATGTTGTTTCAGCGTCAGGTATTCGGGTTGATCCGAACAAAATATTGGCTATACTTGATTGGAAGCCACCAAAGAATGTTTCCGAAATTCGAAGCTTTCTGGGACTTGCGGGATACTACAGACGATTCTTCAAAGGTTTTTCCAAGATAGCCACACCTTTGACAAAGCTACTTCAGAAAGATGTCAAGTTCGAGTGGTCGGAAAAGTGTCAGAGAAGTTTCGATCAGTTGAAAGCCCTTTTGACCGAAGCTCTAGTGTTAGCTCAACCTGAGTCGGGTAAAGAATTTATTGTTTATATTAATGCTTCTTTGAATGGTTTGGGTTGTGTTTTGATGCAGGAAGGCAAAGTCATAGCCTACGCTTCGAGACAATTGAAGCCTCATGAAAGAAATTATCCGACTCATGATTTGGAATTAGCAGCCATTGTTTTCACATTGAAAATATGGCGTCATTACTTGTTCGGCGAAAAATGCCATGTTTACTCAGATCACAAAAGTCTGAAGTACTTGATGACTCAGATGGATTTGAACTTGAGACAACGCAGATGGTTAGAGCTGTTGAAAGATTATGAATTAGTAATTGACTACCATCCGCGGAAAGCTAACATTGTTGCAGATGATTTAAGTCAAAAATCATCGTTTGCTCTTCGTGCATTGAATACACATGGTTATGTCTGGTGATGGTTTGATCATAGCCGAGTTGAAAACAAGACCGATGTTTATTCAGCAAATTTGTGATGCACAAAGAATTGACAAAGATATGATTGCTAGACGAGTTCAGTGTGAAAATGAGGCAGAGTCAGAGTTTTGAATTGATGCAAATGATTGTTTGAACTTCAAAGGCCGAATATGTATTCCGAGGAATGTGGATTTGATTCAGATGATTTTGAACGAGGCTCATAATTGTCGACTATCGGTACATCCGGGTAGCACAAAAATGTATAATGATTTGAAACAGTCCTATTGGTGGCCTGGCATGAAACGGGATATATCTGAATTTGTTTCAAAGTGTTTAATTTGTCAGCAAATAAAAGCGAGCATCAAGTGCTTCTTCAGGTTACTTCACCGATCATGATACCGAATGGAAGGGGATAGAATCACTATGGATTTTGTATCCGGTTTGCCTACGACGCCGAGCAAGAAAGATGCAGTCTGGGTTATAGTGGATAGACTGACCAAATCAGCTCACTTTGTACCGGTTCGTACAGACTATTCACTCGATAAACTTGCTGAGTTGTATGTATCTCAAATTGTGAGATTACATGGTGTTCTGAGTACCATTGTTTCAGACAGAGACCCGAGATTCACATCGCGGTTTTGGAAGAAGTTGCAAGATGCTTTAGGTACTAAACTCCACTTTAGCACAGCCTTTCATCCGCAGACAGACGATCAGTCTGAACGAACCATTCAGATACTTGAGGACATGTTGAGATGTTGCGTCCTTGAGTTTGAAGGTATGTGGGAAAGATACTTACCTTTGATTGAATTTGCTTATAATAATAGTTTTCAATCTAGTATCAAAATGGCACCATATGAAGCTCTTTATGGCCGCAAGTGTCGTACACCGTGGTACTGGACCGAACTCAGTGAAAATAGGATACACGGGGTTGAAGAGGCTACGTGGGAGCCTGAGGATTCAATGAGGCAACAATATCCGACTTTATTTAACGGTAAGATTTTTGGGGACGAAAATCCCTAAGTGGAGGAGAGTTGTAACAGACCGAATTTGACCATAATCGGAACGGTGGTTTCGGGACCACGAATCCGAGTCTGAGAAATATTTAAATATTATATTTTGTGTTTATTATATGTGAATTAATGTGTGTGAAAGTTTCGTAGAAAAATTTAATCGTTTGTGTGTTCAATTTAACAAAAAGGACTAAATCGCGTAAAGTGTAAAAGTTGCATATTATAGTGTAAAGTGCTAGAATGATGATGGCTTTTTAATATGAGGTATTAAATGGGTAAATAACCCATTTCTAAGTTAGTGGGTGGTATATGACAAGATTAACCTTAAGTTTTATATTATATAATTTTATGATATAAGGTTAAATAAGTAAATAAATTAAAGCCATATTATATGTTAATTAAAACATAAAAAAATAAACATGTTTACTCATCTTCTCTTGGCCGAATATTGAGGAAAGAAAGGGGAGCTAGGTTCTTTGAAATTTTGGCTACATTCAAGCCAAATTCAAGGTAAATTCTTGGTCGGTTTTTGTAAATTTTTACGTTTTTGAGATCGTTGCTTCGAACAGTGGCTGACCCATGTTAAATTTTTTAAATCTAAGCATGCTTGATGTTCGGCTATTGACATGTTCATGTGGTTTTTGATGTTTGATGATTTTAAATGAAAGATATATGTTAGATTAATATGTTTTGTCTTTGGATTTTTGGTAAATTTGAGTATTTGGGCTAAATTGCAAAAATGAATTTTTGAGGGGAACAAAATGCAAAATAAATGAAAGAAATGGACTTGTATAGTCCCTATGAAAAATCGGCCCTAAGGAATTATAGTGAAATTTTGTGTATTTTGTGTTTTGTGCAAATAGGATTAAATTGTAAAATGTGAAACATTAGGGGTAATATGGTAATTTTCCCATTTATGTGTTTTGGGACTAAATTGAGATGAAATGTGCTTGAATGAGCTAAATTTTAATGTGTTTAGATCAAGAACAAAGAAAACGAATTTGGAAGCAGGGGAAAGGCGAAGGTTACGAATAGCCGATCACGTTGTCCGTCGACGATCGAGGTAAGTCTTTAAGCAAAGTAATTTTCGTAAGAATTGATTATAACATAGAATACATATTGAATCATGAAATTGTGGAATTAATTATGTTAAAGCCGAATGTGAGAAAGAAATTTAGCCATGTATATAATCGAATTCATTGAGTTAATTATGTGATAGTGATGTGAATTATATGTGATATTTGTGATAATCGTTAATGTGTAGTGTGAATGAGTTGGTTTGGAAATAAATGTTTGAGCTTATTGCCTAGCGTGCCTTGTGCGGTGAAATATTTCGGGCTTATTGCCTAGCAGGCCTTGTGCTTGGTGAAATGTTTCGGGCTTATTGCGTGAGCGGTGAATGCTGGTGATTAAATTTCGACTTACGGTCTAGCAGCTTAATGCCGGTGTACATTTCGGGCTTTGATGCCTAGCAGGCTTATTGCCGGTGATGTGTTATAATGGAGAAATTATGAATCATACAAAGTGAAGCAAATTTAATGCAATGAGCTAAAAGCTTAGGTAAGTATAAGCCTTTTCTTTTATAATTATAAAGAGTAAGGTAAGTTGGCATAGTATTATTTGAATTAAGTATGATATGGTATGGTTGATGATTTGATAAGAATTATGATATATTTTATTGAGATTATTATTGATGTGTATGAACATTATATAATAGAATTTGAGTTTAAATATGCTATTTTGGGGAATCGGTTATAAGTGAAAGTGTTAAGGATGAAAGAATTTGAATGTTTGCATATGTGCATAAATAAGTTTATAAGGTTGATATTAATGTTGTACTCATATGACTTGGAGTATGCGAATACATATGGTATATTTCTTTGGTTTCGATGAATTATATGTTTATGGAAATAATGTGTAAACATTTAGGTTAATGAATTAATAGAATTCGGCCATGTTTAAATTCACATATGGAAATGTTTATATTCAATTCCATAAACTTAAATATTAAAGGTTTAAGTGTTTAATTGTTATATTATCCTTTGTTTGAGACTTACTAAGCTAGTAAGCTTACTCTGTGTGTGTTCAATGTTCTGTTTTATAGATTTTGATCAAGCTACGAGCTCAGAGGATCATCAGTGAAGTCATCCACACTATCGACTTGTTTTGGTATTTTTGAAATTTAGATTTTGAACTTAAGGCATGTATAGGCTAACTCTATGTCTGAATATCATTTTGATGATGTATTATAGCCATGCGAAAATGGCTTAAATTTTCATATTAAGTTCGGTTCTATTTACCCTTGACTATGTGATTAATATATTTGGTTCAACTATTCGGCTAGGGGTTGTTTCTTTTATTTCTAGCTTACATATTATGCGTACTATATGATTGCTTGTTTGTAATGTCAATGTTTGTGTTAAATTAGTCAAGTGGGTCGACATTTAAGTTAATATTCGCAGGTATAATTCAAGGTAGGTATGTGTAGTTGAGCATCATTCAGAATTTATGTATGCATGTGAACTTTATGTCGAGTACGAGATATGAATTATATTGGGTAATGCATATATGTGTATTCGGCCAAACCTAGGTGATAGTTGCAAATGTAGTCAACATGTTTAAATAAGTAATTGCTTAGGCTCATAGTCAAATATGGAAAATATGTATAACCATGATGTATTCATTATATATATATTTGGCTTGTGAGATTGCTTAACTTAATTGAGTGCATGAAACTACCAAACTCGATTTGTGCTAGGTAACGAACATGAAATGTTATGAATGAGACCTTGTACATTCGGCCAAATATTTAAGCACATAGGTGATGTGTAATATGTTGCATGTGTTCGATTATATGAGAACAGGTTTTATGCCATGTGAAATTGGTCTTAATAGAAAGCATTATGCATTGACATTTATAGTATGGTCATTTTGTGTTCATCGATGATTATATCGTATATGACTTGGATTAATATATCAAGTATGTGTTACACATGTGTGATTTGTCTATTTATGATTAAATTATTTGATAAAGATTATTAACAGAGATTCAATCGATTGAACTGAAGTTTTAACTTACATGGTAATACCCGTAACCCTAATCCGGCGACGGACACGGGTTAGGGGTGTTACAGGTTCTGTGTGGCTCTCATGGCGTGTTCTACCAAAAGTTTCTAGTAAGATGTGCTTAACCACCTTTGTGGTAAGTTTTTGGTAAATCCTGATAATTCTGTATTAATTAATGATAAGAGAATGTTATAATATGTCCAAAGTCATGTGTTGAATAAGATTTAAGATATAATTTGAATAAGCCCTAAAAGTATATTTCTTGAAAGAAATGTGCATCTGTATGCTAAGGAAACCCGTCATGGTAATCTGCCAGTGTTGAATATGAACGTGTTCTTCTGTGATATGTAACGGTTGAATCAGATTTATCAGGAATATGTCATATCTGAGTTGTATGAAGGCTTCTACTGAACTTGTAAGGAATCTAATTTTTTGTTATCCAAAGTATTTGGGGTCTTGAAATAAAGTGGTGTGAAATTTATCTGAAAGATTTATGAGGTACATTATTAGTGTGGGTTGTGTGGTATTGAACCAAGATATGATTTGAATCAATAGTTTGACAATATCATTTTTGAGTAAGTATTCGCCAACATGTATAAGTATCAGCCCGTGATAAATGTCAGTGTTCAGTTGTTTGAAATAGGAATATGAGTTAAGACATGGATAGTTAGAATTGTTTTTTGAGGGTATGTTCCATTAAGAAAGTATTAAGGGATAAAAGGTTTATGAACCAATAAAAGGGATTCCTCAGTTTATTAAATACAAAATACTAAGTATGGCAAGGGTATGATGATTGGGATATGTATATGATTCATAAAACGTAATGGTATCAACTAAAGTGAATGTTGCAGAGTAATAGTGGACTTGATAAACCGTAAAAGTAACATATTTTAATCCCACATTTAGCATACTTTTGGATGATTTATCCCTTGATTTATGTAAAAAGGTGCTCTTAATCCTTTCTTTTCATGTTTTATACTCAGGAAAGCACCAGAGGATGGAAAGAACGAGAAACGGGCTTAAAACGGACCAAATTGGGCCAAAGTGAAAATCGACAAGGCCTGGACTTGAGCCAACACGGCCTTGTCTCCTTGATAGACTAGAACACGGCCTGATCACGTTTTACACGGGCGTGTCACCTCATTAAAAGTCTGAACACAGCCTAAAGACGATTCACACGGGCATGTGCCATGGCCGGGTCCTTGTCGTGGAGAAGAGCAATTTTACTCAGAAAAGGATACTTACGGGAAAAGAAACCTATTTCAAAAGCCTATATAAACACCTTAAGTATAATCTAGAAGAGGGCGGTGAGCTAGGCCAAGGAGCCGAGCCGAAAAGATCAGATTTGTGGGAAACACTCGAAGATAGCCAGTTGATCCATCTCAAGAAGCCGAAATTCTACTCAAGACGGCGGATCTCTCCTTCAATTCCTTCAGGGGGTTTTAGGGATTTCTTATGTTTTGTTTTATCTCTTCTTCTGAGATGTTTTATTTTATTATTATGAACTAAACCCTTTAGATACCTGAAGGGGATGAAACTTAGATGAATCTTGTTATTGTTTGCTGAATTAGATGATAAATACTTGATTTGTTCTTAATTATGTGCTCTTAATTCTTGTGTTGATATTTCTGGGATATTGATTCAAGTTTGATGTGCTTAGGTGGAGGAGCAAAAGTCCCTGCTTAAGAGTAGATCTAGCATAATTAAGCGGAGTTGATCGCGCGCCTAGAGATAGGGTGACGAGATTTTGCTGGATTAGGGTGAAACCTAATATGGGAGTCCATAGATCTAGTTAATACAATTCTAGGGGTTCTAATTAGAAAGAGATTTCAATTAATCAACCTAGGGTTAGACGTTATTCGCTTCGAGAGAGGGTTTAATATACATTAGGGAGTCTTACGGATCAAGTTAAGTTAATAAATCGTCTGGTTCAGAGTTAGATAACAAGTGAAGTCTAGGAGGATTCTTCCTAAGGGTATCATCTTAATCAACTGAGTTTTTTCAACAGTATTTCCCTAATTCATTCTTTTTGTCTTTGCGTCTTTAGCTTAGTAGTTAGTTAAATTTAGATTAAATAACGACTTCACTTATTTTAGGCTTTATAATAAAAAGAAAGTTAGTATTAGTACTTTTGGTTCCTTTGGGTTCGACAACCCGGTCTTGCCTAAGCTATACTACTGTTCGATAGGTGCACTTGCCTCAATCGTTGTTATAGTTAGTTCCAGGTTCAATCATTATTAATTTAAAACTCTGAAATCACAGTGATCAAGTTTTTGGTGCCGTTGCCGGGGAACTAAAATATTAAGAAAGCTCTATTTTTATTACTTTAGCCATTATTTTCCGCAATTTATTTTTATTTTTGATTTGTTTTTAAGTTTTCTAAGTTTTCTTTCTTTCTTTTCCTAGCAGGTACCTCTAGTTTATGACTAGAAGGAACCCGAGAGGACCACTAGTATACGACAGTGATATTGAAGCTACCGCTTGCAGGAATCGCAGAGAAATTAGGCGAGCCCTAAATTACACAGAAAAAGAGAGAGAAGGCAGATCCAATCCTACTGAAGGGATGGACGAGAATAATCCACCACCACAAGATGTGGCAGAAAATAATGCTCCACGTACTATGTATGACTATGCTAAACCTCATTTAATAGGAGCAGAATCAAGTATTGTTAGGCCTGCTATAGCTGCTAATAATTTTGAATTAAAGCCTAACACTATACAAATTATTCAACAATTTGTTCAATTTGATGGTTTACAGGACGAAGAGCCAAATACTCATATAGCTAAATTTTTTAGAGTTCTGTGATACCTTCAAAATAAATGGCGTTTCTGATGATGCCATCAGTCTTCGGTTATTTCCCTTTTCATTAAGGAATAAAGCCAAACAGTGGTTAAACTCATTACCACGAGGGTCAATCACTACGTGGGATCAAATGACCGAAAATTTTTTATTAAAATATTTCTCACCTGCCAAAACGGCCAAATTACGGAATGATATCTCTTCTTTTGTGCAGATGGATTTAGAGACATTATACGACGCGTGGGAGAGATACAAGGATCTCTTGAGAAGGTTATACGCACCATGGTTTACCCTTGTGGCTCCAAGTCCAAACTTTCTATAACGGTGTAAACCCCTCAACGAGGCAACTAATTGATTCAAATGATTGGTGGAACCCGAACAATAGAACTCCCTGAAGCGACCCTACGAGTTTATTGAAGAGATGTCACTGAATAACTATCAGTGGCAGGTTACAAGGACAAAACCAACAAAAGCAGCTGATATCTACAACCTCGACCTAATGACCAGGCTATCAAACCAGTTAGAGATGTTAAACAAAAAGTTTGAAGATTTGTGTTCT